>VZTA01015809.1:4742-27341 GCA_013398855.1 Mohoua ochrocephala | reverse complement strand
AAATCTCTCTCTCTAATAAATTTGATTTTTGCTAGATACGAATACAATAATCTAGACTGAATATATGGGAATACGAAACATAGTAACAAACAGTAAGTCATTTTTTTCCTAGAAAATATACAGGGAACAACCTTAATATAAGAAAAGTAGTAATGCAGAAAAAACAGAAATTATGACCAGAATCCCATAGCACTCAAATAAGAGATTACTTTGAATAATAGTAAAGAATCATTGATATAGAATTACTGATATTTCAATGAATGAAAAATAGATTTTTTTTCTGTGCAATTCCAAAGCACACTATCAAGTCTAGACATACATAGATTTGGATCTTTTGAGTGGCATTACTGATATTTATCATATGCCTAAGAAGATTTACATGATTAAATACCTTTTCAGTTATGGACTGCATTTTTACATATACTGTTGTCCAGAATATACCATTCAATCCAACAGTGGTTTCATTCTATTTCATTCTATTTAGGCAATTCTATTTTTTGTAGCCAGTTTGTGTTTCAAGAACCATTTACACTCAGAATGGATAACTGTAAGTGTGAGGAGTTATTACTTCATAGAATTTCATCATGTAGTGGTTTGGGTTTCAAAGAGACCTTGAAGATCATCTAGCTCGAACCCCCCCACAGTGGGCAGGGTCACCTTCTACTAGACTAGGTTGCCCAGAGCCTCACCCAGCCTGGCCTTGAACATGATCCAGTGCCTCATTACCCTCACAATAAAGGATTTTTTCCTAATATCTACTCTAAACCCATTCTCTTTCAATTTAAAACCATTCCCCCTTGTGCTGTTACTACATACCTTTTTAAATAGTCTCGCCTCATCTTTTCTCTGAGTTCCCCTCAGATACTGGGAGGCCCCAGTTAGGTCATCCTGAAACCTTCTCCCTTCCAGCCTGAACAATCCCAGTTCTCTCAGCCTTTCCTCACAGGAGAGGTGCTCCATCCATATGATCATCTTCATGGACTTCCCTGGACCAACAAGTTCATGTCCTTCCCATTCTGGGGACCTCAGAGCTGGATGCGGCACTGCAGGTGGGGTCTCACAAGAGCAGAGCAGAGGGGCAGGATCCTCTCCCTCATCCTGCTGGCCACACTGCTTTGGATGCAGCCCAGGATATGTTTGGCTTTCTGGGCTGTGAGTGCACATGGCTGGGTCATGTCCAGCCTCTCATCCACCAGCACCTCCAAGTCCTTCTGGGCAGGGCTGCTCTCGATCTGTTCATCCCCCAGCCTGTGTCAATACCAGGACTTATCCCAAACCAGGGGCAGTACCTTGAACTTGGTCTTGTTAAATTGCATGAGAGTCCCATAAGCACACTTCTTGAACCTGTTTAGATCCATCTGGATGCATCCTACCCTTTAGGATCGAAATAATAATATTCAGTGTTAAAGGAATCAAATGAAATTGGAATTATCCTTTCCAATGTCCCATCCCAAAAAATCCCAAACCCAACCCAAAGGTAATTAGGTCTTCTTGCCAGTGCTTCTCTGTTTTGTATCTAAGATCTTCCCAGAAAGTGATTTTGACTGAGGCTGTGACTAGGATCAGGGGCATGATTCTGCTTGCTTTATTACATAGCTGTTATGGACATTTCCCATAACAGTTCTCGTAGTGGTGTGACAAATGTGGTCTCAAAATGGTTTACTAGCAGAGAATATGAGCTAAAGGAAAAATGTGATCAGTCAAATCATCTTGCAAGGAAGCAGAAATACCGAAAGATGCAGAAGAGCTAGCCGGGAGACAAAAACGAAAGCAAGAAACAAACCAAACCTCCAAACTGATTTTCAAGATGGGATGGCGGAACAAACAAACTTGAAGCAAATTGCTTAATAATAGACTGATAATAACATTTTATTCTCCAGGGTATTCATCCCACTCAGTTTCCACAGGAAAGTGAAGAGGGCTCACCCAGAGCATTTTGAACAGCGCCTGATACGAATGCTCCCATTCAACTCTCTGGAGAAACCTTTCTTCACTGATTACAGACAGCCTAAGGAAGCTAACAAAGCACTTAATGACAGCCATTAAAATAAATAGCTGAAAGAAATATAACCTATCTTCCGAGATGGAAGTTGTGAGGCAAAGAAGAAATAAGAAGCTGCCGCATAGTGACAAATGTAGCTAATCATTAACTGTGACTGAATAGGTCTGCAGGTGGTATTGGAGGGAAATACACCTTTCCCTGTTAGCAGGATATGCCCAAGCATGCTCAGATATTTCATTAGCTGGAGCAGTATCAGAACTAAATGGTTAGGATTGCATAGTTTGACTATATAATTTATGGTGAACAGAACAAACAGCATCAGAAGCCAGTGAGCTCTGCAGAGATTGTAGGCTTCCACAGAAATCAGAAACTATGAAAACAATTATTTAAAAGGCTAAAATGCCTTAAATGTGGTTAATGAAATTTTACATTGATACTAACCAATAAACATCTTCAACTCTTGACAAACATCTAGCCAAAGAAAAGCAAACAACTTTCCAAATTTTGTCCACTTACAGCGCTATTTTGCTAATGATGGAGATGTGGGTTCTCAATTCCTGGCCTTTCCCTGACTCAGAAAAAAATTCTCAGCCAGTTTCAGAAATTTTTTTAAAAACACATATTTTGTCAGCAATAGCTCTAACTAAACTTGTCAAGAGAGGATTTTTAAGCTTCCTTGGCAGTTCTGTATTATGGGAAAACCAGTCCGGTAAAGTTCTGGGAACAAAAAAAAACAGGAAGAAAGCCTACAGCTTTCACAAAATTTGTACAGAATTTGTTATTTAGCTGGGATATTTCATTTTTCAGCTCATTAATGAAAAATTGTTTTCCTCTAACACAAATACTTCCCCCCTGCCTCTCCAAATCCCCATGATTTTTCTTAAAAATCTGCAATGAAAACCTTTCAACCCACATAACAGTGTTATTTCCAGCTTGGGTTTTTATTAGGGGCATTTTTTCTGTAACCACTGCTCCAATGTAACCAATATAGTCTATGTGAAAATCCCAGGGACAGATTACATCTGGTCTGTTAACCAGTCTGATACACGTCACATTTGGAATGGCATCAGCACGAAGGATGGCCAGATGTTTGCCATGTCCTGGCAGCGTCAACTGCCAAGGGCAGGGCTCTGAAGCAGGGGAGATTGGCACTTCCTTAAGCAAATTTAGTCATCGTGCAGCTGGTTAGGCATGACGAGAAAGACAATCTAGGAGGGATGTTGTAACCATGACAGAGATAAGATTTCCTGGAAAGGCAGCAAATTTAAGCCTTACAAATAAATTTTTTCTCAAAATTATCTTGAGATGGATCGTCTTTCATCTCGACGTGTAGCAGAGACTGCCTAGTGTGCTTATGAAAGCACCATACAGTGAACACTCATAAGGAACAAATATAAATACTTTATAAAAATAGGATCATGCTTGATCTCCTGATCTTTGGCAACAAAATAATTTGATTCATTATTTATGCACCTTCTTGAAACTTTTCTCTGTAATGAAATCTAAAAGATAGTGGATTTCTTTTCTTATTCCAAATCCCTGTACATATATGAAAATTGTTTGATTTGGTTGTATTTTAGCATGAATGGTTTACATGCTTCCTCTTCTTCAAGTTTATGATATGTAATACCAAATTTCCTTTTCTGCAAGATTTTGCAGTGTTCGGCTGCAAGAAAGCCAAGAAATCAAATGTCAATAATATTTAAGCAATTCTTTTCTAATTTCCTGGAGTCATTCCTGTTATTTATCATTGTATCATCATAATGCTATCTCAAAAATCATATTAGTTATCAAATTTTAAATCCGTAAATGTGATCACAGTGTGTAAAATCATAATAAATGCTGATACTAAAAATGATTGGCTTCCCTGGCCTATTCGATTTCCTTCCACCTGCTCCCTCTCTCATCAGTCTTAGAGTCTTAATGTTTCCCATGATTATGCAAGGTTATATGTGTTTCTCTCACACTTGTTCAAATTATTTCTCAGCGATTCCATTCCTCCGCTTCTCTAAACGGAGCTTTTTCAATTCCTCTTCAAATCAAAACATAAGTACTTCATTTTTTTCCCTTTTTCTAGAATGACGCAATCTCAAAGCACTTTTCTTTCTCACTTTAGCATGTCCTTCAGTCTCAGTTCGTTCTCTCCCATCTTATCGCCTATCATTCCCTGGACTAAACTTCAAAGAGTTTCCAGTTGAAAAGTAATACTTTAATAATTTATTTTTATTCCTTCTTCTCTGTCACCATGCTAAAGTTCATGTTTTGCTTTGTTTTGAGGCTTGTTTCTTTTTTTCTCAGTAAGGAATGCGGGGATTTCTTAAAGGCAATCTATCCCATGCTCTGGAGGCTTCTGGTTAAGAAGTTTACATTTTCAATTGTCAACAGCACACAGCAAAGAGACAATTGAAAACCTTTCTGGTTGTGGTGTGCTCAACTTGCCTGGCTGCATCTGTCAAGCTGCATTTTCACACCTTCTCATCAGGAGATGGGGAGAAAGTACAGCGAGATGTTCATGGGCTGAGATAGTCAGGACAATCATTTACCTACTACTGTCATGAGAAAGGTAAACTTGACTTGGGGAAATTAAAATATATTACTAATTAGTTGTAACAGTAGGATAAAGAGAAACAAAAACAATCTACAAACGCTTTCCCCCTACCCTTCCCTTCTTCCCAAACTCAACTTCACTCCCAACACTTCTTTGTCCTTTCCTTGAGCAGCGGACAGAAATAGGGAATAGGAATTTCATGTAGATTCATTTTTGTCACTCCTTCCTCCTCCTGATCCACCCCTGCTCCAGTGAGGGGTCCCTCTCCCAGGGTACAATATTTCAATAATTTCACTAGTGTGGGTCTTTTCCATGGGGTGCAGCAGTTCAGGAACAAACTGCTAACTCTTTGGGGTCCCATGGGGGTCAAAGGCCCTGCTAGAAAACCTGCTTCTGTGGGAGTAATCTTCCAGGCTAGTTCCTGTCAGGTGCCTGCTCCAATACGGTCTCTCCACATGCTGCAGCTTCTTTCCAGGCATATCCACTTTCTCTAGCATGGGGTTCTCCCTGGGCTGGAGGTGAATATCTGCTCCAACATGGACCTCAATGGGTTGCAGGGGAACAACCTGTGTCACCATGGTCTTGTCCATGGAACGCAGGGAAATCTCTGCTCCAGGGTCTGGAGCACTTCTTCCCTTTTCTTTTTCACTATGATGTTTGCAGAGTTGTTTCTCTTACATTTTCCCACTCCTCTTTTCCAGATGCTGTTGTGCAAGACTTTTTGCCCTTTTTATTTATGCTACCACAGGGGCACTACCAATACCACTGGTAGGCTCACTTTGGGCAGCAGCGGGCCCATCTTGGAGCTACCTGAAAATGGCTTTGGGTGACGTGGGAGCAGCTTCTTGCATTTTCCCACAGAAACCACCCCTGCAGCCCCCTCTGCCACCAAAACCTTGCCACATAAACACAATACACCACTACATAAATTATGCAGAGTCTTACCTTTTACACTTAGTCTTCTATTTTTCACCTGTATTTTAAATTATTTTAACCAGAAATTCTAGCTTTTGGAATACACAGCTTGGATTTGGGTCCCAGTTGTGCTAAGCACTAAATCTATATAAATAAAAGTCAGACCTTTTGCAGTTTTATATGAAACTATTTTCTATTTTTCTGGGAAAAACAGTTACATCTGAGCTAAAAGGAATACTATTTTTCAACATAGATATATAGCTCAAGCTATATCAACAAAGAGCTCATAATGTGAGTTCAGCTACAACATTTCTTTAAGACAAATAAGAACAATGAAAAATGATTTGGCATTTTAAGGCCGATAAACAAATGTGTAGTATCAGAGGCCAGAGGATCCATGATGGGTTCAATAAAAACAAATATTTTGTGTCATCTAGGATACTTTCAGCTGTCTGCTGAGAAGGGGTATTACGGCTCTCAGAAAATGAGTACGTAATTATGAGAGACAACTTTGCAAGTAATAATAGCTTTTGTAGAATTTAAAGAGAGAACTTATTTTCTTTTTTTCTATTTTTCTCCCCACTCTCCCCTAAACAGTGCAATCAGATTATTTTATTTGCTTGCATTCTTATTTTGGAAAAAGAAAGCAAACTGCAAAAATCCCCCCCCCAACCAATCAAACAAACCTAAAATGACAAAAAGTAAAGTAAATTAAATAGTAACTGCAGTTTGGATATTTGCAATCTTCGACCCAACAACTCACAGACTAAACTATTCAGATTTGTATTCAACTTGACTGTATTTGATCAAGTCTTCTCTGGGATGTTCAGCATTTCTGAACCTGCTAGTGAACACAAGCACATTCCGAAAGTCATGGTTCAATGTTTGCTTGATAGCCGATTGCATAAATTAAAACAATAAAGACTCTTATTGGTCATATTGTTGTGAGAAAGGAGGTAAAGAACACAGGAAACAAGGAATAATAAGGGAGGAGGGGAGATAGGAAAGCAGGAGGGAAAGAGAGAGGAAATCCTTATGGAAGATTATTATTTCTGAGGTTATGAATCAAATAAAATTGGATCAATTCTTAATAAAGTTGAGATAGACTTTAGATTTTTATATATATATATATGTCCATAAATATATTAAAGCTGATACATACCTGCTTTTAATGAAGAATTTACAAGATCTCTCTCCTGACACTCAAATGGTCATAGTGTTTTCCACCCCAAAGGCAACACAATGGAGGACTGTGGCCCTCCATTGGCATCTTGACATCATCAGCGCTACTGAAGTTGGAATATAGTGCTGCCTGGTCCCACAGGCTGCCATATATAGTGATGCAGGATCATTAGATATGATCACTGGAAGAAATGGAAGACTGTGTTCTGCTTTCCCTTCTGTTTTGGCTCTTCCAAATCTAAAAAAAAAGAAAAAAAAAAAGGCAAAAAAAACAGCTAAGTTTTTTCTCAGAGTCCATGGGTTTTCTGCTTCCTCCACTTTTTTTCATCCTGCCTGAGGATGGCAAACCTGTCGCTGTTTGATCGTGGACATGTTGGACTCTGCAGGGCATGTATCAGGAGGTGAGCTAAAGGCAAGAAAAAGGATCAACAGAGGAATGTTGATTGTGGAGCCCACCAGGCCAAACCACACCTCCTAAGGAAGGATTCTGCATGTGCATCCATAAGTGAAAGCAGTATGGAGAAATAAGGGCCAATTTGCTGAGTAAAATGCTAATAAGAATCCCAAATCTGTTATATGCTCATTGTATTTAACTTTGACCAGCTCTAATTTAGGCCCATGAACTGAACAACCATTAGGTACAGCAGCTCAGATGAGCGAGATGCGGAGTACAGAAACGGTTCAGTTATACCTGAGACAAATCGAGCTTGCACATTCCAACGCTATTCAATGATCCGAACCAAGGGGTGCTGTGTGGGTACTCTTGGGAATGCACTTCTGACCCAAATGAAAATGCTGTTTTGGACCATGTGAACTCTCTTTTCTACAGCCCAAGGGTGAAAGCTGCTCAGCTTGAAGATATTTTCAAAGTACTTTCTTGAGAGTAAGGCTATATAAATTATCATTAACCCTAGTAACTATTCTTTTGCCCTTTTAGTCATGTCTGCCTGCTTTTTCCCTTTTTTTTCCTGCTGTATATGACCTGTTCATAAAAATGTTACACAATAGGGAGTGATTTCCTAGTTTAACTGAACAATACCTTCAGTTACTGTGACAAAGAATGACACTGCTGAATTATGTATACGTAATACAGAAAGCAGAGTTCCGTCAAAAAAACAGAAGTAGCAATCTTAGAAAACACTTAAATAAGAAACTATTTTCTCCTGTTTTGGTTCTCTTTGAGCTATGGAACTTATAGCTGTTACTGGTATCATTAGGCTGCAGCTGACTTCAGAGAAAAGGATAATATTTAAATAGTTTCTTTTCATCATGAAACTCCAATTTAAGAAGCTCCTGAAATAGAGCCTTAATCCATTTTTACAACTGCAATAGTTAGAAAATAAGGTAATAAGGTTGAAAGAAACCTCAAGGGGTCATACATGCAAACACTTGCCTGGTTAATACTTACATCAAGAATAGAGGCAGAACTACACTAAGAATTAGTTATTTTCAACTTTAGAAAAATTCTAATATTCAAAATTGCTTTGTAAATCCCCTACCTAGTTTATTATCTCTGCTTAGCAAGATTCTGTCTGCTCAGTAAACACAGGGAACAATTATTTCTGCCATTGGGAGATGGTTGGCACAAAAATTTGAGTACAGCTGTTGAATGTTCTTTCATTTTCTACGGATTGTGAACTACAAATTCTTTGGTCTTCCCTCATTGATCATATTTCCTACATTATTCTCCAAAGATGCCCACAGTTGATAAACAGCTTTCTGATATTTGTTTCCTGAAGCAGAATATTTTATTGGATATTTTCACCAGTGCTGAGTAGAACAGGAACATTAATTAATGAATTTAGCCAATAATTTCCTACAATGCAGGAAGGTCTTTAGGCCTTCTTGACCAGTTTTAGTCAGATGGATCTTGGCCTTCAGGAATAACCCGCAGTTGAACAGAATCTCCGTGGGATATACAAAGGCTTTGGGATATTAGCGAAGAGATCATTGCATTAGTTTCTGGTTTGCAACTGACAGAAATCCCAGAGAGCGGATAACTCAAAACTTAAGGAATTGTTACCAGCATTGATTAGAGACGTATGACTCCTCAGTGATTTGAGATGTGATGCTGACCAGGGAAAGGTGATGTATTACTTGTTTCCAAGTAGTCTGAACAATGTATCAGATTTACATGCAGCAGTATCCAGTTGTTTGGGAAATAATTCTGGTTAAATATTTGTTAACCAGAATATGATTATCTGCATGATTTAGCTGCCCCAGACCTTTTGAGGAGCTCCAAGCATCTGTTCTGTCTTTAATGTTTTTCAACAAAATCTTATAAATGGTGTACAAATCAGGCCTTGCTTTGTCAGCCTGAGAGGCTAGCGAGACAGATAGGCCAGAGGCACTTTTGTGCGACTGATTCATCCAAGATTCATGATCAAGGAATGCCCTTCGCTCTCCTTCCTGCATTAAATAGATTTTGGAATAAGTTATAACTGGGTCTCAAGCCAAAATAACAGGTCAGCAAGCAAAATTTTGAATCTACTTTGAAAGATGTCAGAAGACTGGAGGCCTGGATATCCTTTAGTTGTGCCTTTCTTATTCAGTTTCTTGGCCTAACATGAATATAATTATGACCCTTTTAAGAACATGATTCATGTTTTCAGGCTTATCTAGAAATATAATAGTTTATTTTGATTTTTAAAAAGTTTCTAGTACAATCATAGTAGTTCCTAATCCTTTCAAAGATTTAGCCTGCAAGACTCTAAAAGGCAGTTTATTTCTGAATAATGCTTTTCAGCATAAAAAAGAGTCAACACATTAGTGAATATTCTATGGAAAGTGGAGTTTTCAGATTTCAACATTATGAATATTGGATTGGGTTTATCAGAAATTAAAGAAATACCTCTGAAGTACAATTGATTGTTTGCTTTTTATCTTAAAACCAGCATTTAAATGAAACACAAGAAAAACATCTAGCAGAAAAATATTTCTCATGTTGTCTAATATACATAGTACAGCATAAGTATAGAATCTGGGTATTTTCTGGCTTGGTCTGTAAATTAAAGGATAATTTTTTTGTTTGTTTGTTTGGAGTAATGGTAGAGATTAAAACTGCAGAAAAAATTTTGTGATATATTTAAATGCTTCTTTTTTTCTATTGCTTAATATTACACTGATATCATCCCCAAAGATGTCAGACATGTATAAAGTAATAGGGTGTTCAGAATTAAGCGCTCTGCTAAGACATAAGTGAAATCACAGTAAGCTGAAACCAATGCTTTATGACTCTTGCAAAGCAAATGCCTGACAATATTAAGATTTGAGTAATGTTAAATTACCTATTCCATTGCACATTATTACCTTCTATTGAGACAGGTATTTAATGTATGAGAGTATCTAGAGGTTTAAAAGAGGAGCTACTTTCAAGAGATGAGATTGATCTCAGCTCTGAGTACTGTAATGAACAGAGCTTAATTTTGAAGTGAGTTTAGGACTATTTACTTCAACAGATCTTTCATATTGTATCTTGTTGCTTCCATTGTGCAAGTATTTAGTATATTAATTTAATTTTAATGTGACTGCTTGGAATGAGGAAATTAAAACAGAATGAAATATAAATCAGAGTGGTGGGTTTACCTGGCCCAGAAACTAAGCACACACAAAGTCACTCACTCAATGCCCAACCTATCCCTGCCTGCCATGGGAAGGGGTAAAGAATAGGAAAAGTAAAAGTAAGAAAACTCATGGATTCAGGTAAAGGCTGTATGCTAAGCAAAGAAAAGAGGGAAAAGCACTCACGAAAGCAATCATTCACCATCTCTCACAAGCAGACAAATGGCCAGTCAGCCTCCAAGCAACAGGCACTTTGTAAGGCAGTTCCCTGCCTCCCTCCCCTCTCCCTTATCCCAGTTTTCCAGGCTGTTTCTTGCCTCCACCCCTCCACTCTCTAGGCAGGAGTGGGGTCCCCGTGTGCAGAATCAGAAAAAGGAAGCATAGAGCCTGTGTAAGGACTGCTCCCTAAGAATCAAGACTTTGGTGTGATACCAGCAGTGGTTTAGTCGTAAAAGAGAAGCGCAGCACGATATGGGCTGCTGTGAAGAATGTCAACCCAGCCAGACCTAGTACAATCAGTTCAATGCTATTTTAGTATCGACCTTATTAATGTGCAAAATATGTGTTTATTGCTTGGACATTTTAGGTATTTTCTTCACACTTTGGCACAGAGGTGCAATAATATCATATGCAAATGTTCGTGTGTTAGGTGCAATTAGTGCTGACAAAAGTGATGTTACCAGCCAAAATAAGTGAGACAGCTTAAAGTAAAAGACAAAATCAATTTCATTCTCATGGAGCTTCTCAACTAATTTAAAATTAGGAAATGAATTTAATTATGGCATTCTTCCCAAAATAAAAAAAAAAAAAAAATAGTTAGTCACTGTGAAGGACATAAATTCAGATCACACATTCATTCATTTCAAATTGAACTTTTTCCTTTGACTTTGCTGAACTTAGGTTCGCTATCTGTCATGCTTGTTTGATATCAGACAAGGGATTAGAAAAGATAAAAATTCAAAGTGGATGTTTTCCATTCTAATCTTGTCAATATCTTTTCATTAGATAGGAGAACTCATTTAGCTATAATATGAACAGGACTGATATTGGCTAAAATTTGGACTACCTAGAATTTTACTTTGATGTCAGTGCTTCTCATATTATGAAAATCTCTCTCTTCCACATTTCCAATTCATTTTGATATAGTGAGAAATTAAAGACCATTCTTTCAGTCATTTAAGAAGAGCGACTACACATACACACAAATACACATACAAAGCCAAATCTTCTAATCCAGTAAAGTTTTCTATGCTTTTTAGATGCTGTATTCATCTTCGTTTTTAAAAGAACAAGAAATGTAACCAAAACTCCTTAAAAGGAGCATTAACACTTACCTTATCCTAAAGTTACACTGTAGCAGAGTACACAGCAAGAGAATGGAGAATAAGGTCCATAGGGAAAGCTAGGTCCATGAGGAATTAGCTTTGGCTGCTGTGTACAGAAGATAACTATATTTCTCAGTTTAAAAGGGGGTAATAGTGAGTTTCTTTATGCAGACTGAATGAACAAGCCAAAATATTTGTGCAAACTGTAGCCATGTGGCCACCCAAGTAGACAAGACTACAAGGCAGAGTTTTCAAGAATTTCAGCAGAACCCCGAGCCTGTGGGCTGTGGTGCAGTGGCAGATGCACTGCCCTGAGTCTGTGTGCTGTCCCACTGTTGTTAACACCGAGGAACACCTCCTAGGGCAGCCAGGGGATTAGCCTGATCCTAGTGCTAGGCTCGTGAAATGCGTTGGCTCAACTACCTGCACAAAACCTCGTTCTGCTTTCTTCATGCTGCATAGGAGTCAGGAGATAATCTGTGTGTAAAACACCTGCTAATTTTGAGCTACCCTACTGCTGCTTTTGGGAGATGACTTCTACACTGTGATGCTCTTCCACTGAAGTCAGCACACCATACTCTAATACACAGTTAGGAAGAGGCCAACTGAATATTGTAAAAATCGTAAAGAGAAGATTGGTATAGTGATTTAGGAAAACTATGCACAGGCTTTAAATCCTTAAATTACAAGCTATCTGGATCCCATAGCATTTCTACTATATGCTAACTATCCCTTAGGACTGCTTTTAATCCAGATAATTTCAGCAATCTACTTTAAACAGCTATGAAAACAGTCCTGGTGGAATGTAAAGCAGATGTGGAAATTTGTGTCCAGAAGAGAAGGGTCCAGAATGTCTTTACTTTTCTCCTATGCTGAAGCCAGCATTTCAGAAACTATGGTATAATCGGTTCCTCTATGTGGAACTACATTCATCCTTTATATTAATTCTGTAAATGAGAAAAAAGGTGAGGACTCTTCATACTGGGGCTAAGGGAATGCAATGTGAAGAGTCATTGTTACACAAATGGAGGACAAAGTATTAAAGGAGGTTTCTTCGCTCTTCTTCCTTAGGCTCTCCCAAATGTACTCTTTCCTCACACAGAAATTATTAACTAACACTGGCCTTACCAATAATTTTAAGAGCGACTAGCAAAGAGTTAGTAGTTTCATAATATAATTTAGGTGATCCTACAGCATTTTTTGTGCATAACAAAATAAACATATATTTAAAGAGTGTGCATAATAAAATTCTATGTCTTCTCAGTTTCTTCCCTGCAGTAATTAATTGCTAATGTTTCTCTTTAATGTGATTACAATTCTTCTGACTACGTGGAAAAATCATCTCTACAAATATCATATGTACAAACAATAGATACGATTGTCTTAAGGACAAAATCTCTAATATAAATTGCAGTTTTTATTTCTCATTTATTGCTAATTTGCCATCCACCTTGTCAATGTTTGGTGACATTATTCATCCGTAATTTTCAGGATCACCAGAACTTCCTTTGAGCGATAATTCTCAGCATTTACCATTAAACATTCTGCCACAGATTGTGTTCCAAGAATATTTTAGATCTTTTCTTTCAAAAGTTGGAACTTTTTTGTGACATCCATCTGAAGGTTTGGAGCACCTTCCTTTTTATCTCTTTTTCTTCTGCATGAAAGGAACAAAGTGAACATTTTGCTTTCTTTGAAAGCAACAAAATGGACAAAGCCAAAGAAAGAGCAAATGTGGTCCAAAATGAAGAAGTTTTCTTCCTATTAGTTACAGTTAATAAATGTAAAAGGCAGTGGTCCAAAAGCAACAAATTCTGGTGATCAAATTTCTAAGAATGCATATCTTAACGACTCGCAGAAATAGGTAAAAAAATAAGGTGAATAGAAGGTCATAGGAGATCTTGAATAGATCAAGATTCTGTTAAAAGATATATGATGGGAAGGGAAAAGAGTGAATCATGAATCATGTTTTTCCTAGGACTAGAAAATATGAAGAAGAACATTGCATCTGGCAGGTTCTTAAGCAAAGAGAAATGCACACGGGTAGGGTCACTAGAAAAGAAAGGAAGGAAGATATTACCAAATCCTTGCATTGAATCAACTAGAAATGAGATGGAAAATCATCAGTGCTTTCCATCTTTGACTACCTTCTAGATCCTAGCCTCCTTAAGACCTTGAAGCAGAAAAAACATTCATAATTGCAATTGCTGTTCTGCTGCTAAAAGCCAGAAAACTGTATTTCTATGATCACTTATACAACTGAAACAGTTTTTGGCAACTCACCATTGCCAAAAGAAGTCCTGCCCAACCAGATCCCACTTTGCTTCAAAGTCAAGACACAACATGACCAGCTACCTCTCTAAATTCAAAAATATTATTGCATTTTTTTAAAAATAAAAATGGAGTTGTTGGTTTTCAGTGGGGGGTTTTTTGCCACTCATTTTGAACTTTCTGGTTTCTACAGGACGTTCAAAGTAGTATCGTAGGATTGGTCTCACTCTATTCCTAACGTAGAACTCATGTCCCAGTTCTTCTGAATCAAAGGATAATCTGGAATCTAGAATTTCACTGTGTATGAGATGAACTTTCAACTTTTTAAAAATTCCAACTTGAATAAGGAATCTATATCTTATCTAGATATTTTTAGGATTTATCATCTCATGCAGTCAATGTATTTTTTAATAAGTGAGTTGAATGACCTCTTATCAAAAGATAAGTGAGTAAAATCACCTCCTTTTATTTAAAACTGTCATTGATTTTAGTATGCTTTGAGTCAAGAAATTATAGACCATTTGCATCCGTTAAAAGAATGAAATACATTAATTAATTCATGAATGACAATCCAGATGTGATGTAAAACAAAATAAAACCCTAGTCTCTATAATTCTCTCGCATAGTTACAAGATGACTAACTTTTTTTTCATCTGCACATTTTGCACACCAGATTGAAGAAAATCCCCTACCATTTGTGTAAAAACATTGTAGTTGTAGACAAAAGTTGATCTTAATCCTTATTTTCTTCCTTTGAAAACTCAGAAGTTCATGACTGGCTAATGGAAACTTTAAATCTTTGTCCTTTGGAAATGTAGACCTTTAAAAGATTCCAACTCAGTAAGAGTTCAAAGCAGTTTATAAGGCTGTAACAGTTACAGCCTGGATTATGAAGCAAAAGAATGCAGTTTTACTAGGGTTGGCATCTTTGAAATTGAGTTTCTTAATGCCATCGGAAGAGAGCCTGGTGGTTTTGTGCAACATTACTGCTCTGCCTTTACACTGTTTGAGTTTGATTTCTGACTTTTTAAAAGCCTGAATGACACCTAAGTATTTGCTACCACTCTATAACACATTCATCTGGTCATCTCATCTAGATTAAACCTCTCTACCGGACAAATTTTTAGAAATGTGTTTAAAAATAAGGAAGTCTGGTCTTAAAAACATTGTAGTGCAAGATATGGACATGGACCCTGTATTCGAGATAACAGAAAGAAGGAATCAGTAAAGAGAGAGATATATATACACACACACATATATATACAGGCTATGAAAACTAGTGACAAGGAAGACAATGTTATCAGCCATCAGGAGGGACAGGGGTATCTAAGCAGCAAAAAGATTTCAATGCCAGAACACAGGTTTTATCTCGTGAGTTTAGAAAGCCTGTTCTGAACATTCCACATGAATCACTTTAAATAAATGAGTTTTTTGATTTTTCTCACCTACTGATTTCAAAACTAGTCAAAAAAGTGCCATTTTGTATGGACCATTTCAGTCTGACATTCTGACATTAAATGTCGGCAACTGAATTTTTTGCATTTTTATCCTAAATAATTCAAATCCAAACTGTAAATGAAACACCAGAACTAGAACTAAAACAACTAAAGAAATTTGATCCAATTTTATTATATATCTTATACATGAAGATTTTAATATTTTTTTACAATTTCTTGTCGCATTTCTCTTTCATGTGAGCAGGTAACAACTAAGAAGAGAGGGTTCAATTAAAAGTAAGTCACTGTCAAACTGGTGTTACAATTACTAAACTGAAAACCTGCACTGTTCACAAATTAACATGTCCAGGGTGGTATGTATTTCTCTCAACTGGGATAAGGTTGAAGTGATCAAAGTTCTTAATCAGTGAATGGAAAAATCTCTCATTTTACCTCTGCCATCCTGAGGGTTAAATCGTTTTAACGGATTTCAAGACTGTTGCTCTGTATTTCAGTTCAACTACATTTGTCTGTGAATTTCCAGAGGTCTTGTCAGCAGATTGTCTTGCTTGGGACCTATATCTGCAAGGACAGAACACCCTCTGCCAATTAGTAACTCTCTGGTTAGAAAAATATTTCAGTCATCTGCTGAAAATATCATGACTGACATTTGGATACTGTCCTTATATTGAACGTCAAAAATGTTTTGGAAAACTGACATTACACAAGTCAATAAAAAAATCTTCTGAACTATAAGAAAGACCAGCACAAAAGGACTCGAACAGTAGACCAGTGCACTGGCAGACATTCCTTTGTATGATCTGTGATATCGGACTGGATGCTTATCTCATTGGTAGATACAGCTTTGGCACAGGGAGAATGCTTTCTAGCCGAGTAGTATATTCAAGTTCCCAGATGTCTTTATTAAAAGAAGGTTATAAACATGCTGTGTTTTAGGCTGCTGGAAAATCTGGAAGTTGTTTTCCACACACACACACCTTGGGGGAAAAAAACCCTGCATAAAAACGTTGTCAATTTTATAAACACACACAAGCCAAACCTTCTGGCTGCATTCTGTGAGAACATATAGGTGATGGGGTGTAATGTTCAGATTATTATGGTCAGTATCCAGCATTCAGGAATAAGTAACATGATCTGCTGTCCCTCCTCTCTCCTGGTGTGATGCTCATCTATCCTTACACAAGTCATCTTCTCTTGCACAAGTCAGCTATAAATACTGTTGGCATCTTGCCTTGCTGATAGTACTCAAATCCTTTTTTTTTCAGGATCACTGGACCTCATAAAATTTGCTCATTTAAAAAATTCTGGGTAGCTCTAATGCTATCTATATTATAGCTGCTTTAAATATTCAATCAGGTTATGCTCTAAAAAGTTCAGTCAGATTAGATATCTTTGTCTTCGGATCTGTTGTTCCCCTGTGCAAAAGACAGATCTATATAATTTCTGTTGAGCACTCCATAAATTGCTTCACTCCTAGGCAATACCACTTAAAAATAATGCCTCATACATACCCACTATCAATTAGAAAAGCACGTTTGCAAGGCTTAGTTAATTGAAAGCTTCCCAGCAGGATTGATCTGAGAACAATGATATATTTTCATTCTCAATTCTTGTTAATTAGTCAGTCATAAAACAGTTCTTACTCACCATAAAGTCTTTGAAGTTCAATTCACCAGGAGAAATTTCATTCAGCCCATTGTTTGTTAAGTTTTGATCAGATAAAAATGCTGCTTATTATTTTTCTTACCAAGAGTCATACTTATTTCTAACACGAGTGCATATTCATTTGCGTATCAGAAAGATCGGTCTTACTGATTCTTCATCATCCTTTTACAAAAATTCCTCTCCCATTAGTAGGAAATAAATTACATTAAAATATGCACATTTTCTGGTACAATTATTTTGTAGGAAAAAAAAAAATAGTATGAAGTGTCCTGCCAGTGGTGTACAAAATGTTGCTAGAGTTTTGGTGTGTGAAGAAAAATTAAGTGTATAAGGAAGCTGTGGCCGAGAAAGGAGTGGAAATAATATAGAAATAACATATCAGCTAGGTGATGGATAACCTGACCGGTACCACATGAAGTACCGGTGGAAGCAGTAGTACCATACCAGTAACACTAACCCTAGAGATTCAAATACTCCACAATTTTTTCCAACACTAGATTTTTTCAAAATAGACAACACCCCTGTTTTTTTAATTGTAAGTCTCACAAAAGGTCTTACCTATGCTTCATGCCTATGCTTAGCTACCAATGTCTTTGAAAGGTGGACAGACTCTAGGATAATTGCTAAGAATTAATGGAGTAAAATAACTACTCTTTCTCCAGGGCATAACTTAGCATTGTTAAACCTTTGCAATGCAGCAAGATCAGTTTAGCAGAGCATTTCGTACAGACTTGCATTCACTCTCTCAGAAGAGTGACAGTATTGACACCTGCTCAGCCAGAAATATGCCTTACAGTCTGCTTCCCTTCTCCAGTACCATCTTGGTGGTTAGGATTTCCATTAACTTGTTGAAATTAAGATAAACAATTTCCTTGAGGACAGATGGTATGTAAGCATGTTGAGAAAAGAACAGGAATGGCAACAAGGACTCCCAGGTTTCTTTGCCTGAGGCTTCGTTTTAGCACCTTCACAGAGCTCCATTTTTCTTTCCCACCCTTCCCACTTTATTTTCCTCATTTACCCACCACTGAAGCAAACACATAGACCTTGCAGTTTCCTGGAACATATGCTAGGAATATTCCACATGCCCTTTTTTTTGGAATAGCTCTTTGTTTCCAGGACTCTCACATCTGTCCCAAGCTGAGTCATTATCCTTAGGCTGCACTTGCTGTGAAGGCACCTTGTAAATTATGTCAATAAAATTTTGCAATGGGATTCTCATAGCCCTCCCAAAAATGTGGCCTCACTTTGGCTGAGATGGTAAGAAATCCATGAATTTCTTAGCTGTCAGCTACATTTTTCTCAGCTCTACAAACTGCAGCTTAGGAAGGGATGTGTAAGATGGCCTTTGTGCCCTTCTGATCTCAACCCACCTGGCCCCAGGATGTTTTCTCCTGTGACCGAAAGGTTGTTACCAGTTCAGCCAGCTGGCAATGACCTCAAAGAACTGATATTTTTTCACTTTGTATTAGATCTGCAGAAATCTCTTGCCAAATTGGCCTCTGTCCTAAGCTATGGAAATTCTTTGAAATGTACTTGAAAATCAAGTTTACCATCTAGAAAAGATAAAGCCATGATAGGAGAGGCTCCCATCCACAGAGATTTCTGACAGGAGTTAGGCCTCTGTAACATGTTCATCAGACAGTAAAGGGGAGACATTGTAGCAGCTTGTGGGATTTTCTTTTAAGGGCATAGAGGCAGTGAACTCTGTTTGTACCAAAGGTTTTGGACAGTCCTTTAACTCCTTATGACATGTAGAGGATTCTCAAAGAAGATGGGTCCTCTTTGAGTCACTGTTTCAGTTGATTCTGGAGTCTCACATTGAGATGTTTCTATACTCTCCATGTCTGCCATGCACAACTGCTGAGAGCAGTGAAATTCTATCCAGAATGACGTATAAAACTAGGGAAGACTGTGGGCCAGAGACGCAAGATGTGTGTTGAAGGAGTGTGATTTATCCATCAATTACATCCCTATAAGAAAAGACATCATTATATCATTGGTACTACTAGTACTGATAGTCCTAAACAGTCTTTATATACAGGGAATAATTTTCTCATATCAACTTTTAATGTAAATATAAAATAGAAAAATATTGTCAGGTTGTAGTCTCACAATTGCACAGTTTCTTGCACAGAGGCCACACATAAATATAGAGACTGGAAGCACTTTCCTGTCTGTAGATCAGAGCAAATACCTCCACTGTGTTCTGATTGCAAGCCAGTGGACTGTCAGGGGTCCCAGCCCTCTCTCCATACTCTGGTGTGTTGGCAGAAGCAGTTGCTCAGTGTGTTCCAACACGCATTTTTTCATTGCCTACACTTCATTCAGTAGAAAGGCTTAGGTGTCCCGTTTGTGTGTCTATTTCCTCTAGCTATATATTTTGCTTTAATAGGAGATATTATCTCTCCCTGCAGTTATTCGGTATATGTTATGACATACATGTCATATATGTCATGACAGATTTGGTGTAAAATTGTGTGACTTTTCTGTGAAATACAGTAAAGCCTTTGTTTTTCAACATGGCCCTTTTTTGAACTCTGGAATAGAAAGTTTCACTTTATTTAGATATTATTAATTCAGAAAATGTAGGTGGCATAAAGGTACATTACACATTAAGTCTTTAATACTGAAACTTAATGGCTTGACAGCTTTTCTTCAACCTTTTTTCTTCTTTCCGTCTCTCACCCCAGGAGCTTTTTGAGTAGGGCTCTTGCCATGTTGTCTCCAGCTTTCTCATGGGGCTCATCACATACTCAGATTTAATTATTTTCATGCTGGTTTCTGTGGCTGTGGGATGCCCTAAGCAGTAGGAAGTTGGTAGGAAGCAGCAGCTGAGCACATTTCTGCTGCATGGCCTGTTTCAGTGATGGGCTGTTGATTGCCTGCTGTTTGGCAGGATGGGTGTAAACAACCTCGCTCCAGCTGGAATCATCAGGGCATCTTGAGCCCCATGGAAAAGAGTTCTTAACAAGAAGATTGTGCTGTTCTTTGACAAGATTTCAAATCCAGCTGATAAAGATAAGAGCATTTTGGAGATGTTTTTCAACTTCTACAAGGTACTTGAATTATAACAAGATAATTAACGGGTTAAAGGTAAAAACAAGGACTAAACAAAATAAATCTGGGACACATGAAAGTGGATTAGAGGCTGAAATAGTGTCAGGCTACAAACCATAACACCTTACTGGGAAATATCAACCAGTTAGAAACTTTCTTCATTTTGTTTTCTGAGGGTAATTCTCACCTCCGTCTTCCTCAATATTTTAATTATTAACACAGAAGAAAATCTGAAATCAAAATAAAGACTGCAGGTCACAGACGGTGGGGCTGTAAATTATAGTGGTGAGATATGATCAAAGATAAAAAATATGAAGTCTTTCTTTTCACAGTTTTGTATTAGGTCAGATAACAGCTGGAAAAAGCTGGATTATCACTCATGGGAAGGAAAAAAAACCCCTGTTTTGTTTCTTACTGTCTGCCCACTGGAAATATTCAAAATTCAAAAAGCTAATGTGGCATACTTTTAAATGGATGAATAGTATCTGTTTAAAAGATTCAGCTGTAGAAAATATCAAAATACTTCTTGGAGATATCGTCATCATTAGACATTTTAAAATACATTTTAGAATAAGAAAAAGACAAATTTCAGCATTATGAGTAATTTCTCAAAAAAAAAATCCTATGGTATCAAAATATATTTTTTATTTTTACAAGGTAATTAAACATACACATGGAATATGTTTGTATTTTCAAGATATCTTAGTGGCATAAAATCTAAATTTTCTTAGATTTTAAATTATGAGAGTTATATGTCTTTTCACACTTAAAAAAGAGCATAAAATCTGTTTCTAGTGAAAAAAATATTCTCTTGAACTGCCCACACAGAAATTATCTTTTGAAGGTCACATATTTTGATTATCTGTACTAAAAGTCATTACGGAGTTCTTCTTTTCTTCCTGCATACCATAGGTGAACTCTAGGAAACATCTTGAGATCTTGAGTTAAGAAGCAATAAAATATTTTATCATCTCTTGAAATTAACATGCTCAAAGAAGACCCAGTTAGAGCACTGAACTAGTAAAAAGTAACAACGATGTGAAAAAAGGAAGACATAGATAAATTATTTTAGAAAAAGAGCTGAAGAGAAAAGAATGTGAGCACTTTTACCTGGTAAAGATCCTTAATGGATATATTTTTTTCGTTTTAAATTCATGTATACAGTAGTAATTATTATTAATAATGTGTCAGCTGTTACCCTTGTATAGATAAAATGACAGTGCAGTGATGTATAATGCTAGGGGGGTTCAGTTAACTGTATGGCAAAAAGCAGGCTTGAAATAACTTCAATTTCTTTTGCAATATTCTATTTTAAATGCAGTAATTTGCAGTTACTGTCTTTTTTCCTGCAGTAAAAAAATAGCCACTGTCAATAAAATAGAAAAAGTGAAGGAAATAAATAAAAATTTAAAAGCAATAGTGCAAAGAATTCCACAGCAGAGAAAACAAAGGAGCTGTAAATGAGCGAAGTTAAACCTGTATAAAATATCTGGAAAATGGATCCAGCATTTTACAAGAGCTGGTATTCCAATGTATAGGGTTCAGTGGCAGATGCACCGCATGGCTCCTAATAAGCTTTTAGCACTACCTATGCCAGATGAATCCTTTCCTGTTTAATACAAAGTTATGGCAAAGCAATTTGCTTTGTGGAATGAAAAGGAATCTGAAGAGTCCAGACAGAGAAATCCAATTTCATCTCCAGACAGCCCCTGTGCTATATGCCTTCCATTTTAATGACTGATGGATTCTATCGCTCCTTTCCTGGCATCACTGGCTTTCCCCTAGTGCAGAATCAGTTAAAAACTCGGTGTTATATTTTGGGGGGTTTATTTTGGTTGAACAAAGCTTGCAATGCGTGTACATACATTTATTAATACCTTGCTTCCTTCTCCCATTAATTCAGCTAAAACACAATCGCCAGGTTAATGAACTGTAGGCTTATATAAATTCTGTCCATTGCTCCATCAGCCTTTTCTCATTCTTTTCCATTGATCCATCACGTGTGAGCTGATTGCAGATTTCTGAAACGTAAAACACCTCTTACTTGAAGACTAAAGCTGTATCTAAGCCTCTGAAACACTCATGAACTCTATGAATCTATAACACATTTTAAAAAGCATATTTTTTTTTTTCCTTCTCTGTCACAGAATGTCAAATTTAAAGTTTTTTAGATTGATCAAAGGCTGTCCTCAGAGGAATGACTAGTTTTACATGCTAGTTCTAATAAAAGAATCAAATTTGACCTGATGTTGACAACAGATTTTGAAGGAAAATTTACAGGTTTAGGAGGCAAAACATCAATTTGTTCACACATAATGAAGTCTCTTGAATAAGTACATTGAAATTGAATTATTTAATTGCTAAATATTAGAGAAGCTTTTTATTCTTGTTAAAGGTGTCATTCAACTTTACCAGTAGTAAAGACTCTACTTTGTTACGCACTTCACTGTTTGCAAATAAATCTGTTTATGCATTCAGACCAGAAACAATATAAGTCAAAATTTTCATTGCATGAGAAATTAAAAAGGTATTTAAAAGCAAAAAAAACTGACCTATTAAAAAAAAAAAAAAAAAAAAAAAAAAAAAAAAAAAAGAAAAAATTTTATTAAAAAA
>VZTA01015806.1:30600-62006 GCA_013398855.1 Mohoua ochrocephala | reverse complement strand
GGTAACCATCGTTTTATTATAACTGCCTTATAAATCATGTTATAGCTAATTAATCTAATTAACAGTCCTTTGTCCCAGATACGTTACAGGAACACACCAAATCAATCCAGCCTTGAAGAAACCACTAATATGTCTCAGACACCAATCCTGGATTTGTTGAACGTTCATTGAATATCAACCTGCTGTGAAAATATTACTATACCTGCTGCTTTTACGGGACTGGATTTTGCTTGCCTTTTTTTCCCCCTTAAAAAAAATTTAGGAACACAGAAGTCAATGCTATAAACCAAAGATATTTTGCTAGCAGCTTAGCATTTCAAAGATGACTAATTAAGCTGAAACTCTTATAAGTTTCAAGATTCACAGGTTGAAAATTTAGTATTTTTCTGCTATGCATCTTTTTCATCTGCCCATATTAAAACACTGGTACACAAATAAAACCACACTAAGTCCCTTGAAACACGGGCTGAAAAGTATCGCATTTTCAGAAGGTAAATAAAGAGAATGTTGAAGCAGAGCAGAGTTTCTAATGAGTTAATGTAAAAAAACCTCATGCAAAAGCAATCCGCATCAAAGCTAGCAGGCAATACCCTGACAGTCATCCATCAAACCAAAAAGTCCCCTTAATAAATGCCAATTATAGGGCAAATATGCACAAACGCGGATAGCATAAGCCATGGGATCATTTCCTTCCAAGAAAATTAGTGACCAACAAAACACCCATGCAGCCTGCCCTACAGCAACACTCACTCCTGACCGGAATACTAACTACTATTATTATTTCACTCCTTTTTACTTTATTTTGTACTTTTGCAAGAATTCAGAGCCACACAGAATTTTGTTTGGGGTTATACAAATTCCTTCGCAATTTGTATAGAAGTCTAACATAACTTTTTAAAAGCCATGACATGCCTATAATGTATACAGAGTCTCTGACTTCCGCCGTAAGCGAGCCTTTTTCCTAACTTAATCATACTCAAATTTCACCCCTTTTAAAGATCCTGATTCAAAAATGTTCACTCATTCTCCACAGTCCACAAATTTATACCATCTCTTCCTGTGGTATTATATGTGCATAAATTAAAAAAGAATGGTCTTGTATAAGGACTGAAAACAGAACATTCCAAGTCCCCATCCCCCAAATCTAACTTCAATTTATCAAGGAAACGCTTGATACAAAATACACATTCTTATAAAATTATTGTTTTGTGTATGAATAGGATGTTTCAAATTTGAGCAGAATTACGTTTCCCAAACCTAAAACCAGTGAGTTGTAGAGCATGCTGAAGTCAAACAATAATAAAAACTTCTCTGCTGTTACATTCCTCATACCTCTGATTCATTTCATCCCCTTTTGCTAACACCTTCTGCATATCACACCTGACCAGTATTTTTGTTCTCCCAAAAGCAGATTTTTTAGATTTATTGTATCTGATATACAGGAAACAGAAAAGTAGCATGTTTTGTCATATGGAGTGCCAGAGGTAACAGCTCAGAGTTAAGATAAAAACATTATGCTAGTAAGACAAAGAAGCTTTGAAAGAAATATTTGATACTAGTACCATGTCAGAGAGAATTATTTTTTCACCTAAAATGACTCACGTTGCTATATTCATAGAAACAAACTAGAAAATGCTTCATTAGTCCTAGTTTGATGTCTTATCTAATTGACCTCTAAAGTGACATCTTCCATCACACAGACTAGCCCGTGCTATATTCATTTATTTCCATCTTACCTAAAATTATGATGAATGGTTTGAGCTCTATTCAATTATTGAAAATGTGCAAAGAAACAGAAACAATGAAACTGGCAAAGTGCTCTGCATTCTTAGGAACAATTTAGGCTAATTAGCATCAACTTCTCCCCCATTCATCATACCCCTTTAGAAATATAAACAAACTGTCAGCTCTAACCTAACAAACAGATCACTGAGCTACTTAACACAAATTATTCTTACATGAAAAGCTCCTTCTCAGGCAATATTCTCCTCTAGGGCATCTGGGAAGTTGAGCTATTAAAATTGAAGACATATGTTTCAGTCACATTTAACTCCCAGATTGTACTGATCGCTGTTGTGACAGTTTTCCATCAGCAGGCTGCTGCTGGCAAAGTACAACATATTTTAAACAAAGCAATGCAACAATAGACTTCAATGATGCATGTTCATTTAGTTTAATATCAATACCACCCAATTAGCACCCTACACCTAGAAGCGGAGCTACTTAAAGTTATTGCTTAGGTACAACTTGAATCTCAGATTTCATTTGGGGTTTCTTTTAGAATTACAAGTTCCTGTGAGCTCGCAGAAGGCAGCAGCTATGCCACTGTCAGCTATGACAATAGTTTAAATCAAGCTGCAAAGGCGATGCTCTGAAAAGGCCGTAGAGGGGAGCACTGCTATCACTCCTGGGTTTTAATTCAAACTCCTCCACAGATGCCACAAACAAAAGGACAGCTCTAAGCTAAAGGAAAACAGGAAGGTTTCCAGAGCTGAATACTTCCTGAGCACAGCAATCCACGTGCTACTTTGAAAGCCAAAATGATAATGAAACATACTTCCTTTCCTCTCTCCAAATTGCAAAAGGAACTAAATTTGTCCCCAACTCCATACCTGAAAAAGAGGTTTTTGTGCTCAAGCTAAGACTTTTTCATCAGTTCATTAAAATACTCATTATCTGGTAAAAGAAAGAAGTAAACACTGGCCTGGACCTTCTTGTCTCACAGGAATTTGAGATTTTGTGCACACATAAGAATATGCCTTTTCCAGTAAGAACTTCAGAATTGGGGAATACTCTCCACTGCTTTTTAGAACAAATATAATTTGGAAATTCCAGCGATATCAGAAATAATCAGTGTTGAGGAACTACTTCCTGAGCTGTTTTTCTTTTCAATCTATAAGAAAATTCCTACTTACTGCCTTGGTTCCCTTTAAGCAGCAAAATATATAATTAGAACTTCATGAATGAAAGATTAAGACTTTCCCATCCTTTCTCCGTTGATTTTCTCTCGTTTCTCTGTTTCGCTATTTGATTCTGGCTCTAAATTTGTCTTGCAAGAAACACTAGTAGTACATGTCGTAGCTTGCCTTTTTTTTTCCCCCCTCCTCTATTCTTCTGAGGAAGGTAATGAAACCAAGCAGTATCAGCCTGGTTGCTGGTTTGCACAGAAAGGTGTACTCTGAATTTAACTTTGTTTCATCCTTAGGTGAGAGAAGGAAGGAGGAGTATCTAACTTCCTGTCTTGGCCCTCACTGCTGGTTGCACACACAGTTGCTTTTCCCCCTTGGATACAGAACTTCCAAGGCCTGGAGTATATCATATGGTTGGGAGGTCCCCAAATACCTCTATGGTGATACAATTCTTACCAGCAGTAGAGATACGCTTTGTGAGTGAATACAGTGTGTGCTTGCATGGGTGTCTTGTTGCTTCTGAAGAAAAGGATCTTGCATTATGACATGACAGCCACCTCAAAAAGTGTTTTAAATATTAGTGCTGACCAGAACGTCTGATCCTAGAAGTGTTGTGCAAACATATTGGTGAGACTTGAAAGTGAGCACCTAACCAATGGCTCTTGAAATGATCTCACAGTTACGGGCTTTACTGACCCAGAGAAGTGGTGATGTAGTTCATGTTTATCAAGAGAGAATGAAGAGAGGTTTTACAATGGACAGATTAAAAACCTGCTTCAGCCATCACGAATATGAATTGATACCTCACAGTAACAAATAAGATTTTAAGCAAGACAGAAACACTCGAGGTCTGAAGTAAAGAGATACAAGTCACACAGCATAGAAGCAATACTTAAGCTCACGTTTGTAGATGAGACTGCTTGAAAGCTTCAGACGTAAGGAGAAACCTGCATTTGTTCACACTGGAAGACAAAATAGTGTCAGAGAAAAATCTGAAAGGTGACCTCACACAAATCAGGGGGAATTAAGGATTCAAGACAAGGCTAAATTCTGACAAGTCAAGAAAGATGGAGTCCTGCTTCAGCAACTTCATTAGGAACAGGTTATTAAAATCCTTTGGTCTAGAAGAACAAGAACTGTAAGACAGAGGCTGGCTTAAGGGGAATCATTCTTATTCATTCTTCTGCTAACCAACAAAAGAAGTACCTCAATCTCATCAAATATATCAGCCCAAAGAAAATGTATATTAATGAAAACTGACCTCTAACTTGCAACACTGAAGTATAGTATTTTAGGATTGTACTCAGTTCCTATACTTTTCTGGTGTTGTTTGCAAAATCACTTCAAGAAAACATGAATGACTCTGCTCTAGAAACAGGGTCATGAAATTAGATTCAAGGGGACAGAGCAGCACTGAACACTTCTTGGGTATTAGAGCAGGAACTGGAGGTACATTACAGACACAGCAAGGAGAATGTCCCTACAAAAGCCAGTAGTTTTCCCTGGGTTATGAAAAAGGATTTTCTTAGGTGTTTGGGGTTTTTTTTGCACAGGACAGTCTCAAAGGGTATAAACCACCAGCTCTTTTTGCTACATTATTGAAATAACACATGGGATATGGGTATGCTACCTAAACAGGGAGCTGCATAATTCAGTTGGCCTATTTTTTCCTCTTGGTTCAGCCATTAAAAAAGGTATTTTTTATATATGAATCTAAAGAGCATCTAACACACATGAATACACAGATTTCATCTCAGTTTCAACTGTTCTCTCAACAGCTACAAATCTGTCCTAATTTTTAAGAAGCTGTACTACATGACTACCTTAGAGACACATAAAATAAATACTAATACACATCTGTGGAAATTACTTCCAAGCTGGCATCAGACTTTCACTGAGCTATGCTGAAGGCCAGAGAAAGCTGCACACTGCATTTTTACCATTATGTTATATAGATCAAATGTGTAACATTCAAGAGCTAGTTTATTATTTACACTGAACTGCTCTCACACGGCTGTTATTGAATTCTTTTTCTTTCATTTTCAAGTGTTTTCTGTTGGTTCAGAAATGTTTTCTTCCTGGTTGCAGTCTCTTTTTAAGGCATAGCATCAAGTAATAGAAGCAGACAGGAAGTAGGGGTTGTTGCTCTCCAGAGGATGATTAAGCAAGTCAGCACAAATTCCCCGAAGTTCCCACAAACAGGCTCTTATGTAACAACATATGTTTTCAGAGATATTTTCTCTGAGCAGCGGAGAGTCTTCCTGGGAAAAATATAAGCTAGCTTTATAATAAACACTGTGGAGCATGAAATAACTATAAAATAAAGAGCAGTATAAATGAAGCAAATTAGTAGATACTGAAAATCCCAGAGCAACTGATTCTCACTTACATTTCTCAAAATTAACCTTGGTCAATAAAGTAGCCAGGTCCTGCAGCCTCTTGCTTATGCAAACAAAAAACACATTCCATGTTCCTTAGAACATCACCTGTAATGCTCTGGGATGAGTCCAGATGATGGTTTTAATGCAAGTAGTCCAGATAACTTCAGTAGACTGTTTCTATGAAGAAAACAGGATCCATCCTTTTCCTCTCACTTATGCACAGAGCAGAAATTCTTTAAACTTGAGAAAACTTAAAAAAAAATAATAATTCTTAACATTTACCTTGCATTAGACCATCCCAGTATATACCATCATTAGATTATTCAGTACAGCTGGGGACTGGGTAAAGCCATTCAGTACTGCATACTTTTGGTTCTTTTAAAAATACACACACATTAAGATTTTTTGGTCCTTCTCTTTAATTTTAAAGAAAATCAACACATTTTATTACAAGAATTTTAAGCTTATAGGAGTGGTTATTTACCTTCATGTGAGAAAAATATTTGACTGGCTAGCATTAGATATGAGGACAGACTACTATATTGTCTGATTTTTCTACCAATAAATAAAAATTTTGGGACACGAATATCAAAAAAGTTAACAAACAACACAGCACAACAGATTAAGATTTCAAGCTACTTACAGTTCCGCTGCCCATTTACAAAGATTTGATATTGCAAAGGCAGAAAAGACAGGCCAGCCAAAAATAGCAAAGTTAACCATGCTCTCTCGAAGCAGAACCTCAAGCTGTGCTGCAGCAGAACATCATCCATGTTCTGAAAGTCTGCTACCAGTAAGTCCAATTCCTATAAACCACACTGTGCATTTTATTTTCACACCATGCGGACAAAAGCTTAGCACTCTCTGTTAAACACATTTCCCAGATGTACGAAATCACACATATCTTATCCTGCTATTCCTAAAATACGTAAGTAAACTTTTGACATGAAAAGAACATCTAGTCACAAAAGGACTGGATGCTCTTAACATTTTCTTTGTCATTGCTGTCATACATGGATTTTTAAAGCTTTTTTTCACCTGTTGACCCAAGACATGGCAGAGCCAGATAACACAGGGGCACTCCCAAACAAAGCAGTCCTTTTCGCCTTTGCAAAAGCTACATATCCCCAATGGAGAAATTCACCTTATCTCACCTTTCTCACAATGGGGCTAAAGTAAAAAAATAGAGCTAAAATCCTATGGCAATTTGCTATCTTCTCACACCCATATGCTACATCTTCTCAATAGTCAAATATTTTGAAGAAATATACTTCTAATAATTTACTATTCCTGTTTAGCTGGTGTTTCCTTGTATTGGTGCACATCTATGCCTGCATGGTTAAGAGTGGGAATTCACTTTGTGTGGTACCTAGAAACTGAACTAGAAGTGATGTAACAGATCATTTTTCTGGTCAAACAGGATCATTCCTTCTATTCTATTCTATTCTATTCTATTCCAGTCTGTTTTCTAATGAGCTGTTAAAGGAACCAGGTGACAAAGGCTTTTCGCCACTTCCTTCTTTCACAGCTTGTTGATCTCACTGCTTGAAAGTAATGCCAAAAGTAATTCTTCAAACACTGTGTTTCATTTTCAGCTCCTCTTCCTACACATAAGTGTTATTTTTACTCCACAACCAATTATTATTCAGTACCAAACAATGCCTAAAACAGGCCTGATGAGGATTATCACAAAAGATATGAGAAGGTACTATAATTTATCAATTTCACTCTTAAAATTCGAGCAAAATAAAAAATAGTAAATGCTTGAGTCATAAGAGCAGAAGCCAACTATTGCTATGTCGCACTGCTTTGAGCATGATTTTTATCTCAGTTCTTACTCTTAAGTGACTTCAAGAAAGTTACACAATGAAACTCTTAAGTGAGAAATGGAGTGAACAAGATGCAATTTTGTTGATTTGAGCTACTCCTAATCATAAGAAGAGTCCACAAAGGCAAGAATTGTATCTCCAAAGCATGTATAAAAAAGTAATTGCCTTCTAACAGCTTTAAAAAATGAAAAAGTAAAAGAAAACAAGACTTAGAACTGGCTTATGGAGGAAAACTGAGAAGACAACTGCTACTGATTTAAAAACAAAGCTTCAAAGGTGTATATAAATGCTGAAAGACAAAAAAATGCCAAGCCTTGGGACGATAAGTCTAAAGGTATGGTAAGAGAGACTACTTGTTTCATTCAGTTGTGCACAAGTTTGCTGTGCTTCCTTAATATACATCTTTTCCAAGAAGGGTAGTTGCAAAGGGATCATAAAATAGACAAGCCAAGATATTTTCCCAACATCTCTTAGATCTGGTTTAGTACAGCCCATAACACACAATTCAGAATAAAAATACAAATTTCAAAAAAAATTTTTTTTTTCCCCTCTTAAGCCTAATGAGGCAATCCAGAGCCGAAAATCTTTGCCTTTCAGGTCACATAAGCCTCTGAGGACAATAGATGGAAGCACTGTATTTAACAGAAGCATCAGGAAAATCCTAAAAGCTGCCAGAGCATTCCTGCTCTTTGGTCAGGAACTGTGGAACTGCCAAAAACAGGGGTCAGGAAAAGAGAACTGACAACTCGTGCAAATGCTTTCCAGGCTATGAGAATCCAGATTCTCAGGGCACTTGAGCTTCCTGGTTGGACCTACATAACTTGAAAAAGTGTCTTCCCCACCCCACCTCCACTAAATTTTGGAAAAGCTATGCAGGGTGAAGCAGGCCTTAGGCCAGCTTCCAGAATAAAAATCACTTGTTTTCACATTTTAAAAAGAAAACCTGCAGCTCAATGGGAGCAGGGAAGATGAGCTCATGCCAAAGCCTATTTACAAACCCACCCCAGCTGATAGATGTTCTTTGGACAAAAGAAATTTCTGCTCATGTGTTAAAGGGCCATCTAATGGACATGGAAGCAAAGGGAGCCTTCCTGGCAACTTCACCTAAGTGCTGCCTCAAACCAAACTGTCAAATGACTCAATGACTGTTCCTAAAATTCCAGATCCTATATTAGCACCAATGGACTCTTGCAGCTTTGTGTATCCAAAGGGAGAGTCTGAGTAAATCTACAGGTTTTGCTTCTAAGCCTGTAAACTGGCTGTTAACAGACCTTTGCATGCATGTGGTGGTTCATTTAATGGGTAATTGAAGCAGTTTAGGTAGTGAATGCGGGCTTAAAAATTGGTTAATCGAATAATATTGGTTAAAAATCATATAGTTACCTAGGAACTTTAGGTGCTTTTGGCACTAAGCATCAGCAAAAGGAAGACACTGAAATTTTTGTTTTCAGATTAGGTTGACTGACGAATGAAGCAGTAGAGGGACTGTAAGCAAATGTATCTTATTTTGTCTCAGACATCTTTCTCATTTAAATCCTGCCACATAAGCAGTGGGCTTAAAGCTTAAAAAAAAGCCACTAAACAGCCCTGATAGCCTTTATTTCCACATGGTCTAATTAAGAAAACAGTTCCCAAAGTCCCTGGAATGCAAAATTAGAGACCATTGGCAGAAAAAAATAGACTTGAAAAAAGGGACAAGTGCACGATCTCCAGTAAGCTGTCTTCGCTACTTAAGGTTCTAATAATATGAAGACCTGAGGCAGATTAAGCAGAAAACAACATTCTTGAAGCCTTAACTCTGAAATGGAACTAATTATCAGCCTAAAAACACTCAAAGTGTCTGAGAACAGCTGGGTGTTCAGCTCTGCTCTTCTGTGGAGTGTGTACACCTCATCACCATAACTTAACATATTTTCTTCTGGAATTGTCACCTTGGCTAATTTAATGGGCAGAGATCCAATTCACAGTTCTTTTGGTTTACATTTTAGTCAAAGTGTAATTTTGAAAATGCCCATCAAAAGAAAAGAAGCAATACACTTTACCTTATGTTGCTTTACTGCCCATTTTAATGACTCTACAGCAAGTCACTTGTTTCAGGACACGCATCTGAGAAGAGGAGGGAGTGCCACTGAAACGTATGCTATACTTGACTCAATTTGAGGTTACTGCTTTGTTTGACCTTTTTTCATTATTAGCAGAGGAATGGGCATTTATCCTGGTCTTAACATCCCTTTACTCCTCGGATCACCTATGACACTTGCAAGGTCTGAAACTGCTGCTTTGAGACTAAACCTATAAAGAACATGATAAGAAATGCTATTGCATTTACACCAAATTCTCTTTTTCATTTGTGCAACCCACACAGGGTTAGGTAGGATTTAAATCCTAAAGGTCTGCAGCCCTTAGACTCCATTAGTTTTAAGACAGTTTATGTTTAGTATTTCAGCCAAACAGTTCTGATTTGTTTTTAAATATATTTACAACTATCACATCCAGGCAGGTAAGTGTTAAAAGCAACGGGAAAACAATAGGAGGTTAAAGTGTGCAATGCAATAAGAATGTTTAGCATGTCCTGACACTCCAGCTTCCCCCCCTCCACCGTTCAGGGATCTAATTGTTTGCTTTTCCTCCTACATACAATAATGAAGTGAACTACAATCAAAGTGTGATGACAAATGGTCCCAGGGTTTGCATTCTTTGGAATATATTGGCATTTGTAAACCAAAGAAGAAAGATAGATGTAATCAACCACCCTCTTATAAGAGAAGGATCTGGAAGAATATGTTGGCAAAATCTTCAAACCACATTAAGCACTAATTTGAAAGTATGTTTGAAAGGAAGAAAGCAATGCATCTAATACCAGTTTATTTGTATAACAACAACTAGAAACTGAACTTGCTAGACATATTTTGAAAGATGGAAACAATTAAAACGCATTAGTGATCTAAACAGGCACTGTATTTTAAAAGTAAAGGACTTTAAACAATCAGGGTTACACATATCCATATTTTGTTGACTAATCCTCACCTTCCCTTGGTCTCCTAATATTTAGTACTTGTGTTACATGGAAACATTGCATCTCTGCTTACAGAAATTCACAAGAATTAAGTCTGTGCATACTTTTGCCCATGGAAAAAGAATGATACAGTATCACGAGAAAAACCCCATCAGCTGCAGGATGGCAATTTTTCTGCCTCCAACATAAAAAACTTGGACCCTTCTATTAAAGAAACCAAACACAGAGTGGCCAGGCCACAACATATCATCAATGTAGCTACTAAAGAGTCAGCTCATATCACTGGTAAATAGAAATGGACAAAGTACACTGGGAGGACACATTATTCCTCTTTGTTTCCTTTCTGGACAAGATACTAATAAAGGACTTTTATGGGAGAAGGCTTAACAAGGAAATGAATAATCAAATATTATTTTTAATAGTTTTAAATATTTCATATTTAAGTTAAAATAAATATTAAATTAGGGATTAACATAACCTGCATTTTTTGAAATGCAGTACTTCAGATTTCTGGACCATGACAACTACTCCTTAAAAACAAGATCAAGTCATTCCAAAACCCAAGCATGAACTGTTAAAAATAGAGACATCTTTAGATACTCACTTTCGACCTGCTGCATTCTTACCAGGCTATCACAGACACATTGAAGCTTCAGAAAATGTTGTCATAACTTCACAACATGAATCTCCCTCTCCTTTTTTTGCATGCTTTGATGAGCACCAAAATTGTTGGCATTTATAAGCATCATCATTAGCACATTAGCACACAAGGAAACACATAGTTCATGCCCACAAGATACTATTTCCATCTTCCAAAAGCAGGCATTCTTGCTGTTGCTCTTAGTCTTGATGATTTTACGTGCAGCAGAAACTTAGCTAGAGAGAAGGATGATACACAGTCGGAAATTTCCCAATTGATTTTTGATCTCTTTGTTTCATATGTAGCATTGTTCCAATCATTACCTTTGGTGGGAAATTACTTTTAATTACACATATAAATGTTTTAAGTGGTTGACTAATACTTAAAAAACCCAAAAAACCAAAACCAATGGTGTAATCAGTGCATATCAATCACTACTTTAGAGACTACAGAAAAAAAAGAATCTATGTATCAGAATTTTCAAACAGGGTACAATAGAGGTAATGTTTTCCCAGTAGCAGAGTACTTGCATTTTAAGAACAAAATGCATTTAGGAACAAAATTACCAATTACCCCATGAAACCATTTCATCATTCATCAAAAAAAAGGTTAAATGGTAAAATACTGAAGAAAAAGAATGATAATCTTGATAACTCTAAAAAATCACCACTGATACAGCGAGTGTCAAAGTGAAAGAGAGAACGTTTATGTTCGATATCAGGAAGAAATTCCTTACTGTGAGAGTGGTGAGGCACTGGAACAGGTTGTCCAGAGAAGTTGTGGCTCTCCCATCACTGCAAGCGTTCAAGGCCCATTTGAATGGGGCTCCCAGCAACTCAGTCCAGTGGAAGGTGTCCCTGCCCATGGCAGGGGCTTTGGAATCGCTGATCTTGAAGGTCCATTCCAACCCAAACCTTTCTATGATTCTCTGATTTCCAACACACAAAAGTAGTACCATCACACTACATCCTATAATATTTCTATTGTAGTACTGGTCTGGAGACAGTTTTCAGGAAATCCCTGCTTCAGAGAAAGGGAAAATAAATTAGTGAAATAGGATTTCAACAGGTAACAGAGAATCAGGACTATAAAATGTGAGTGTCCCCTTTTAAATACCCATTTAAGGAACAAATGTCAGATAGCTCTGCAGTTGTAAATGCAATTACAAGTTGTAAATACAATTCTCCACCATTAGAGAAAAAAGGAGATAGTATACACAGAACACAAATTGATCATACTTGGCCCCTCTTCCAACCCTGTTTCACATATTTTTGTGACAGCTATTCAAACACTTTAAGTATCAAAGACTTGACTTGTAAGATAAAATAGGTAAGTTGTGGCCGTAACATATTTGTATCTATTCAAGATTAATAGGTGCTCCAAGTTACACAGTTGCTACTGAATTCTACTAATAACTCTGTGAGCCACTAGGAGCAGACACACATTCTTGTTCAGAGTTGTAGAACAGAAGTGTAGAGGGAAACCATCCAAGCGTAAAAGTTTTACTGGAGAGGGGAGGAAAACTTATGGAGGAAAACTACAGGACTAAAAGTAAAAGCATGTCAGAATAACACAGGTATGTCATCTGCAAGATTCTGTTAGTAAAAGATTTAAGAAGCATTTGCTTGTGCAGCTAACATCATAATACAGAACCAAAAAGCCAAGCCACAGGTAGTCAGTGGCAGCCGGGCTTCAAACTGCAGCCTGCAAGTCGACGATCTGCAAGGTGATGATATCGAGTGGGCACTGCGTCTACAGGTGCAGGACCACCAAGGTCAGCATCTGGCTGCTTTCCAAACACAAGCCTAAAGTTCCAGGTGTTCAGAGGCACCGTTCTGGCTCCATCAAGAACACATTTATACTGTAGGTCTTTCAAACACAGAACTAGGGCTTTTTTGAAGCCAGAGAATTTGTGCTCAGACACCTATAACATCAGTGACTATGTTTGAAAGTAATAGTTTCTATGAGTGTTTATAATATTTTCATAATTACTATGAAAGCCTGTGAATACTAGACTATGAATGGCTCAAAAGCCAATTTTCTTCCATTTTAATCTAGAACTAACACAGGCAATATTATATGTGAAAAAGTTTTTTTTAATTTAAATATTTTTTAAATCAGGTGTTATATAACAAAACTTTTCAACTGATACCATACTTTCCTGCAAGAGTTACAGACTCAGCTTTAAACTACTTCCAGTAGCTTCTTAATTTCAGTATTTTTTATCATAAGACATAATTATCTTCCTATAGAAAAGACTGTACATTGCACATCCCCTGCATGGTTAGGCTTCTGTTTGAACACATGATTTCAGCACAAACAGAACAGCCTGAGCATCCCAGTAAGAAACTTGCTTTTGTCTCCAAAAAAAGACAGCAGAGAAGCACAACACTGCCATCTCCACCTTAAATGCTGAAGTACAAGTATCACACACATAACCTAGTGAAAAGATTATAAAATATAGCAAACAAGAAGACATGTAAAGGCTTCTAAAACTTTCATGAGAAAATAAGAAGAACTACTTTCAGGCAGAAAAATTAATTTTAATCAACCAATGTAGTGCACCAGAAAACTAAAAATAATACTCAACATTTGCAAAGCCCAAAGGAGACAGAGTAAGCAAGCTCTCAGCCTGTCCAGCCTCAGCTCATGCCATCAAGTGATGGGCATCAGAAAGAAGACATACCTGAAAGTGTTTTATGCTTTGTTTTATCTGTCAGTGTTCTAGATGTGGTGGCTCTTCTAGTGGTGGACTTACATGTGGGAAGCAGATGACAACTGACTCGACTGCCATAGATGCAATTTGCTGGGGTTCTTCACCTCACATACATTAAAGTGGGTTATACTCTGAGCAAAGTACAATATGAAGCCTGAAACACATTCCCCGGACCCTAACTCAACTCAGTATACATTCAGTGGCAAACCAGTAGGACAAAGAAGAGTTTATTAAGGTTTCATAAACAAAATAAAAAAAACCCAAACAAACAAGCAAAAGCAACAACAACAACAACAAACCCCCCAAAAACCCAAAAAAAACCACAACCAAAAATGTTAAAAAGAAAAAAAAAATAGAGTGGAGCCTTCCTTCCCTCTTAATCCTCACACAAAGCTGAGTAAAGTCCTTTTTCCTGCTGTGGATTATTTGAATACACATCTTCCTTTAATGGTATTTGTTAAAGCTTCAGGTTACCTGAGAAGCAGGTCCTACAAGGGAAAATATGGAAGGTGACAAACAGCTTCACTAGCTGCCACAATAGAGCAAGCTAATTAGATTGCTGATGTGTGTTAAGCTTTGAGCAAAGCTCAGAAGCAGAAGTGCTCCTGGCACTCACTGCAGCCTGACAAAACAGGTGAGCAATCCAACGAGCCTGCTGCCACCAGACCCATCACCCACTCTGCTGCCACTGACCGGGAATCCCTGTCAGCTCCCGCAGTTCAGGCAAATAAACTGTCAGAAAACTACCCTGTCAAAAGCAATTAAGTTTGTGTCACTTAAGCTACTTGGATCAGTTCCCTAAAAGGTCAGCACCATTTCAAAGAGTTTGCTAACACAATAAGAACACACTTGGATAAATAGCACCACCTCTCTTCTTCATAGGTCAATGAGGAACATTGCAACAGAAGAATATACTGTCAAGTTAAATGCACCCAGAATTTGGGCACCAGATAGTGACACAAAAGCTACTGAGATGACAGCAATAAGTAAGATGAGAAAAGCATTCTTGCAGGTAGCTTTTGGCTAAGGAAAGAAACAGGGCTCATGAACTTCATCCCCAACAACAACGCAAGTTAATTGTAAAAGCAAGCAACAAACAGAAAATCTACAAAATATCAGACTGACAAGCACCCTATCTGGTGTTTTCATTTTGCAAAGTGCTGGTATACAATCAGATAACACACAAAACTAATCCAGCCAAGGAATGGTTTGGAAAGGAAATTTCCAGAAAACAAGGAAGTTCAACATACAGAAAGTTCATGCTTAGTGAATAGGGAACTTTCTTCAAGAGACAGTCTACAAAGCTTGGGAGTTTATTGCTTTAGGCATTAGAATGAGCAGAAGGAACTGAATGAATATATTTACTGGCTACAAAAGGCATGGAAAAACCTCAGGGCCTTCAACTATTTACCTAATTTGTAGATGTGAAAAAAAGGAATATTTTAACTACGTAGACAAGGAGATACTTTGGAGGAGATCACTGATGACAAATATTTTCCCCATCATCAGGTTTGATACTATCAGGGCTCTGGCAGGAACACAGAGGAAAACAAAGCACACAATTGTATGGTCAGCGCATCCTGCCACTGAGATCCTGCTTGGCACAGACCATGTTTTAGAAAAATATCTCAATCACCTGATGTTCTACGTACAAAGTTGGGCCATCAAAGTTCTAGAAAAAGCCAGATTTGCTGAACAGAAGCAAAGCTAAATAAACTTAACTTCTATTGAATGGAAACAGGAAGTATGTTAGGACTATCAGACCACTGCCAACCCATATCCTTCAAAAGAGAGGGAAGAACCCTAAACATGCGCTGGACACTAAACAGTGGAAGGAAAATTGTGCTCAATCCAGCCCCAGAAGACAAGACTTCAGCCTCCAACTGGGAGCCAACTGAAGATAACCAATACATAGGGGATGCAAATCTCAATAGAAAATAAGACAAATTGAACGAGTCACAGCTATTTTTGAAAGAATAACTTCTAAGGCAGCCACTGACAATTCCCTTCTATCACAGTTTGAAAGTCTAAACTAGAAAGTGAAGACAAAACAGCAACACTGTTAGTTAAGTATAAACAGGCTCAGGCAGAAGATTGCTTAGGTTTTAGCTCACTTCATACAATAAAATCAGGAGAAGTGGAGTCCATGAACTTAATGTCAGTGGAGACTATCATTTGCACACCAATTACAAATAAGAAACTATTTCCAGATACGCACCCCCAGATCCTTTGGTAAAAGGCCAGTGAAGCCTGGTCTAAAACACAAGGGTGTCAATGTGACTTTACGTACATAACTTGGGGTAAGAGAAGTGAAATACTAAGAAGAATTTTGGTTCAGTTTGAGAATAGAAGTTCTAGAACAGAATAGGAAACATCCATTGAGAACACTGCGGTCATGAAAGGACTGATGGAAAAAGATTCCAGTGGTGCAACAGAACAGCTCTCCTCCTTTCCTGGAGAAGTTTAAATTTGTTGGATGGAAAACTGTTGTATACAAGACTCGGGAGTTATGAGTTTTCCAGGAGATTTATGGAGGTCTTCTGTGCACCATACTGCAGTTATTACCAAAGACAATACATCTGATCCAGGAGTACTTGACAACAGGTTGCACATTTTAGAAGTACAAATTCAGTTTGCTAGATTTTGTAGCTATGAGCTCTACCACCTGTTACAGAAATACTTTTTTCCCTGCAGATATAAACAGAGAATGTATACTATAACAGAAATATAATTAATTAGCTATCACAAAAGCCTTTTCCTCCAGAGATATTTCTTTTAAATGATAGCAAGTTTTCCAACATTTTATCTTAATGTCCAAACACAGGTGGGGATATCAATACAAGTCTTCTGCAGGATTTCATAGAGACATAACCTAATAGATTGCCTCAGATTTACATGTAACTTTTAAAAATAGCATTTTTAATAGAGTTAGATTCAATAACTGGGGTGAGGTGGGATCTTTGATAGCCAACTGGACATCAGCCTAGGCACAGCAATGCTTAGAAAGTTGCTGCCTGACTTCAACTGGACATGTCAGAGAGTTCAAGCCCACAGCCAGGAAAACAATTTGGCAACAGGTCCATTCCTTTATACACACAGGGAGTAGCCACCTGGAGCTAGCAGTGAGTATGTTCACATGCTGGAGTTCACAGGATATCTGATACAGATCTAGGACAGCTCAGAAGAGATTTGGGGAGTGAATAACTTCCATTGATTTCAGTGGAATTGGGATACTGATTAATCTCATGGTTCAGGTACCTACAATTCCCCTAGAACTGAGGGATAACAATTCCTCTGAAAGTACACATGAAAAGTTAATGTATTAGAGTCCAGAAAGCAAAACAGTTAAATCCGTTATTTCACTTTTCAGAAGAATTAACTGGCCACCAGGGCCACTTCATATACAGCTACACTCTCTCATGTTTGATCTGTATCAGGATGCAAAAAATGATTTCAAGATTCAAAGACCTAGGAAGAGAGCAAGAATGAACAAAACAAAACCAAAAACAAACAAGGAAAAAAAAACCCCCAAAAACCCCCCCACCAACAGCAAAACGTCAAACAAACTAACAAAATACCACAAAAGCAAAAAACCAAAAAAAATCTTGGAAGAGAGAATTTGCTTGGTTCCTTGGTTTCCTGGGCTAAGCCAAGGAAGATCCAAATTCTTTCCTTGGACTCAAATCACCTGGGTCTGTTCTGAATTGTTCGGTGAGCAAGAGGCACCCAGCTTTTGCTTATACAGAATGCAAGCAGTCCAAATCTTGCCCATAGTCAAAACTATTTATACTACAAACTTGAATATTGAAATGTTTACAAAACAATTAGCAAACACACAAAGTATGTTCAAATTTTACAAACAGTTCAATCATCATACAAAATGTAATGCAGTGATTTATTCCTCTCTCTGAATTTAATCTCTTAACCAGAATAGAGTTTGTAGTCAAAACAAAGACAAGGCAAGCTGTCCCTAATTCCAGTTGCAGTAGATAAGGTTTCAGCCCTATTGTTGAAAAGGAATTTATAGAACATTGTCTAAGCTTTTTAAGTCTTCACAGGTTTTGCAATCAAGGTTCTAGGTGCAATTATAGATTAATTAAAATGTAGGAAACAAAGACTTAGATGTAAACAAGATTTAGACTGAACAGAAAAAGCCCAGTTTAGGACTGAGCTGGTAATGATTGTGATACCATCTCTACTTGACTGCAGTGGTTTTCTCTCAAGGATGTTATCCTTATTCAGCACACAGAATGCAAACAGCTGAGTAACAGAGCAGCATTTAGTCTTTAGGGTCCCTGCTACTTCTACATAGGACTAAATCACTCCCATGAATCTCAGCACACCAACTGAAGTCTTCAGGGAAAATACTCAAGTAGCATAAGGAGATTCATGCATAATCAAGGAAAAAATATAGTCAAATGTTGTAAATGTAAGTGATAATAGATTACGTGAGAAGATCATGAGTATTTAAACAGAAAGCCATTATTTGTTCCTCTCACTGAAAACCATTATTTTTTCCATTCATTGAAAAAATGTACATTAAAAAAGGGAAAAGTCGTTATGCGAAAATAGGTAAGATTATACTACACAAGCATAAAAGCTGTTGTCCAAGTTACTTCAGCCCAGTTCCAAGTGTTCACTCTGGGTCTGCAACACTTAAGCAAGTGACCAGTCCAATTAACAGTGCTATGCATCAACTGATCAGTGTTCTTTCAATACTTTTAAATAACATTTCTGAACTTAAAAAATTCCTGTGTAGACAAATCTAACCACAACACTGCAAAACTGCTTTATCTGCAAAACTTTTAGAATTTCATTCTATACTGCTCCTTATCTTCACATCAACAATTGACAAGCGACATTTTCAGAAGATGCTTAAGGGCTGTATGTTCCAATTTTGTGACCACTCTTTGCTTCTTGGGAGTCTTAAGAAGATACTTTTCCATTTATTTTCCAGAGTTATAACCTATATCCCAAATCTTAATTCAGGAAGGAAAGCAAAATAATTTCTGCTTACAGTGGCATCACATAGGTACTACACATTCATTCAGTTTTGATTAGATCCGTGCTGTGCAAAGCATTACTGCCCATGACTAATGTACATTCATCTAATGGCAAAAAGACAGAATGAAAGCTCCTTTTCCAGGAACAGGACGAGATCTTCTTTCATTCCCTTTGTAAAACATGATTTTTATGCCACTGTTGACCCAACATCCACTCCCACATGAAAGTAGCAGCTCCGAATACTGCAATTTCAGTTTTTCCCAGAAGAGGGCTACTCCAGTTCTAACCCTCAATGAGGTTACATAAAAATGCTGCACGTGCTGCCTAAACTTAACAAAGTCCACTATGCATAAAATACATTTCAGTTCTGCTGCCCACATCAGCCCTCCTAATCACAAATGACAGAAAATAATAAAAAATGCTGTCCCACAGAAATGTTCTCAAGATCCAGTCGAAGGTTATTTTGCAGGCCGAGTGCTAAGCGTCTGAGTAGTGTTTTAGTGCAACACTTCCATCAGCCCACAATGAAGAGTATTCTGCCAGTGACAAGAATGCATCTCTTAGTAAAATATTTCAGCTACAGTTAAAAATGGCAGAAGTTCAGCAACTCAGTAACTTGCTTATTTAACTAAACACAAAAAAAGCCAGTATATATAAACTTCAAAAGACTGAAGATACTAATTGTTTTCATCTGTAAATCAATACCTTCTCAATAGGTCAATATTGATAATTATGATGATGAAATATTGAGACTTTTCAAAATGTTGTTTACTATCACATATGAAGCCCTTATAGTCCTCCACACTGTGGCATTAGGTGCATCTTGAGAGAAGCTATTACTTGTTCAAAACTGGAAAGTAGTAAAAATGTTTGCAACTGTTATGCCCCATCGGTCTTCAACTGATGCTACTTTTCAAGGTCTACCAGAGTCTTTACTAAGTTTTGGGGGCAGCTATAAATGGCCTGGTAAATTTGGGTTTGAAATCAATGAACTTTTAAAGAAATCTGTTTCCCATTTAGCTCTGCAACAAGACACAATATTTTCATTTGTAAACATACTGTTTTATAAGCAAACATTTTCTGCTTTTGACAGTTGCCTGAAATAAAATCTACTGAACTCTAATAATTTACTTTAAAAATAAAGCAGTCCCTTTTCAACATAAATCTTTCATTACTTTCTGCACTGCTCCACAATCTAACATATAAGGAAAGATTTTAAGGAAAATTTAATCGAGTGTCCAAATATAACTTTACTTTAAACATTAGGTCATCTAAACATCTGTCTCCAATATATCCCTAGGGATTTAAATCAAAAGTCTGCTAAACATGTACAATCATTTTGAAAATAAATAACAGAACAAATTTAGTCTTGATTATGATTATCATGCTTTTTAAAAGGAAACATTTATTCTAATAAGAAAAGTCTGAACTAATTTAAACTTTACGGACATTAACTTAGAAGACTTTCATACTCCAAATAAGACATTTCTTTCCATTTAGTCTACTCCCTAGTAACACTCATTGGTTTATATCTGCAGAAAGCCTCCATGCTTTCTTCCTCCCTTTTAGAAATGCCTAATCAATAAGCTTCATTTCTCATCATATTAAAAAGTGAAATTTTGCAGAAAGGAGAAAAGTTTGCTAAAAATTGACAGAAAACATTGTTTTGTTTCCTTTTTGTCATCTGGGACGGCCATCATCATATCTCACGATACGGAAGAATATGCCAGTCAAAGCATGTAGCATCTTGACACTTACTTTCTTCTCTGCTTAGAAAAAACACAACAAAGACTATTTGAAGCAAGGACCGTCTCATTACCCAGTCAGCATTACAGTTTTGCCCTGTAAAATTTTTACTAAGAGGTATAATAAATAAGTGGCAGCCATGTTCCCCCTGCTTAATGCAACAACCCCAACCCCCTTCAGAATCCTAATCCCATTTAGGAGAAGAGAATGAAGCACTTGTCCGCAAACACAGAACTTTCTTAAAAGTCCCATTGCCTTGGCTCTGTAATAACCAGAGACCTGGAGATGAATGAAGAGCAGAACTATGAAGACTCTCGAAGCTCTCATGTTCTTCCAGGAGTCTTTTACTCTCAGAACATTGCCAATTCCTCTACATAACTCCCCTTTTTGGTGATGAACTGATCCCAGGATGATCTAGTATAGCAACCCAGAGACAACAGAGGCTACCAAGAATATGATGACAGAAGCACCTCAAATGGGCACTGGACACAATGTTTTGAATGTGCAGCATGAACAAAGCAAGCACTCTTGCTTTTCACATTATTATGCAATTCTGACAAAATTAAGGTGTATACACAAGATTGCTGACCAATGGCAGCACATCAATAGTAAGGCAATGTTTTGGAAAACAAATTCTTCTAAAAACCTATAAGCACCCTGACACTTTGTTTTCTATTTCTTGCCATGGGCTTATGTTAAGCACATCTGTGCACCACCACATGCAATGCAGCATTGCAAACCTGCCTGTAGAGAACATATACGTAACCAGCCTAAAAACTCCCAGTGTATCATCACGAATCTCAAGCATTCATAACCTCATGGCTCAGATTGGAAAATTCATCTAAAGATCAGGAGCATCATCTTTATTATTTGCTTCTTAAAACATCTACAATTCATCATTTCAAGCTTTAATGTCAAAACATTGAGAATAAGATTTGGTTATAAACAAACTTTCAAATTCAGAAATTAATCACATAGCTCCACAAGCTGGAAGAGACATCAAATATCATAGAATCCATAATGAAGAGTTAAATTTTGTTTCTGTGTCTCTGATTATGGCAGTTAGAACCATTTCTTTTTTCACCATGCCCTTCACGTTTTACCAAGTTCAGTATGTTATCTGGAGCCAGCTGAGAAAACAAAGTGCAGTGATATTTACTACACATTCAAAATATATACTAATTTTGAAAATCAACCCTCTAACTAAATATTAAGATATGAGTGTTAGTAAGAGAAAAATAAGTAAAACTTAACCCTGTTGCAAAGGCACTGAGAATTTGCTCTCAGAGGAAGTTAAATAAGTAGTGCAAAGAATTTTATAAAACTGAAAGGGTTACTAAGACACTCCTTTGCTTTTGGGAGTGTTGCTGTTTGGGGGCACCAGCCACATATCTGCCTACTTCAGTATAATAAAAACAGTAAAAAGCCCAGGAAACTAGGATAACACACTGAACTGGGAAATGATTCATTGACTAAAGACTAAAAGATGACCCATAAACTGTTTCCTGACAAAAATTGACAGATTGAAAATGATCCAGAGGGAAAACAAAAGCAGCTGTTAACAGTGCAGTTCAATGATTGAAAAGCAGATCTAAAGGCCAATTACTCCTGTGTTTCCTTCCTCGCTGTATGGGTGGGACTTCTCAACAACATTCAGATTCTCCCAGTTATTTTCTCATCAGAAAACCACCACTGCAGACAACTGAAGCATTAATTACCTGTTTTAGATGTTGGTGTAATTATATCTAATTGCAGTGATTCCCCAGGACAAGACATGCTGCAGAAAAAATGGCAGGTACTTATCCTGTAAGTACTCTACTTTCAACACACCCGAAACAGTTGACCTGTACTGCAGATTTTCAGTAGAGAAAATACTATCTTAAGATGGCTGATATTTAACACTTTCTTGCACAAATAATAAGTAGGCATCAGAGAGTGAGAGTTTCATATTATAAAAACCAATATTGATTTACTTTACCCAACAACGGACCAGTGATGGTTTCCACAGGCAGCAAATATCAATTCATCTCCTCCAAGGGGAAAAAATTTAATTATATGTTTTCAAGTCCAATTATAGAAGAATAGATTTAAAGTCTTTATAATCAATACTGAGATACTTGAAAATACTTAGAGACATCCCTATTATTCATCATTGCAATACTGATTTTCAAAATTTCCAGGTTCTAGGAGTCATATCACTATCTGAAAAGGGCTTTTCTCCCCCTTGTCTTTAGCCCTTTTAGCTCTTTTCATTCATATCAACCCTAATCATAACACTTAAACCAGTCTGGAAACATTAATATAATCATTTTTCAGAGACAATTTCAATCTCGTGACAGATGAGTTTCTCCAGTCTTGGGGGTATGATTTTGAGTCTCCCACCCTGCTAGCTTGAAATGGAAAAGCAGCAAGCATAAAGAAGGAATGTTTACACGTATAAGAACTTTCAAAGTAATGTCACGGAAACTAAGCTACAGTTAAAGGAAAATTTGTAATATCATCACTTAACAGGCAAAATTGCCAGATTTTATGCACAGAAATAACCAGAAACAGTTTTCATTTTCTCCTCTAGGACACTGCCACAGAAAACACATCTATTGCTATCAGAAGACATGCTTTGTTGCTATAGGTTAGAATTTTATTATTACTGCATAACAAACTTCTGTGTTACAACAATTTAACATGGCTTTGAATATGTGCATCAGTCACTAAGCACAACCGATGAAACAATAAACAGTAATGAAAAATTGTTCTTTATGCCTATATCATCTTGGCTCACAGAAGTTGTAACAGCTTCATAACTTCCTCTGCAGACAAAGCAATTTTTGCCTACGAATTTTACAACAGGCATGCCCCAGTACTAATTATTTTGACTACCTACAGGTATAACATACACTATTCCACAATCTTATTCAATTTTAAAATCTGACAACAAAATTTTACAGCTTATTTGGAAGAAGCGTATACCTTTAAGCTTTTATGCTTTGCTGTAGGTCTCACGCCTGCAAATACTTGAAGGAAGTTAGCAGAGGCTTACAGCAGTGTGTACGTAACACAGGAGTCTTTACTTTGGTTGTAGATTGGCGTTGAGAGCTTGATGACATTTCTGCAATACTGCATAAAATCTATGCTAAAATTAAAATAATCAAGACTCAAATTCCTCACTCTGGAAATCAGTTGCTATTTGCATATTGATTATACTGGGACACGAACTTATCCCAGGTTTTTTTATTTCTATATGGTGTCTTAGCTTTACAGCCATCTATTGACCTTTACCAGTGAAATGTCACCATTTACAATTCTTGTGGTTAATTCAGTGAAAGTCAAATTCAGTGCCATTGGTTGGGCAGTACACGTGTGAAATCAGCATTTATTGATCATTATTCATTTGACATCTTTAAGCTTTTATTTCGCATATTATCATTCAAAATTACATATGCTAATCTTCTCTGCAACAGCTTCAACATTTTTATCGCTCCGCCTCACATAGGAAAAAGCAGATTTAGCATCTTATTGTGGTATTGCACTGCCATCTTGTGGGCAGCAGAACGAACGAGCGCAAAGAACTCCATTACTCCGTTTTCTAGGTGGGAAGTTGGACGTTTTGACAGGTTTGGGGTTCTGTGGAGGATGAGAGATAAGAGGTGAGGTTTTTTGAGAAAAAACTTGTTGCTCTAAAAACAATAGAAAATTTATAACCTCTCTTAAAACCCTCAAGCTTAATACATATACAAAATCTGAAGGATAAGTGCCTTACTACACCCATAGCGGATTCTGTGCACAAAATGTTTTGTCCCCGTTGGCTAACATGCCAGACCAAATAAAGCTCAGCCAACTGCTCATTTTTCCCAGTGTATCCTATTTGGAACGAAGACACACTGGGAATTATGAGGTTGCTGCAGGATTCCCAAACCAAGTGAGTACCAGAGCAAGTCAGAAATTTAATCCCCAGGTTCAACAACCAGTTTGGTATGACCTATATCTGAGTCCACAGACAAAAAAATTCTTCTTTTCAGGGTCCCAGTTTCTACAGAAAGTACTAAGCACACTACAGGTGTCATGACATGTTAGAAACTATGAAAATTCTTACTTCGTTTCTGTCACTGTTACATAAATATGTAAAATTTACTTCATATCTTAACCCCCATATAAAAGCTATTACATTAAAAAAAAAAAATCCCCAAACATAGCTTGAAACACATTTAAGAGCTCCAAATGGCTGTTCACGACTTGCTCATACACTGAAATGACTTGATCAAACCAGATCAGTCAACCCTAAACGCTCTCTGGACACAGAAAGAGCGAGCCATTGACCTCAACGCTCTAAGTGGAGGCCAGTGATGTGTGGCGTCCCTCAGGGCTCTGTCTTGGCACCAGTGCTCTCCAATGTCTTCACCAGTGACACAGACAGTGAGACCTCAGCACACGTGCAGGTGGCATGAAGCTTAGTGGTGCAGTCGACACAACAGAGGGGTGTGATCCCATCCAGGGGAACCTGGACAAATTTGACAAGGGGGCTTACAAGTACCTCGTGAAGTTCAAGAAATCCAAGTGCAAGGTGCTGCACCTGGGTCAGGCAAGGAGAGACACGAGTAGATGCTGGGACAAGAAGTCATTGAGAGCAGCCTTGCAGGGAAGGACTTGGCGATTCTTGTGGATGAAAACCTGGACATGAGCCAGAAATGTGCACTCACAATCCAGGAGGCCAACCACATCCTGGGCTGCATCAAGAGCAGCAGGGACAGGCCGAGGGAGCTGATTCTGCACTCTGCTCTTGTGAGACCTCACCTGCAGTGCTGCACCCAGATCTGGAGTCTTCAGCACAAGAAAGACATGGACCTGTAGAGCAGGCCCAGAGGAGGCCACAAAGATGACAGTGAGTGAAATCTCTCTCCTACAAAGACAGGCTGAGAGAGTTGGAGTTGTTCAGCATGGAGAAGAGAAGGCTCCAGGGAGACCTTATTGCGGCCTGCCAGTACCATAAAAAAGGACTTATGAAAAGGAGGGAGAGGAACTTTTTATATGGACAGATAGTGATGAGACAAGGGGCAACAGCTTTAAACTGGAAGAGGGAAGTTTCTGCTTAAATCTTATGAAGAAATTCTTTACTCAGAGGGCACTGAAGCGTTAGAGCAGGTTGCCCAGAGAGGTTTTGGATGTCCCGACCCTGGAGTGTTCAAGGCTAGGCTGGATGGGGCCCTGAGCAACCTGATCTAGTGAGTGGCATCCCTCTCCATGGCAGGAGGATTAGAACTAAATGATCTATAAGGTCCTTTTCAATCCAAACCACTCTATGATTCCATGATTCTACACAGCGACTTTCATTTGCTCCTTTTAAACTAAAACTATAATGCAAGGGTATTGCTTCTTCAAATTACTTAACTGTCTGAAAATTTAGAGGAATTTTGCTAGCTGCCAGCTTTGCACATTCAGCAAAGTGTATGAAAGCTCATGAGGATTTCATTCGTTTCCACTAAAATTAAACAAGGTTTTCTGCGGCAACCCAATAACATTTAATTAAGTTAGAAGTATACAAAGCAAACACTCCAATCTGTCTTTCAGATTCACGGGTGTATTTTTAGAATTATCAGCTGGTAGAAAAGGAGAGGCTCAGAGACTGAAAAATGTTACAGAACTAAAGTTTGAAACGCTGGGAACATACAGTAGGTGGGAAAATACTCTGAAAAATTTCCACTGGTCATGGTTCACAAGGTAACTTCAGCTGGTTCATTCCATGGCATTCTGCACACCATTCAGCTGCTGGTCACTGCACTGGTCTGCAGCACGGAACTACATTCTACCAGGTTAAAAAATATCACATTGCATGGTTTTGAAGTGCCTAGGAGACCAAAGCCAACAGTTTGACCATACTGGCTTCAAAACTAGCATCAGTTTCTCTGAGCTTCCCTGGCAGCTCTTCCTTATTTCCAGAGACACACTGAAGTCAAACTGTCCTGAATATCGTACTCCCTCTTTGAACTGTATAATGATGAAAGCAATAGGGGCTACACAGACCTTGCAAAGGTACTTCACATTTTCTATCCAGCATGTTTCGTAAAACGCAGCGTGTGGGCATGCATGGCTGTCTGAGCAGAAACAGAAATCTCTCCAAGTCTTAACTTCCCAACTGTTCCCATGTCCTCCCAATTTCCACAAGCATACTGGAGGAGGTTCAGGATATCTGATATCTCAGCTTACACACACTTGAACTTATTTTGGTCTTCTCTTACCCAAAGTTCTCCTCACCAAATTGCCAACCAAGCAACTCCCCTCCAAACCTCCAAGTCCAACGCTAGGTTGGCATGCTATTAATTTCTCAGACTAGCAGAGAAAATTGGCTTCACTGGTTGCTGCTAGTGCATTCCCTCGGAGTACTTATCTTGTAGAATGTTTCCTTGGAATGAATACTATTTGACTGCTTCCCATCCTCAGCTTTTTAACGTAAAGTCTTTGCTAACATCTGAAACACCAAATCAAGGCAGCGAAAGACACTGAGCATGTACTGTGGACTCAGATCATATTTCAGCCTTAAGAGATTTCAGAGAAAAAGAGAAAGGAAGATTTAAGCACTTTAAAATAGTTTGGTTTCAAGATAGTTACAAAGTGTGGCTAAGTATTCAGCTAGTTGAAATTACCTCTGAGCATTAACTGATTACTTTAGTAACATGTGAATGCCAATTGCATGGCTTGAAAGCAAGGAAAAAGCACCCAAGAAAACACAGAATGTTCCTCCTAACTTTAACTCCCAGAAAACTGTCATAAAAGTAAAAACAAGGAAGGGGGAGGGGAATAATTAGACCATTTTCCTGCTGTTTCGAGTGCTTCCTAGTACATCTATCACGCTCCCTCGCCCATTCGTAGGGATCAAATAACCTAAGGTGTTTCATAGAGTATGCTGGCTAGCGTACCTTGTAATGATTGTTGTCTCCCTCATGCCTCTAGCAACAGGAAGACCAAACACCGGTTTTAATACTGTATTTGCATTTGGCAGTCTTACTTTGACAAGTGGCTTTCCTGCTCATAGATCTGGTTCAAAGAAGTTGCTGCTATCCAGGTTAATCAACTTTGTCTACTCCTGAAATAAAACACCTCTCAAGAGAAAAGGTTTGGACTTTCAAAGGAGCTTAAGAGAATTAGACTCCCAAATCCTATTAGGTTTCAATGCAGCTGGAAACCTAACTCTTAAAAAAATTATTTTTTTTAAATATAAAAAATGGAAGCCGAGAAGCACAGAGAGGCAGAAACCCTGCTGTTTCATGAAAAGATGAAGAATAGGGGCAAAAAGGATCAGCCTCAATTATCCCTATGAAGTAATTATTTTATTTTAAAGCTCATTTTGTTCTGACTTTTCCATATTCATTTTACAGTAATTAATTTTGCAGTTCATGTTCATGTATTAAATGGAATTAGGCAACGTGGCACGGAATTTTCAGCAGAAAAATACTTAAAGATCAGTTAAATATTACAGATCTGAGAAACATGTCATCTTTTTATTTATCACTTACTGCATCTATTAATGAAATTCTTCAAAATTTTAACTTCAAAATTCAAAATGTTTATAGGTTATTTGTTCATGTATGAAAGAAAGAGAGGTGATCACACTACTAAATATAAATTAAATTTTATTTATGTTACCTGTGGTTTTAGCTAATTGTCTCCAACTGCAGTCTTTTGTTACTAAAAAACAAGAACGCACCTATATCAAGTAGAAGCATCCTAAAACCTTCAGGGTAACTATATCCTGCCTTCGCTGTGCCAAGGGTATCTGTGCAATTGTTTGTGACATTTCCACTTCATCATTCAAACTGATTGAACACTGTTACAAGGACGTCTTGACAAATTAATCTGGGTATCACATGACATACTTTGCACTATTCACTTCCTCTCCATGAGGAAAGAAATATCCATTGACTTTGTCTGCAACGCCACTGTTTTAGCTTCTGCCTTTTCCATACTGGCAGGAAAAACAAGGATTTTTTTGATCTTCGTGTTTTAGAGAAACAATTCTTATCGTGACTTGAACCCTGCATTGACTGAATTCGTCATTTTGAAGAGTTGCTATAAATCTGAGGAAATCAGAGGCTCCCAAGTTGTTATTTTCACAGCGATCCTTACTGTTTAGCGTTTACTTTCTGTTTAATTTTTTTTTGCTATGAATTCCACACATGCCTTAGGTTACTAATTAACCACTAGAGAAAAGGAGTATGCCTGCAGTTCCCTGTACTAGGAGGGCCTGAACTCACTAACGAAGTGTCCCAATTACATTTCAATTGCAGTCCTTTTCCTCACTATTGTCACATACCCAGGCAAGCAAACAAAACCAAGTATTTTGAATTATGCTATTAACTTTCATTGAGGAATCTGAAAGATGGGAGCAAACAATGCCAGCAGAAGTAACATAAGCCAAGACTGAGGAAGACTTTGTTCATATTTAAAATTCTGCTCACTCTGAGGAAGCAGAGCTTTCCATTTCATGTGAAATCAGATTACAAGCCACATGAAAGCAGATGCACCCCTTGCCACAGAGAAAGTATGCATGAGATCTGTCATGCTTGACTTTTACAGTTCCATTACAGCAGAGAGCTGTTCAAGTTTAACTCAGCAATGCCTCTGACAGCCAACAGTATGTTTATATATTTTCTCTTAAAACACTGAATACTTTCCTTTCTCCTTCTTCCAGCATGCCAGTATCTTCCATTTTATCAGTCCTGTAGACTAGGGGTCATGCTTGATTTCTTTCTTTCTCTTCCCCTGTCTTTATTAAGTCCATGAACAAGTCCTGTCATCTTCCATAAAGCGTCAAAAAATCCCTTTCTTCCTGTTCTGCCAGCTTAGGCTTATCCCTAATAATTTTCCACTCGACCTGGCAGAATTACTTCTTATCAGATCCTTTTGCATCAGACATGCAGATACTAAATAACCTCTCATTTTACTTATGCAGACAATATTTCTGACCTTTCAGTTACACCTGTGTGCCATTCATTCCCAACCACCTCAGTACTTTCTTACAATTGCTTTGACAGAGTCCAACTCACAGCATCTTTCTTAGAAACAGCTTAACTAAAAGTAATTTATGTTTGTTTGGGGGTTTGAGGGGTTTTTTGGTTGGTTGGTTGGTTTTGTTTCCTTCTAAACACCAGGCTGTGGTGCAGACAGCAAAGCACTCTAGGATGTCTGTGGCATTCACTTGAGGCCAGGAAACATACTAAAACACCTACAAGTGTCCTATGTCCTTCTGCAGAGACAGCCAAAAGCAATATGGAGTGGTCGAAGCAATAATGGGAAACCAAGGTCAGGAAACCAAATCGCTCACTAGGATGAAAACCTAAGCACAGTATCAACAACTCATGCCCTCAATGTTTTTCTCCCTGCTTCCACCTTTTCCATGTTGGATCTACACTTGCCTGAGAAATTTAACTTTTAGACTGAAGACCTCAAAGCTCCAGCCTTTGCCTTCTACTTTCTCTATAAATTAGCAGGAAAAAACACCACTGAGTTTTAAGCACCTGTCAAGCAAGTTTTCAGCTTTCAGCCATTTCCCTCTAATGCACCTTAGAGCTCCCATTTGAACCACACATCTAACAATCCCCTGGTACAATTTTAGTGTTGTTCAGACTAAAAGAACAGTCCTTACTGGTTTATTTCAAAACCAGCTAATAGAAATTTCTGCACAAATTTAAGGCTAGTGATGGAGCTAAGGAACTTGCCTGCCTGACAGGAGGTTCAACAAAAGGCTGCAAGCATCTTTAACATTATGCCTCTGGACTAGATGCAACAGGCCTCCCACATTATACTTTTCAAAAAAAGTGTTGCATGCAGATCCGTTGTCTCCTTGAAAATTCTCTCGCCCTAATACTTATGCCTACCAGATTAGCAAATATTTTTCATTCTTTTCTCTGCACCACCATCAAACACAGCATTTTTCCAATTCTAGTCTTTCTGCAAAGCTTTTCATTTATCTAAATCACAATTTTCCTTCTGGTGTGTTAGACAGTCTGGTCTTCTACAAACAAAGAGAGCTTGTAACAAAAACAGGCTCCTGCCAGAGGATGGTAAGATAGTGCATTAGATCAATCTGAATCACTAAGGCACAGGCCAACTGCTAAGGGCAGATGAATCCGTCATCTTGCAAAACATCTGGTGGCAAAACACCTCAGTATCCCTTCAGGTATGAAGGGCTTTCAACAGTCTAGGACAGATTAAACCTTTCCATTCTCTCCTATAGGAAGAGGGGGGTGGTACCAAGCAGAATCTAAAAAAGCTTTAGAATTTCCAAGGCTGCAGAAAAGCTACACAAACAGTCATACAATACACTGGAAGGGCTGGGACAGCAGTCATACAACACACTGGGACAGCAGACTTCTCCACTTCTGCTGTGGCATCTCTCTGTCAAAGGAGAAGGCTGAAAACAAAGGGCACACAGAGTCACTAGCATGAAAAGAAAGTGCTCAAATGTGTGTTGGTGGCAGGAATGCATAGAAGTGGATTTAGAGGCACCAGGGGAATTAGAAGGAATGGAAGACCAGCTCGCATGTAGCGTCACAGCCACACAGGTCTCAACCACAGGGAGAATTTTCCTTGTGCACAGTTACACTGAAGCATCACATAAGACGCAGCAACACTACCATGTAGCTTTTCTCTTTCATGTAAAACACAGTATGACGAACAGTATTTAGACCTCAGAAGAGACACTAAAGAACACTTAAAAACACACTACATAGTTGAAATATTAACAGGACTTGCATATATACACTGAAAGAGCGGGATATTATGTTAAAATCCCCTACACTGCAGGCTGACTTAAATATGTCAGTTTCACTGCGATTTAGGTAAGAAACCTGAAGAAATTGACCAGCGATGCTTTCATTGCTAAACAGACGTGTACGTTTTTGACATTTGTAGTTTGCAGTACAAATAGCGTACAAATGAATTAGTAACGCCGACATTCCTAAAAGTATCTAAAAAACCCCACAGAATCGCATTTCCACTGCAGCCCTGTATTGGTTTCTCTGTAACTCGGTGACGAAGAGTGCCACGGGGAAGGCGTTTGAGCAGGGCAACTCCGTTTCCTGTCCCGCATCCAGGCGCCGGAGGCGGATCCCCGCCGCGGACTCCCTCGAGCGCGGCTCAAGCCCTTCCGGCCGGCTTGTGCCGCCGAGCCGCGG
>VZTA01015806.1:0-27601 GCA_013398855.1 Mohoua ochrocephala | reverse complement strand
CTCTGCCCCCAGCGCCTCCCCGCGGGCAAGCGGCCCTGCCCGGCCTCCTCCGCCCCCGGGGCCGCGCTGCCGCCGGGCCCTTGCGCCACTGACCGGCTGCGTGTGCCGTCGCAGCCCCTTGGCTGGGTTAATGTTACCTCCCCGTGGCCGCCGGGCGACCCCGGCTTGTCCGACTTAGCGCCCGCTCCGCAGCTGGAGACAGGGGGAAGCAAGTTTCCCGTGCGGGGATGCGCGATTTGGAGTGCCAGAGGCTGTTGGCTTAGCGGCGAAGGAAGGGATGGACGGGCTGCCGCCTCCCGAGAGGGGGGCAGCGCTGGGGAGCGAGCCGGGACAGTCCGAGATGAGACCTGCCCCGAACAAATTCAGGAGGTCGGTGCTGGATCTTTAGTGTCAGATGCGAACCAACTGTAGAAGATACTCAGCATTGTAGTAATACATTTGAAAAAAAAGGAAAAAAACCGCACCAAAAGAACTTGCCAAAATAAAGTTTGTGCTTTTTTTTGAATATTTATGACTTTAAAAAAAAGCTGCTTAGGAAATCCCAATGAGTTGTGTGTCTCAGCTCCTGTTGTAATTCCTGCTAGTCAGAATTCTTGATGTTGTGAGGGTCTATTTCTTTTGAGGAAAAAGGCTATGGTTTCTCCGTATGAACAGTTGGGGAGGAAAAACGTTCTGTAAATGTACCCAAAGGACTATTTTACGCGAGACAGCACACACTCCGATGTTCGTCCATGGAACAACTACAGCTGGGTCTAGGTACAACTTCAGGGGTTGAGGTGATTGGAGCTGGGTTGCTGCAGGAGTTTGTTCAGCCCGAGTTTGGGAATTGAGAGTGCCCTGCAGCACCGTAGTGGCTTTTGCATATTCCAGCAAGTTCTAACTACAGTTAGAACAGCCTTAAATTGCAGTGCTTTAGCTGTGGAAGAAAAATCGGTTAACCACAGCAATGTGCTTCTGGCTGAGAAGATCTGAGAGCTGCAAATCTTGGAGGTTCTGGGATCTGTGGGTTTTAGGGAAATGCAGTGATGTGCTTGCCTTGTTCTTCTACCTGTCCTTTAGCATCCATACTTGACCAGTTCTGCTCTAGGAATGTACAGCTCTGGTTTAACTTGAAACCACTTGTTTTAGATTATTTGTTTATTTAAATATATTATGGCACTAACTTATAAATCGTGTGAGGTTTAACAAGAGTTAAAACTGTCATGCCAGTTAAACACGCTGCTTATGTGGTGGCTCTGTTTTATTTCGTTCTGCTGTTTAGTACCCAGAACGTTGTCATTCATGACAAGGTTCTTTGGCTGTGTGAGACAGAGCTGTGTACACCAGTGAGGTGCCATCAATTTGATGGCTGTGAGCTGTTCTGCCTTGTCACTGGTAAAGGGATCAGCACTGATTTCAGAATCTTGAAAGTGATAAACTTGTCTTGCCTGTCCAGCTGAGAAGAAATGAGCACCACTCCGTTCAGGTTGCAGTATGAAAAGTGAAGAGAGGGTCTGGGAGGTGAAATTATGTATAGGATTTAAGAAGGTAGGGGGACAGTTGCTGCTACTAGTTTCTGTAGGTATTACAGGTTTTCTTGCAGTGGTACTGCAAGTTCTTTAGAGAATGATTCCCATGACAGTTCATAAAGGTGACTACTGCCCAATAGTAGTGGGTAGCAAATTGAATTTTAAAAATCTCTTCCTCAGTTTTCACATGACAACTAATCAGACTTCTTGCCTTTTTGTTTGTTTGTTTGCTTCATTTCTGGATTTACTTAATTTCTCTTTTAGTTATTAGTTTGCCTGGTTTGGAAAAGGAAATGTTACTTTTCTTCGCATTCTGTTAATCTGTCTCTCTGCTTGTTAGAAGTCATTCCAGATGATGCTAAATTAGAAATGCATTACAATGGTGTTAAACTCTTTCCCTGACCAGGAAGAAGCAAAACAAGGTTTTGTTTCAGGCTTAGTGTTTCTCTTGCAGCAAAACAAATCCAACACATTGTATTACTGGCAGAAATAGGAGTGCGATGCTGATGCCACATGGCCCACATGTAGCTTTTTGCAGTTTGTGAGGGTTTTAGTTTCTGAGAGTGCCTATGTTAGTAAAAGAGTAAAGGAGCTTTTGGATCTTGCTGAAAGGGGTTAGGAGAAGAGAAAATACGTGTTTGATAGTTCTCTGTGGAAAAATCAACAAATTATTCATTAGAATTTAAAGCAAGAAGATACACGTGAGCTGAAGATGAAAGGGGAGAGCGCCCTGCCTCTAGATCACAGTTTTGTGTAAAATTAGTCATGAACTTGAGAGATATCCTAATGCATCTTTATGCTACCTACTTTTTAGTCTGCTAAACAGAGGGCAGAGTAGATGCTGCATGTTGATGGCAGTGAAATGCTATAGTGAAGTGGTTTTAAGCTATCTGACTTGACGCTCGCTTTAGTGCAGATCACCCAATCAATGCAGAGGCTTCTTTTCACTTTTACGTCTGTTATCCTATGTGGGCAATCGATGTTTTGAAAGTTACCTTTAAAACAAACAACCAACCCTTCTGGGCTGCTGTCTATTGACAGATTTAACTACATCTGCATTTAACTACTGGCTAATGTTGCAACTGACAGATATTCCTGTAGGTGTGATTGCCTCCTTTTTCCTTTTCCTTTGAAAGGAAAATGGTTTTGAAGGAGTAAGAGAAACAGTATTGAACCTTTATTTGTGGAACAGATACAGCTATGGAAAGAACCAGTGTCAGTGCTCAGCCATTAAGATGAATCTCTGCTGCTTTCAGCCACCAGTTTTTTAAGTGACAGGATGCTTGGCGTGCTCCCTGCTAGTTTTGTGAGGAAGCTCCCTGCTAGCTTCATAACAGCAGGCTTCTCTTTTCCATGATGATTCTTGATGTGGACCTTTGTCTTTTAGGGGACAGGTTAAAATGCAGACTGACAGTTTCTGCAGAGTGATGGCCTTTGGTATATTGAAGAGTATTATATATTAGAATTTTGAAAATAGTGTATATGTGTATTGGCTTTATGTGGCAAGGTTCTTTAGCAGGGGAGCTGCAGAGGGTCTTCTGTGAGGAGCTGCTAGAAGCTTCCCTCATGTCTGACAGAGCCAATGCCAGCCAGCTTCAAGATGGACCCACTGCTGGCCAAGGCTGACCCTGTCAACAGTGGCAGTAGCACCTCTGGGATAACAGAGTTGAGAAAGGGGGGGCAGTGGGAATTCTCACTTGCATCTGGAGAGAGGAGTTAGAATGTGTGAGAGGAACAAGTCTGCAGACACCAAGGTCAGTGACGAAGTAGAGGGAGGAGGTGCTCCAGCCATCAGAGAGGAGATTCCCCTGCAGCCTGTGGTGAAGACCATGGTGTGACCCTGCAGCACATGGACACCCACGGTGGTGCAGATACCCACATGCAGCCCACAGAGGACCCCACGCTGGAGCATGTGGATGTGCCCAAAGGAGGCTCTGACCCTGTGGGAAGCCTGTGCTTCTCAGGCTCCTGGCAGGTCCTGTGGACCTGTAGAGAGGGGCCCATGCTAGAGCAGATTTGCTGGCAGCAGGGAGCCCATGGGAGACCCACATTGGAGGAACTTGTTCATGAAAGATTGAACCACATGGAAGGGACTCATGCTGGAGCAGTTTGTTAATAATTAGTCTATGGGAAGCAATCATGTTGAAGTTTATGGAGGACTTTCTCCTGTGGGGAGGACCCCACGCTGAAGCGGGGGAAGAGTGTGAAGAGTTTTCCCCCTGTGGAGGAAGGAGCAGCAGAGACAATGTGTGATGAACTGGCTGTAAACCTTGTTTCTGTCCCTCTGCTCTGCGGTGAGGAGGAGGTAGAGAAAACTGGGCGTAAAGTTAAGCCCAGGAAGAAACGGGAAGAAGGTGTTTTAAAGTTTGGTATTTCCCTGAGTCAAGTCTGTTTTGCCCATGATGGTAGTTGGCAAGTGAGCCTTTTGTTATATTTTTCTTTCCTCTGTCCAGCTGAGGAGGGAGTGACAGAGCAGCTTTGATGGGCACCTGGATTCCAGTCAGAGTCAGCCCACCACAACGTGAGATTGCTGGGATTGATCTTTGGTTTTCATAGTATCAATGAATCAAATCATATTTTTTGAAACGTTCACATGTAGGTTACAATTCTCTAAAATAAATTAAATTTCTTGAAACTTTTTGTATGAAGTGTGAAACAGGCATTGCTGATCTGTCCTAAGTACAAGTAAAAGACATGATCATTTAAATTGAATACCTATCATAATACAGTATGTGCTGTTTAAGGGTTTACTCTCTATTTTATTGAACATCTAAACATGAAAACAGCTTATTGTATTTACTGTGCACCGTTACACTTGCTGAGCCTTGCCAAAGGCATTGTAATGTTTATGTCCTGCTTTTCAGGGGAATCAAAACTCAGTGGTTCAGTTAATTATTCTGAAAGCATTGGTTGTTTTGAAAGTTAGAGTTGTGGTACCTGTGGCCTATGGTCAACTTCATTTTGGCCACCAGAGTATGTGTACAGTTTATTTTCTTCCCTTTTTTGTTTGTTTGTTAGTTTTTGTTTTGTTTACCTGTGCTTTTCTCTAATAGGCATGTAGAAGGAGTTTATTAGGTCGGGTGGCTGGTGGGAGGCTCTTTGTACGTGTGTTGTGACTTGGGTGTGCTGCATATGCACCAGATGACTTGCAGGAATGCTCCTGTGGATTCTGGAACAGGGAAGGAGTTGAAGGGCTGAGTAGGGTCCAGTCCACTACAGGCTGGTTGCCATTATAGTTGCTGAAATATATTCTGGAAATTCACGTTGAAAAAAGGCATATAATCCTGTTGTTGACTTCATGTGTGGTTAAAATGATCATCAATGTGTTTGTTTTATTTTTAGCAGGGACTGAAATACATGGAACTGGTTCATAGTATCTGTTATGTAATAGAAAAAAAGACAAGACAGTGGCTGTGGTATCATTTTGTTCAGTATGTATCTCTTGATAGAGCAGCAAACTCAGGAACAGATCCAACTTCCTTTTAAGTGAATGGCAAAACTCCCATTGGTCACAGAAGCGTGGGATTACACTGTGGGTTTGGAAGAAATAATTGGTAATGAGTTCAGCTCCTGGAGGGCATTAATTTTTGCACCATGAAATCCGTAATAAATTGAGTTAAGGAGATCCACATAACATGCTGGTAGACAAATGTTATCCTTTCTGTCCTTTTATGTAAATCTGTTGAAGACAGAATTTGATCTTTAAGTTTTACGTTCATTTAAATAGTAATATTCTGACTAGCTATGTACTAATTTAAATGTTAAGTGTGAAATAAATTAGAAAAATCTAATCTGGTTCAGTAATGTAGTGTTAGGACAAAGAAGGATTAAAATGCTTGGTTATTGATTAGGTCTTTGTAGGGAGGGGGTGGTAGTTTCCATCAAGATTTGTGGAATGAGAACAGGGTTGTGTCTGAATCGAAACTGTTGTAAAAATGCTGTGTGATGCTCCACTGTGAGAGAATTTAATATGGGATCAAAAAGTGCTGTACTTGAAGCAAACAGACTGCATTTTTAATTTATGGTAGTAATTTATTTAAGCCAATTGACAAGTTAACTTGTACTTTAGCTTATAAATAAAAATGTCCAGTTGTAAAGGGAGTATTTAGTGCTGAAGAATTACTTCATGGGTGGGCATGTTATGAATTGCCCCTGGTGGGACTAGAACTTGAAAATGTTCTTAATTGCCAGTTTAACAAAAGAATGATCCTAAACTTAGGTCGGCTTGGTGAAAAGGGCATAGGGCTTTCCAAGGCATGGCAGTTGAGGTGTATGGAAATGAAAAGTATTAAAATATTTCTTTTTTGTAGAATGTTTACACAATTTAAAATACTTTTTTTGTTGTTTCAGTTTTTAATGCATAAAGTTAAATATGTTTAAATCTTTGTAGTACATCTTTTTTTTTTAACATGTTCTTGACTTGTTTCCTTTGGGATTAATCAGCACTGCTTTAGCTTTCTTTCACTGTACTATTTCCAAATGTATTTTTGACCTCCTCTCCTTGTTAATTCTGATGTTTCAGCAGGTCAGGAAGTGGAACCATTCTTACTACTTGCCTACTGCATTTGATAGGAAATAAAATATCAGTTTGTACTATGTTTTTGTTGGTTTATTTCTATGTATTGTAGATTAAGTTCCTTTTAGGAATTGACTGGCAAAAAGATAAACTTAGTTACCAAGAAAAATAGTATCTCAGCCTGCAGCTGAGTGCAGTTAAGAGATCTGAGAACAATGACTGAGCATAATTAGAAAAGCTGAGACATTCTAGTGGTGTCTTCAATGCTATTAAAAGAAGTTATGCAAAAATGAGTATATTCTTTCTTTAAGCATTTATTACTCTCAGTAATAATATGATACATAGTTATATTTTTCTTTGTAAAAATTAGTGCTCTTTGAGGGAGATTATGTGGTGAAATGTGAAGATACATATCTAATGCAGTGTTGTGTCAGATGTTATAATTTATGCTTGTTGTAGTTGCCTAAATTATACCCATGCTATAGTATCATGAGTGGTATTGATATAATAAATCATTGGTATCCATGAAATAGCTCAATAAAGTTATTATTATTACTTTTAGAAAGTTGCAACTTACTTTTCTGAAATACTGTTCTTGACTCGAAATTTCTGTGATCTACAGTTGGACTTGCTTCAAGATGCTGTTTCTCAATGTGTTCCTGTGATTCTCATTCAAGTAAATAAAATTTCAGGTTCTATAGGAATTTTGCAGCATTAGGTGATTAGTGGGTGGGAATGTGTTAAATGGGCTATGTAAATTTTTAGATACAAGCACGAGAAACAAAGCAGTATTTTTCATCTTGTGTTTCCAGAGTGTGCTTTTCGTGTGTGCACAGACACAGGCAGTTTTTCCATTTGCTATTATGGCAGAGTATTAGGATGTGGTTTTCCTTGTCTGACATTTGACATAAGCGCTGTGTGACCAGTTTGCTGCTTAATACCTTCCTTGTAATGAGGAAATTGGCACTGTGAAACACCCACCACAGTTTCAAGATTCATTGAAATTTTTGTAGCTCTTTTTGTAGAGCTACAGAAATGTGTTCTTATTTTGAATTTCTTTATTACAAGTATTACTAGACGAGTGATACAGGAACTGTGATAGACTTTCAGTTGCTCAGTGTAATCAAAGTAGGCCAATCAAATACTTAGATACCAATTGAAAACTCTTTCCACAGATGCTGGTTTGCTTTTTTCTACTTTTTCCTTTTTTTTTTTTTTGCCTCTGCTAGTTGTCATGATACCAGGAGATTGCTGACAGTGTAAACAGCTTAAAATGAAATAAAAATTAGTCTTGAAGTAGTTAAATATCTCCATTCCCATGATCTATATCTGAAGAAAAACAAACAGTATTTAATGCGTCTGTGTTCTTGGATCTGTTTGTAATGGTATTTATTTTCATTAAACCACAGGAATCTTGAAGTTTAACTTTTCCCTTTGTACCTGACTGTATGATGAAAAAGGATATAGTTCCACACCTATATCCTTCTCAAGTGTAGCCTGCATTGATGTCATTGTTCCTTAAAGAGACATCACCAACCCCATAGTTCTGCTCGGTTTTATTCTAAAATGCATTTTGATTGAAATTCAAATTTAGCAAGTAAAAAGCCACTTTGAAGCTTTAAAATTTGCTTTTCCTTCCAGTTAAAATAAAAGGAAAAAGACAGCATTCTGTTCTCATTTTGTGGTGCTGTGTAAAGTTCATTGTAGGAGATTTTCTTTTCCAGTAGTCTCTTTAACTGTCGTTTATGGGGAACAAGCTACATTTGGAAAACTGAGCCACAGGAGGAGCTGTGTAAATTCCCTGATGCCCTTGTTCACCACTTCTCCTTGCCTTGTAGGATAATACATTGAGCCTCTGTTTTACTGCTCTGTGCTCCATTCCTGCCTTCTTGCTGTGACCATCTATCTGTTGGTTGTTTTCAGGTGTTCCTGACTGAATTAGTCACATCTTTTCCTGTGTTCAGGTACTGTGTGAGGGATGTGGGCATTTCAAGGATTCCCTTACCCTGATCTGAGCCCTCCTCAGCTGCCTTCAACATGGTGTTGAGTGTGAGGCAGGACGTTTAAAGAAAAGAAGTGGGGTGGAGTTGTGGAGCTCACTGTCCATTTCCTACACTGTCTCTTTTCTCACACCAGGTCGTTAGTTAGCTGCTGATCTTGCTGGCCATGCCTTGGAGAACAGAGTTGGGCTGGCTGGTCAGCCAGCTGCGGGCCCTTGGCAAGCTCGGGCATCTCCTGAAGTGCTGCACAGAAGGGACAGCACTGCTGCTGCTGCTGCTTTCTGTTGAGTGTGCTCTTCTGTAGCCGGAGCTCAATAACCTTGGCTGATGGGCACAATGGGCCCTGGGAAGGGAAAGACACTGCTCTTTTTCACTCCCAGACATGAGTTGAAGGCACAGTGGGGTTATTAAGGCAAGGTTTAAATGGCTCAATTTGAGAAATGCTGCATGTTACAGCAGTAGTCAAATTAATCTTTAAAGTTAGACATAGTATAGCTGCAGCTCCCACTGTGCCAAAATAGCCTTGATGAATACTGATAGCAGTCTCCTTCTGAAACTTTGTGTCTGCATGTTTGAGGAGTTCTCTTTTTTAAAGAAAAAGACCACCTCTAATGCCTTAAATTGTGCCAATATGATGCAGTTTTCAGTATTTTTTGAGAGTTATCTATTTGTTTATTTGTGTGCATTAAGAAGGAGCAATAAAGCTTTACATCTGCCTTGGGAGTGTGTTGTCATATGCGATATCTTTTAGAAAATGGTCCTTCTTTAGAGCAGCTTTTGAGACATATTTTACAAATATTAAAGGATAATAAAAGATTTCATACATGCACAACAGTTTCAAGCTAGCATGTGAGTGCCTGTAGTTGTTGATCGTTTTCTTCTGAAACGGTAGTGGTGTCTGAATAGTCTCATATTATGTCTTCTGAATATCTCATTAGCAAACAGAGATGTGAAATAGCTGTTGAGATTTTGATTTATTTTTTCCCCACCAGCTCTTCCCACAGGCATGCAGGATCATACACCGGTAGATGGAGCCCTGTGCCAGCAGCCAGCCTTGAGCAGGCTCATGAGAGAACCTGCAGCCTCTCTAACCTGAGCGCCAGGCGGGAGTGGCTTCTTGAGCATGTGTCTGTGATATGTTTTATTCATATAAATGGGCATGGGTTTAAAATTAAATGCCTCCTATCAGCTGTGCAAGTCAAGGCAGTGACTGTGTGCTGAGATGCTTAGGGACAGTTTTGTGGTGTTCATGATGGGCAGGCGATTGGGTGAAATAACCCTGATCTGTTCCCAAGTGCTGCAAGGACAAGAGCCCATGTGGCTTGCCACGTTTTCTCAGTTAACTTCTGAGACAGCTTCATGTCCTTAGGCAAATCTTGATTGAAACCATCGAAAACAGGGCCTATGGGAAGCTCTTGAGAAACTTACAAAGCAGATTAAAATACAAGTTTTGGGATTTCATTTTGTATTTTTGTTTCTCGTATATGCTAACTGCTGATTTTTTTAAAGCATATTTTTGAGTATAGAAAATTGCTGAATGGAGTGGTTCAGAAATTCAAAATCAGCAGTAGCTAATCTTGAGTATTGCCTGTTTTGCACGGTATGTGTCCACACCCGCAGGCCAGAGCTGTGTTACGTGGCTCAACTAAACGATACCGTGGACCAGGTTTGTTGACATTTGTGTCGGCCGCTTGTAGAACTGTGAAAAAGGTCCAAGTTTTTTGCAACTTTCTTTAGAAATCAGTTTACCTGATGAAGTTTTGTATATAGACAAGTTACTGTAGTGTGAGAACAGTTCTTAAATAGCAAGATGCTAATTTTATTTGAAAATTTGAAATGCAGTTCTTAATTTCAAAGGCAGAAAGGAGGGAAGTGTTTGAGAGATAATAGGTAGTAAGGTTTTGTTCTTGCTGTGGTGGTTTTTGCTGGGTTTGTGCCAATAAGTCTATGCTTGAAATATCTGAGAGATTAGTATTATTCTGTGATTGTAACAGGTACACCATTTCTGTAACATATGCCCTGCATTTTTTATTTGAAATTCCAAGTGTCTTAATGTTTACATTTCAAAACAATGGGAAGGGTGTGGGTCCCTGGTGTTTTTGCTGTGACTAATATTTCTGTGCAGTAACACTCCTGTACTGTACCTTATATCTCAAAAGAAAAATTAAGTCATTCTCAAAGCCTGCAGATTTGTCTGATGACTTTATGAATACTGGGCTAAGTTGCAATCTGAAATAATCTTTGGAAATGTGTTTCTACCTGCTATTCATTATGTGTGTTAAACTGGCATTCAGATGTTAGGGAATGGACTTAAAAGTGAGATTGTGAAAGCATTTGTCAAAAATAAATTATTCAGTTAGAAATCTGCTGGAATGGTATCATTTTGTTTGATTTATTTGTTTTAATGGTTAGTATTCACTTTTGCTTATGGTTTGCAAAAATGAAATTACGGATTTTCTTTCACATGGCGCATACTTGAATGGGGCTTTGAGCAACCTTGTCTAATGGGACGTTTCCCTGCCTACGGTAGGAGGTTGGAAGCAGGTGATCTTCAAGGTCCCTTCCAGCCCAAAGCATTCTGTGGTTCATGGTAGCAAACTAGGACAGCACTCCAGTCATTCAAACCCAGTTATTTGTTGCAGTCCAGAGAGGAAGCTCTAGACAGTATTCCAACTTGTTACTGTTTGAGTGCATTTTTAAAAAACAGACACAAATCCCAACTATAAACATCCTTGTGCTTTGGAGGGAGAGAATAAAGAGTCAAATGTGGGGTTAACCCCAGCCAGCAGCTCAACACCTGCACAGCTGCTCGCTTGCTGCTCGCCGCAGCAGGCTGATGAAGAAAATGAGGAGAGTGGAAGAAAACTCGTGATCCAAGACAAAGAGAGTTTAATAAGCAAAGGAAAAGGAAGGAAGAACAAACCAACCAAACAAAACTAAAACCAACAAAAATTTATGCAAACAGAGTCACTCGCCACCTCTCACCTGCAGCGCACCATGGTCCAGCCAGTCTCGGAGAACAGCTGCTTTGGAAGGAAAAGCGCATACCCCCTTCTTTGCTTTACCTAGTTTCCATTGCTAAGCATGACGTTATATGGCATGGAATATCCTTTTGGCTGGTTTGGGTCAGTTCTGTCCCTCACAACTTCTTGCCCACGCCCAAGCTACTCTCTGTCTCTGGAGTGACAGAGTTGGTGGGAAACAAAAGCCTTGATGCTGTGGAAGCAGTGTAAGCAATATTCAGAATACTGGTGTGTTATCAGCACTGTTTTAGCTGTAACCCCAAAACACCAAAGTACCATGGGCACAATTACGAAGGAAGTTAACGACATCCAAACCAGAGTCAGTAAAAGTAGTAACATATCTTTTCAGCAGTAAAAATACTCTTTTCTAGAATGCATTATGAAAAGCATTTTGTAAATTCATAGCAGCATTGATGATAGACACTTAGATGGATATACAGCTTAAATTTTTAAGGGAGGAATTTATAAATACAATTTACTTAAGCAAGTGTCCATTTTAAAAATTTTAATAATAATTTAGAAGAAATTTTACTTCTATGCAACAGTGACTTCTCACATATGAATGAAGTTGCAACATATATATTTGGCATTAGCGATGTGTCTTAAGCCACCACTGTTTTGTTTGAGAATGATCATGCCCTTTTGTTTTGAGCCATCATGTTTTTGTGTTCTTTGAATTTTGATTTAGTTAGTACCAGAGGCAGTGATATTAGCACAAATAGGAAGCTGTAGCAGAATATAAGTATTTGACTTGAGTGTTTATGAAAATGAGCTTTCCCTGCCTCTCAAGGGCATGGTTACAAAGTTTAGCTCGTGTTGTTGTTAAAGGGATGTTTTCTTTGGCAAGGAGGGTTTGTTGGGTTTTTTTTCAGAAAAAGTTTGACAGCAGAGCTTTCAGTGAAATACAGGGCAGAGCTGAAAAGACAAAATTTTCAGAAAATTACATTCCAATGAATGTTTGCCCTTAGAAGCAAAAGAAGAGCTTAATAATCTCGTACGATGCATAAAATGAGTGGTAAAGTCAACATGGTGGATATACTGGTCATTGAAAGGTGAGGGAAATAAGACAAGCCTTCATTAAACTTGGCCTTTACATGTTTTTAAAAAACAAAATACAGAAACACCAAGTCTTGCACCTGCCAGTGCAAGGAGGACATCATGAAAAGATGAGTGATAACCAGTGTTTTTCTGTGCTTGACGCATCAGTTGAATTTGGCAGTTGCTCTGAAGAAAGTGGAGACCACCTCTGTGTGTTCAGCATTCCTTATGTCTCAGCACCTGAGTCCTTTGAGAGATGTTATGTAGTGCCTGAAGCATTCAGCAGGGAAGTACAGCACGTGTTGAATAGCAAAGGTTGTACTGAGGACTGATGTTTTGACCCAGGGAAGATGATAGAAATGTAGAGCTAGCAATTGTGAGAAGCTTTGGGAAGTATCAGAGCTTCTAGGCTCTGGTTCTCTCTCAATCCAAAAGATCACAGGTGGTAGCTGAAACAGATTAATTTGTAATTCTGGTATGAGCATAAGCAACACATTTTTCTGCTGACTGTATAGAGTACCTCAAAGACCTATTGATAGCTGCCTCTAGCCTGACATTTTATCCCTGCCAGAGTGGTTTTTGTTAACAGGTCACATTGTGTGGGGAAGGAGATTAAGCCATATAAAGAACTCCTGTAAAACACGGAACAAAACATTAGCTTGTGCAGAGGCTTGCGAGCTTCTGTATTGATCAGCTGTAAAACAACAACTGATTGAAAAAGGTCTCTTGATCTTCTGAGGTCTGAGTAGTTTCTGTGTGCAAATGGGGGAAGAAGGGACACCTAGCTGCAGTCTTACAAGCAAAACTACTTTGACTGAGGTCCTTGAACTTTTTTTGTGGCTTAAATTTGCATCTTAGCAGCAGAACTGGGCAAAGCTTTAATATCCTGAGTTTAGCTTTTATTTGGACATAGAAGTTCACTAGCTATAATGGCAAAGCATCTTTCAAAATCTTAACTCTATTCTGTCAGTAAAATACATGTGGTATAATACTTGCAATCTGGCTCATGCCTAGAAACAGTTTTTCTGCTGGCCTAATTACCAGTAATTATGGTGCTCTTGTGTAGAGTAAAGAGAACTGGCAAGGTAAATTAGTCTAATACTGACATTTATGAGCTAAGCAATATGGACTGTTCTGTTCTTAGAAATGTGTTGTATGAAATTGTAGTTGAAAGCCAAATAATCAACTAAGAGGGAAACTTACCTAATGTAATGATAGCTAATGTATCTTAAATTATGTGCACTTCTGACACTTAGCCTCTTCTGAAGATTGAATTCCTTTGGTGGTGGTTCCATTCTTATTCCCCTTTGGAGGTGGATTGTATTCCCCTTTGCAGCTGGGGAGTTGTGCTGGCTTCCCTGCTCAGCTTTGCAAATGCAGTGTGGTTCAAACTGATGTTACTGCGCTTTATCCACCAATGAGCAGTTTTGCCCATTCCCTGTATCTAAGGTACAGGTTCCAAGTAGATATGTCACAAAATCCTTTTTTCCATATTTTGTGTTTGTAGGACAGATTTGAGTCATTGTCTCTAGGATAAGGAGATGGTAAAACACTTTAGTAATTCCTACAGGGACTGTTTACGTAGAAGAAGGATATTCCTGTTTCACCCTAGATCTTGCCAAAGTTTTTGTTGCTTGTATGTTTTTTAAAATAGCATAAATTCCATTCCAAGGATTTTTATCTTATTTTACGTTGTTTATATATGTGTCTATGTATATAATTAAAGTAATTTTTAAGGATTTGGCCAAATTAAAACTAAAGTTGTTTTTTTAATATATGTCTAGTTGTGTGTTGCAATACCATTTGACTGTAGGTATTTTGATAATTTTTTCTTGATTTTCAAAAGCTTGGAATGCCTGTACCTATTTTTGTATAAGATCTGCTTTGATAACAGATAAACAATTTGATATTTCTACGTGTGAAAGTCTGTGTACAAATAATGTTGAGATAAGCTGCTTGAATCACAAATTGTGCACATTTTGTAATTTTATAGTTAACTCAGGAAGTTAGAGTAATAGTTTTTTGTTGTATGCTTTTGTGACTGGTTGTAAATTAATCACAGAAGTACAATGTCAGCATGAATTAATTATGCAAGTAAGCCAAATGGCTATTTCATTATTTTATTGAAATGCCAAGAGTTTGAGGAGATCTTTTGTCTTAATAGATTAGCCAGAATTCATTGGGAAAAGTCTTAGTATGTTTAAGGCAATGGGAAAATATTGCTTTCAGTACATCCTACAGAGATCCTGTTTAAAACAGATGACAGTCTGTCACATTTAGTAGCACATCAGTCATCAGATTTATTCTAATTCCTTAAGCTGAACATTTCATTCAAGCTTGTAGATTGTCTTGTCAAGCAACCAAAAGCCTCATTGCTTTTCTGCCAAGCATAGAGTTGCACCAGCAGTTCACAAATAAATGCTAAGCTGCAAAAATACTGTTTATTTTCTTTAACCTTTTATTCAGTTAACTGCACTGTTCTTTCGTGTTATTTTCTCCACGTGTGTTTGTCACAAGGTATTCAAGGGACTGCTTCCTGAACATGCCTCATCCTGACCACAGCCACTTCAGACCAAGGACCACTCATTTTGGGGCGTGTTGTTTTTACTTGTAGCAGTCTAGACCACCATGGTTATCACATTCCTCCTCTAATCACAAAGGCCCAGTGAGCAGCTTCAGTTGCTGCAGACGTGAAGGAATCCCACTGCTGCTGCCCATGCAGCTGTGGTGTGGCCAGTGTGGCTTTGTGCAGAGTGGCTGTGGACTTCTTGCCTTGTATGGAAAATGACACTTTTGCTGTCGGCCCATATAGCCATGACATTCTTTGTATTTATTCATCACAATCCTTTTAGGATATTTTCTCATGCTGTACTGTGTATGTCTGGGTTTTTTTTGGTTTTTTTTTCCATTTCCTGCCTGACCTTCTCTAATTCTGAGCCTTTTGCTTTAAATGAAGCCTTCTGTGTAAACCGTAGCACTTGCACCTGAAGTCTACTTAAGCCTTACATGGTAGTGAGAACTTGACTTGAGACGTACTTTCTTTGAAGTCAACATATGTATGTCTGAGGTAGTAAGACATTGAGGACGGTTGGTTGAAGGTAATTAATTGAATTAAGAAAAGATAGTAAACTATTAGATAGGTGTATTTGTATAAATTACATTTAAGGCCAAAAAATTACTTGTTAAAGTACTGAAAGCCTCATGTCCAGATAAGACTGGTCTCTATATTAAATTGCTAATAATTGCTATGGCGTTCAATATAAAGTTGTGACTGCCCTTTAATACGAAAAAGACTTCCTTCCTTGGTTGTCTCTTTTAGCTATTAAAAAATTAAATCTAAGCTGTCTGTTAATAATTTTCCAGAATCACCTACTTCAGAATTCTACATTTTACTTCTGATTCTTCACTATAACTTGTGATTTCTTCTAGTATGTGATTTTTTCTGTCATTTGCATGCACTACTACATTTTCTCTCACAATCGGGTGTTTTTCTTTGTTATAAAGCTCTGCTATTTTTAATACTTTTTCTTGGTCTGTTAAATGGCCAGTGTGTTCTTTTAGCAGGCTTATTCCTTGAATGGATATTCTGAAAGACACATTGTACCTGTCTAAAAAGGAACTGTGGGGTTGAAGCCCTAGATAAAATTAAAGCCTGAGTATATAAAAAAAAGATTGTTAAAATGTCAAGATAATGAAAAGTCAGAAAATAAATTATGCCTATTATTAATTTTGAATTGTATTCAAACATAGAAATATGTATCATAGACAAAAGCTGATTACAGAGAGATAAAATTCAATTTTACACTAGGATAATTGTTTTATGTATTTTACATTTATTTATAAGATCAGATAAAGGCCTGGAATTCTCAATATAAATCACAGTATGGTCCTGATGAATGCCAAGGTCAGAAAAAGGAAACCCTGTCACTTGCAAAACACATTGCTGCTGCAGAAAATACAAAGTGAATAGAATGAAACTGATAAGCACCATCTTTCCTACTATACATTCATTACTTGCATTATAATGTTAGAGTAGTTTTGGTTTTTCGGAGGAGTGAATAGGTATCAATGCTCTCAGCATCCTCTCATATATTATCTGTAGCCCAATTAACATACTTTTGCTAAGTAGAGATTAATGCAAAACTGACTTGAAGTCTGTGAGTGAGAATGGAATTGTTGTCACAGTAACACTGAGAAGTTAGATTGGCCCTATTCGAACGGTCTTGCACGTGCTGGAGATGTGTTGATGGGATCCAAGTGCCATGTGGATGGTGGAGCCCGTGATTTAAGAGTACATTTCTGTAATAAATTACTACCTATCAGGAAGGCTTATTTTATCCAGAATCAAATCTCTGGTATGTATTCAAGAGATGGAAATTTAACTATTTTTCAGACTTGACAGGACAATAAAATGGATTCTAGGTTCTCACAGAAGTGACACTGTGTTGGGTACCTCAGCTGAGAACCTGGGTCAGTTTGAACTAAAGAAGACGACAACCTCTCAGTAACCAAATTTCAAGCCAGAATTTGAAACATGTAGGTAGTGAACTGACATGGCTGCCACTCATCTTACCACACACATTTAATAAATAAGCTGTAATGTTCAGTGATGGGTGTTTTTGTATGTAGCGTATTGGAGCTTTTGAGTCCTAGGACAATAAAAAATAGATGTCTTGACGTGGCATCCGCTTCACAACAAAATATTATTCCACCTGACAGGTATTTCGTCAAGCTGGACATTTTTCACACATGTTGGCTTCCAAAACATGTCTTGATCAGCTGCCTTTATTCAGCAGCAAGGAGTTCTGAACTTGCTTTTTACAGAGTCCAGGTTTTTTGGGCTTCTGTCGAAGTACCAGTGTCACAGAGGTCAGGAATTTGCACTGTTACCTCAGTTAGATCACGTCAGAGAGTCGTGGCAATGAGTAGTGATTCGACAGCTGTAGGGTGAGGAACTGGTGTCACTGAGCAGCTCTTCTGGGTAAGTGCTGGGATTACAAATGGTCTTCTGTTTTCTTCCGAAGTTGTAAGTTTTTTATGAGCTTGTAACTTGTTCTGCTTCAGCAAAGGAAGGGCCACTGCTTCAGGGTCAGAATGTGATCTTTGGTTTGTCAGGTAGGATTCAGGGTAAATGGTTTTGCATGCCAAATGTTTTAGCAACTATGGAGTTCTAGTGTAGTGCTTGGTAAGCTTTTGCACAGGCAGTAGCTCAGCAGCTTTCATCTGCTGGGCTGGAGGTGAGATCGCTGAGGTCTGCTTCCATGTAATCAGGCTTTCTTTCCAAATGCTGAAAATTTATTTGGCTGCAGAAGTACAGGTACAGAAAATACCTGTGAGAATAGACTCACTTTCCATTTTTTGATACAATTAGATTTTTTTCAGGATCATTCCTGATTCAATACAATTGTGAAAGGGCACTAGTGGACCCTGTCCACCTGTTTGTTCATGGTATCCTGAAATATAAAAGAATGAAGCATCCCTGAAGGATTCCTTTGTCATAAAGGTTATGGATTAGGGTGTGATGGGTGTCTCCAGAGGCTGTTATTGTGGGATGTACAGTCAACCAGTTAAGGGTGTTTAAGTTCGTTTTCTGCACTACAGCAGCATAAATGTAGGGTGATAAAAATATGCCTGGGAGCAAACTTGAGCTTCTTGCTTTATGGACTCAGAATTTGATGGTAGCAAGAATAAACAGAGTTGTGGGGTGTAACACTTCGCACAGTGTGCTGAAGGTGACTGCTGTGCAGGTGTACAAGGTAACTCTAATTAAAACAGTTTCCCCTTGAAATGTAATTTTGTTCCTCCTCTTCACTATCCAGTGGTAGACTAATATTTGTCTCCGGAATGTTTTTCCAGGATCTGAAGTGGAATTACAGTATCTGAAGGTTACTAAATATTAGGCAAAAATTATAATTCTCTTCATAGTTTAAAAGTATCTTTCATATTTCAAAAACCCTCCTGGATGTACAATTCTTTTGGCAAACATTCACTGTCTTGCACTAGAGAGAAAACTTACTATAAATAGCATAGGCTGCTTTCATAGTGAGGTTCCCCTCCAGTTGTAGCCAAAATTACCTTAAAAGTTAACAACAACTAAAAAAAAAAAAATCAAACTAGGTACTTTATTGACAACTCATTTAGTTTTACATATGATACTTTCTTTCCAATAATACAGCCATTCATGTCATTAGAGAGGTTGGGGAAATTAAGAATTATCTGCACACCTTCAGCTCTTAAAAATCCCACATTTAAAAGAAACCTGTGATGGACCTGGATTTTTTTAAACTGTAATCCTGTATAATATAATTATGTTTGAAAGTGTCACTGTTTAGTAATACAGGAATTATACTGTAAATTTTAAAAAAAATTGTTCCAGTTGCTATAGAAATTCATTCAGATTAATATTAAGCCCTGGTTGTAAAGAAGTTCATAAAAATTATCAGATATTATCCAAAATGTTTTGAAAAAAACCTTTATCTCATCTGATTAAAGAAAAATGTCATCAGAGCATGAGTTTGCTAGTTATGGGGTCTCTGGACTTCTCAAATGTCTTGAGAAACAGGTTTTTAGGGAGGTGTCTATTAATGGATGTCTGAGTGTAGGTGTGTTTTTTCAATCTGTCCTGAAAGCACTGCGGAAAACCTTGTAAACACTGAACTACCTTTTCCTTAGGTTTAGTTTATATATAGTGGAAATATTTTGGTTTTTATCAAGGATATATACATACATCCTTGATAAAAAACAAAAATAATCTTACACCTCAGTAAAGTTCAGTGTGGTGAGTAAATTAAATTGAATTCACTTAACTCTTTTCAGGCAGACAACAAGTTCTGGAAAAAGCAGCGACCTTTCCACAACACCTCCTTTCCCAAACCAGACTGCTCAGCAGATGCACAGTCCAGCTGAAGAACTGAGTACAGTGGAAGACTTCCTTTGAATAAGCAGAAATATGAACAGAAACAATTGATTAGATATCATGGCTTTAAAGTCTTGAAGAAATTAAAAGACAAATGTTCAAGACCACTTTGAAAGCAGTGTCAAAGGGTCATAACTTGTACCAGAAAAATTATGCCTTTTTTAATTTTTTTTTTTTACATTAATGTCTGAACATGTTAAGATTTGCCTTTGACAGTAAGGAGTTAAGAAAGCACAACACTGAAAAAAGTTGCTTTCATTTATAATGAATTTTAGGAAATATTTCAGAAGACTTTCTTCTTTCCTCTCGGTGGGACTGTGAAATAGGAAGTTATTTAGGAGTTTTCTTAGTGTTATGATTAGGCACAGATGCCATACTAGTGCACATACCTAACTTTGTCAGGTGCTCCTTCAGCAGGAAAGGGGAGATAAAACTGTGGAGCCTGCAAGTCTTGCAACTTCACTATGTCCAAGAATGTCTTCAGAATTACTCTGAGTATTTGAACAGTTGGCCAGATTTTCCCTTTTTTTAATCTTGTATTTACCTACACTTCTATAGCTATAAGGTCTTGATTTTTTTTTAAATTTTTATCTTTTTGTGATGCCAAGCAGTGAAATATGTAATAACCACAACATCTGACAAACAAGCCTCAAAATATTCATCACAATTATGTGCAAGAGAAGGCAGTCATCAAAATAAGCCTGGGTTTCAGAATTACTAAGGAAGAGTTTTTCCTCCTTCATCCAGTGAGTGGATTTACAACTCCTTTGGTCCACCCAGGAATAACTGGTCTGGGGCCAGTATTCAGCTGCTATCTGAGCTCTAGTGTTTTGGCAATGTATCTTGATGAATCAAGGAATAATTAAGGCAAGATATTGGAATTTAGGATGAACTTGCAAGAAAGAATAAAATATCCATTTCTTTTTTGCAAAAAAAAAAAACAACCCAAAGAGAATAATCTTGCTGAAAATGCCTAGATAATCCTAGGTCTTGAATTTTTCTAGGATTTTTTTTTTCCGGTTGTCTGTGTGGAAAGAATCTGATGTTAAGAGTCAGAACCCCTAATAAGAAGTTTTTCTGTTGTGTAACCCTCAACTTATATGAAAATTTTTGTAGTTTATGTTCTCAGAGGAATTCTTTAGGGCTTCTCCACTGCAAATTATTTTCATGGTTTTGGCTGAATAATGTGCTTACTAAGGGTTTAACATTAACTTTCTTCAAAACCCAGTAAACAAATTTGGGTTTTTTAAAAAACATATTTGTCCAGCTTCTTCATTCCGTGTGTTGCATATCATTATAAATAATCAAAAGATCGAAGAATGAGAATGATCTATGTATTCAAATACTAAATAAAAGAAAGCTGGGCTATTTCATTGGCTGAAAAGGAGCAGAAATGACAGAGTTTTCGTTATGTGTGTTCTGGCATTTCTGCTTGTGTTTAAAATTGTCCTGCACCTCGCTTTGGAAGACCTTCTGTAACTAAGTTTTCCATTGTTCTTAACTTTTAACATTTTAGTCAGTTTTGGGGTTTTTTTTCACAGAAGGAATTTCCTGCCTACTGGATGAAGTTGACTTTTTTTTTGTAAGTTTCAGCTGAGAAAATGTTTTGGATTTTTTCCAAATGAGAGTTAAAGGATAAATACGTTGTTTTCCCTGACGTAAAACAAATGCAGCAGTTTGATTGGTAACCTCATATGTGATTATGGTTTGCATTGCTTTCTTAAAGTTTGGCAGGGAAATTGAACCACTGTCAGAAATATCTATTATGTGACTGATGATCTGAACATTTTAAACTTCAGCTAATGCCTCCTTTTTTTCCTTTTTTTTTTTTTTTTTTTGGGTTGTTGTTTGCTTGCTTGTTTGTGGTTTTCAACTGCCTGGCACTGACTCGCAGTCTATGGTGACTCTCCTTTAATCTTTCCTCTGTTGGTGCAACATCACGAAACAGTGCAGCAATTGCTATGGTGCTGCATGTTTGCAGGTTTAGCCTCTTCAGTCTTTAGCTTACATTTAAATTCTGGACATTCTCAACAGAATTAATTTCACTGATGCGTCTCTGGTTCTCATTGAGTTTTGGCCCACCTCGGAATATCTGATTCTTCTCTGGGAGTCCAAGATCATTTCTGAATGTGTAGCTTGTTATTTTGAACTGTACTGGTTTTCAGATTTCTTTGGTATTGCAATAAATTTCAGGGAAGCATCTGGATTAATTTTCTAAAATCACTAGCCTGCTAATCATACCTGAATAAGCAACTGCACATAAGGCATGCTATATATCATGCATGTTAAGCATATTGTAAAGCACACAGTCAGTGCATAAGTGCGGAAAACGCTCAGAAATGTTGTTATTGGAGCGTAGCAGACATAAAATCGTAGGATAATTTAGGTTGGAAAAGACATTTAAGATCATCAAGTCCAACCATTAATGCAGCACTGCCAAGACCACCACTAGACCGTATTCCCTAGTACCACATCTACACATCTTTTAAATACATCCAGGGATGGTGACTCCAGCACTTCCCTGAGCAGCCTGTTCCAAAGCTTGCCAAACCTTTCTGTGAGGAAATTTTCCCTAATACCCAATCTACACCTTCTCTGGTGTAACTTGAGGCCATTTCCTCTTGATCTATTGCTTGTTACTTGGAAGAAGAGACGGACCCCTGCCTCACTATGACCTCCCTTCAGGTAGTTGAAGAGAGCAGTAAGGTCTTCTCTCAGCCTCCTTTTCTACAGGCTAAGCATCACAGCTCCCTCAGCAGCTCCTCATAAGACTTGTGCTCCAGACCCTTCACCAGCTTCATTGCTGTTCTTTGGACGTATCCTGAAGAATGCCATTTCTCTGTAACTTCCGCTTCTTGCTTACCAGGGTGAGGTTACTACTCCTAGTCAATGAAGGCACTATGTACTGGTTCTAGTTGCTAAATTTAAAAAAAAAAAATCAGAAGTCCAGCCGAGACTGAATGTTTATTGAGTCAAAATGTATGTCTGTGTTCACACCTGAGCAACACCGTATGTTCCTATGCTTTTACTGCTGTGCAAGCATGGTTTAGGGAGCGATTATGCTTGTAGTTGAAGGATAGCTTTCTCTTCAGGTAGTCATCTAAGAAAATGATAGCTTAGTTAATTTGCTTGTAAAGAACAAATATGGCTAATGTGGAGTCAGTGTTATTTCTCTGAGCTTTTTAGCTTGTGAAATTTCAGGTGATGTGATTCCTTTCAGCAGCTGAAGCGTACACTGTAGAATTGGAGTAGTTGCATAATTTGGGTAGAACCAGTGCACTGGACATGTTGCTTTATGACAGCGGTGGAGGCGCATTTGTGTTTCCATGCTGTTCAAAACAGCCTGACAGATCTCTAACTGGTGGGGCTGTATTTCCCTGCAGGAAACCGACAGGCCCCTCTCAGTCCCCATGTACAGGACTGGATCTTGAAAGGTTGGCACATTTCTGACAGGCCTCTGCATGTTCAGTGCTCATGATAGTTTTTGGTCAGGCTCCAATATCCACACTGTTTGTAGCCTTCATGCTCTTTATTTTTACTGTGTTTGCTGTCAGGAAAAATGGCACTATTTGAAGGTACCTTGAGAAATATGAGTTGGCTGAATGAATCAAGTTTCTCTGCTTCAGTGTGGTTTTTTGCCTCCTTTTCTTCGCTGAGTCCCTGTTCAGTCTTACTTCTTTCTGTAAAGGCAGCCAAACAATTGAAATGTTTTTGGCAGGAGACATAATTTCTGCTTAATGCAGAAACTTGTACTAGTGGTTTGTGAGTTTGGCACTAAGTTACTACTTCGCATTCTTATGTGCATATAGTGTTTTGTGATTTTATTTTTGCTTTTATGGTAAAATTTGGGCTAGCAACTTAGTTCTGTGATAAAAGAAATGATGATTTGGGAGTTTCAATAAATTGAATGTACTATGCAATGAATTTTGCAAACGTAAGCACTGTGGACTCGTGTTTCTTGAACCATTTCCATAGTTAGCCTTGGAGCTCTTTAGTCACAGTGACTTTTTTTCAGGTTTCGGGGGTGGATGGATTTTGTGGGGCTTGAGGCCAAAACTTTCGGAAAGACAGGTAAAATAACTGTATCAGTGGTCCATTTTTGGTTTACTGAAGGGTGATGTGCAAACCAATATTTGACATTTGGCCTAATGCCAAATCATCCAGTCATGTAGTAAACTGAAGAAAATCGGGTGCTCAAGACCAGTAGGGCTCAAAATGCTGTGCAGATGCTGCTGTTGCACCGTTTCCTCCCTGTTGGCATTTAGCCTGTCTGCCACAGGGGTGGTCTTTGGTTTTGCTTCACTGCTATTTGGTTGTTGGTTGGTCAGGGGCTCTACTGACCTACCCTGTAAAGCAGAAAGCAACCTAGTATTTTTTCTGTTATAGGAATTCTAGTTCTGGTGGGTTTGTTTTGTTGCAGTCCTTAGAATAACAAGATAGGTAGGCAAGAAGTGCATATCATCCAGTTCAGAATGGGGCAATCTCCAAAGTTAGATTGGGTTGATATATCCAGATGAGTTTTGCCCATGTCCAGCCACAGAGATTCTGCAACCTTTCTAAGCAACTTGTTCCGATGACCTTCCTCACTGTGAAAAATTTTCTCTTACCCATAACACTGAGTTTTCTGTGTTACAACTTGTCTATGTCAGAAGGATCTGTCTCTGTCTTCTCTGTATTTGCTCACAAGGCAGCTAAAATGCAATAAAATCCCTATTTAGCCTTCTCTCCTTAAAACCAACTAACCAAACTCTTCCAAATTCCTCATAACTCATGTCCTGAAGACCCCATATCATCTCGAATCACCTGCTGGACTTCGTTCAGGATATCCATGAGCAGGTCAGACCGGATGCGGCACTTCAGATGTGCCAAATAGAGAGGTTTAATGACTTCCCTTTGTCTGCTGACTATGATCCTGTCAACAGAGTGTAATACACAGGTAGCCCTTACCACTATGTAGTGCTGGTTCTACTGAAATATTCTATTAAATATTCTTTTGGCTCCAGATAAGACAACAGCTAGTTTAAAATGCACGTATTTGTTCCTATCTGTAAAGGCTGTGGAAATCACAGTCTGGTTGTAAAATGTTTAGAAATGGAGATCTGGCTGTCTATGACAATACATAATGGGATATAGAATATTGAGTTTCAAAGCCAGTGAAGAGTTTGCAACAAAACTAAAGGATGACTAAATGATTTGGCTGTTCACACTTGATCAAAGCATGTCATAGTTTCATTATTAGAATGAAAATAATGTTAGAGTGTCACAGAAGAAAGCTGCTTCATGGAATGCACAGCAAGATGAGAAAAGCTGCAAAAAAAGGGAGAGTCAGTCTTTGACAAGATTCTCTGCAGTTAAGTTTCAAAGAGGTGGTGGGCAGGGGGAAAAGGAAAAGACATGTATTGTCCAAGAGAAGACAAAACTAAGGAAAAAGAAAAGAATTGGAGGACAAAGGACAGGGAAAGAAGACAATAGGGCAGGCTGAAGATTGTTCAGTAAATAAAATACAAAAAAAGATTGTTAATGTGAAAGAGAGCATGTATCAGAGGGCCAGAGAGATGGGGGGCTTTTGGTGAGCTGATATGCACGTAAACATTTCCTGATGCACGGAGAGAGAATTGACCTTTGAAGACACTGAGTTCAAGTTAGGGAGGAAAAATAAAGAGGAAAGTACATGTCCTTTATCCAATTAAGTTTAATTTAGGAATAGGTGAGACCTATTGTAAACCAGTTGGTTTTATGCATTTTTATGCCTCCTCTCATGCCTTTGTCAAAAGCCTGACAAAGAGAATACCGTGCTTACGGTGGGCCATCATTAAAAGCACCAGATGCAAATTTTGTAGTGGGAATATGAAGAAACTGCTGCAGCAACAAAGGAAAAATATCTGAGCCCCGTTTCTTCATGTCTTTTCTGATTTATGCAGGTTAGTTGAAACCAACTGCATCTGTCTTATCTCCTTTTGGGTCAAGAATCAGCAGGAAGGAAAAGCCAGGGATTATTGCTTCACTCTGCTCTCTGGGTAAATGTTTTTATCAAGCTTCCAGATAATGAAGTTACTTTTATTAACCAAAATCTTGAAGTCTTTTTAGCAATGTGAGAGTTATAAGTTTGAAGTACTACTCATGCTGCATTCATCCACTTATAGGGTTAATCCACTTATCTATGTTTTATATTCTTTTTAGAAGAAATAGAATATTTTGCGTGAACTACTTGTATTTAAAAGCATATAAAAGTAATAGAATACAGTAGAATACAATAAGTACCTCTGTAATCAAAGTATGTTTCATTTCACAGCTTCTAAGTATCTAACAGATGAGTATTATTCCACTTGTAAAAAGTACTTGGGTTGGCTGTTTCTGTTATCCTTTGACTAGTGCTTTTATAAATGTCCAAAGCTAGTTTTAACTTACTTTGAATTGCCTTAGATTTCTGATGTGCCATAAAGTTTCTTAAGATAGGGAGGAAATGTGACTCTTTGTGGAGGAGTGTCTCATTGAATCAAAACTTGACATCCACCTGGGCTAGGAAAACTGTCCGTTTGTTCCCTGGGGAAATGCTTTGAGAAGGTAACTTGGTTTTATGTAGCATACCCTCCTAAGTTAAGTTTTTTAGTTTAGCATGCCCCCAGGCAAAACGTTTCAGGATATTTTAGAAGATCCTGCCAATCTATTTAATCTTACGGAAATAATGCTAAAATTCATTCTCTATTTCCCTCTTCATAAACTGTGTGGTACTTCATCACTGCACTGTCAATGGCAACGGTTAACTGCATCTTGAAGGGGGACAAAAACTGGTTCAGTGCTGTTCTCAGGGGTAGTGGGAAGTGGTGTCTTGTTCCACTGGAGGTGGGGCAGGTGGGATCGCCCTCTGTGTGGAAAAACTCTTCCAAGACTGGAGAATTTTTTGTGAAGAATGGGTGAATTCCATCGAGAGCAGCAAACGTTTGCATCCTGTCAGAGCAGCTGAGGCCATGATTCAGTGGTTGACTTCAAAACCTGTCAAGGCAAGACCAAGGAATGGGGGTTGGCAGTCATTGGGTCTCCATATGGAGTGGTCCCAACAGCCTTTCTGTTCCTGAGGAGGGCAGTCAGTAACTGAACTCCAGCTTGTAAGACAGACTTCTCAGTCCTGCCCAGGGAGAGAAAGCATTGGCGTTAGTGGGGTTGGAGTTACTGTGGGGTGTTCCTTTGTATAGTAGTTATTTTGCAGACACTCAAGAGGTTGGGTTTTTTACCTCAGAGGGAAGAAATACTGCCACAGCTGTAATAAAAGCCATTTGGAACTGCACAAGTAAAGCACTGTATGCTTTCTATCTTGCAGATGTATGTTACTTTTATATACCTCTTGTTTTTATTTAATTCCTGTGAAGTGTTTGTGTTGATGAATAATTAGAACCAGGATTGGTATGCCATCCTTTTGAATAAGCCATTATTTTGTTTAGATCTTTTTTTTCTCCTAAAATCCATTCATATTCCAAGGTACTGAAAGGCAAAGTATTTTAATGGTGATTTTGCAGAATATTTCCCTGAATGGATGAGGAAACAGTCATTCCAGTTAGCACTATATAAGAAAGTGAGGGCAGTGCAGTGAGCTTCATTTTCCATTTTTGTCTGTCATAGATGTAAATAATTCAAACATATAAGCATGGAAAGAAGTTAACAGTCTGAAACTGGGACTGCATGAGTCTCATAGGATAATATCAGTATTTCCTGTGTGCTTCAATTTGACATTCTTAAGAAAAAGGTTCGTTTTCCTGAAGTATGAGCCATTTAATAGTTAATGCTGTTTTTCACTGGGCTCCTATGGTAAATTAGAATGTTCATGGATTTCATGTGTATGCTTATGTAATTAAGCATCTACTAATTTCTTTCTTTTTGGAAAATACTTCTCCAAATCAGCACTTAATATATGAAGATTTAAGATTATATCATCTGTTTGTTTAAGGTAAGCATTAGGACAGGTATTATTATTTTATAATAGATTCTTAATCCCTTGTCTGTGAAGTGTTGATGTTTTCACTAGAGTTAAAATATGTTGCATGTGTACAGAAAGCCTGAAATCTCAATATGTGGTCCTATCAATTTTAATTATTTGAATCATTAGAACATCTATTTTTTTGCTTAAGGGTACACCAATGTACCACTGAATCTGTTTTTTAAGGTTTTTTCCAGTTTAATGTCTGAATCCAAATTCATAAAGAGTTGGAAAAATGAGATGTCTGAGCTATAGGATTCACAGGGATTTTATATGAAGCCTATTTAATCAGGATAACACTGTTATTAATATTCATAAAGTCAGCTGGAACACAAATGACAGACTATGGAGCCTAAAATTTTTTACTTGTGAATTTATTAAAAGCAGCTTAAAAAATTAATGGAATTTAAGTAAAGTTGACGAAAATGAAAATCTTATGTTAGCAGAAAAAATCTATATTAGAACTTTGTCTAAGACCATCTTGCATTGATATCTTTGACAGATTTCATTGGTACTTAAAGAAGAAAGATGCATGAATGGTCATTTAAAAGGATTTAAACACATTGGCACATTAATTTTTACATGAATAATAAGTAGTTTCCAAAAGCAATTAACTTACAGTGTACAA
>VZTA01015776.1:100211-118302 GCA_013398855.1 Mohoua ochrocephala | reverse complement strand
TGTTTCCCGAAGTGGAGAGTAACCTAGCACTTTACACAGAAGAAAATGCTTTTCCATCTGCATTAGATAACATTTACCTCATTTTGGCAAGGTTGAATACAGTACCAATGTAATTCTCTCACATTTCCAAAAAAAAAAAAAAAAAAAAGAAAATAAATGCAATCACTGCAGCTGCCTGTAATACATTCTCACTGCCTTGGAGGCATACAAAGAACTTGGTCTCATCCCAGTGCAGGGCCATGTTCCACGTGTTCCACNTTGCACTTTTTCTTCCCTTATATTCCTTCCAAAGACAACATGATATGACCAGTGATATGAAAAATTTGGAATGTGTGGTATCTGTCCTGGTGTGATAACTATTGTAGGACGTGGCACAGGTTACATAGGTTCTCTGTAATTTTTATTTACACAAAGAAGATGTCAAGGATATTGGAGGTCATCTATCAGTCCTGGCTAATTTAAAGCTGGATGGGTTTCGTTGCAACTACAAGTGACATTCATATTTGCAATGGAAATGCACCCTCTGAGAGGGTGCTAAAAGTCATCACCAGGATTTGAGGAATGAGAGGGGCAAAGATGAGGAAAGAGTCAAAAGTGGCGGCACTATTGTCAACCCAACTGATTTTAAGGCAAAAAAAAAAAAAAAAGATTTTTAATGACTGTGGCCCAAACAGAAATATCTTGGTTTACAAGAGAAAATTAATTCCTTTTTGTCCTTGGGAAAGTAAAACTGATGATGAAGCATCAAAAAAAAGATACTGAATGAAGGGATAAACCATTGCATAATCTCACCAGGTGCAGCAGTACCAAAATTATGGATGGGATGAAAGTGAGGGGATCAGGGATCGTGGGTGTGGCTGTGACTCAGAAATGTTCCCTTGATACAAACACTGGTATATTTTTATGTCTTTGGAACCATCTTTGCTGCTTTTTTTTTTTTAATAGCATATTGTCTGGCCCATTTATTTGAACATGGTTTTGCTTCTGCAAATCCTTGAGTCTCTTGTTTGGTGTCCACCATTAATTACAGGAGAAATGTCATCATTTTCATGGAAGGTCTGTGAGTATGATCAGGTACGGTTATTACCAGTAGTAAATGAACTAAATTATTGCTTCAGAAATGCAAATTCTTTAGAAAGCTGGAGCAGCAACCCTTGAAAGTAATAATTTCCCAAAAATTCCAGCCAGGTACAGATTTCTGTGTTAGAAATGAAGAATTGAAAAGAGAAGCTTGTAGGTATCTGCAGAAATAATGAAAGCTACTCTAGGTGTTAATTAAAGAAAGGACAAAGTATTTGCATCAGATAATGTGATTTCTTTCTTTCTTTTCCCTCTGGTCAACAGCTGCCTTCAGGATTTTCACCATTAGAAGTTTACTGGTTGCAGTTCTTCTCAAGGCTACTCCTTCCTTCTTTCTCATTGCTTACATGATGATAATTTAGAAAAGTACAGTCAGCTTGAAAGAGCTCTGAACATTTATAAGAATCATTTACAGGAAAATACGCTTTGGCAGCAAGGAAAATTGCTGCCTACCTGCAGCAGGAATGTCTCGAGTGTTCAATGCAGGGGTACAGCAAATTATTCCTTGACTACTCTCCTGGTATTTGACATGATTTTTCACTCCACAATCCCTGAAAAAGATATGCAAAACATTGGATGGCCACTCTAAAGTGTCTTTCTTTCTCTGTGTTTCCTTACTTTGTTTAAAATTCACATAGAATTCTACATCAATATAAATGTAACATTTATAAAATTTATAAAGTATAAAATTAAGGTTTCCCTGCTATTCTGTTTTTGTGGCTAATTATCCAATTCTGCAGCTTCTAATGTCAAGTAGTGCCCCGTTAATGTTTAATTCCCAGGTAGACATTGGAACATGTAGGAATCGTCTGTGGTTTACTCTGCCTTAGTGTTTTAATTGTCACTCTCTTGAGTGTTACTTTTTCAGATCTTGATTAGCTGCAGGATAGCATTTTTCAGAGTTTTCTAAACTAAAAGAATAAGGAATAAAAGTTCTAAGATACTTCTAATATACATAAATTTAGAATTCCTGTGAAGAATCCAAAATTAATCATATAATCCACACTGATATGTGTAATAATTCCCTACAATTTTCTGGATATTTAAATGAACAAACAATTTTTACTTTTATAGAGTCACAGTGTAGAATGCCCAAGGAGGAAGGAAAACAAGGCTCTACATCCTGGTCTAATATCTTGCTACAAGCTGCTTTCTTCTTACTCTTATACAATAAAAAATGTAAAATCCTACAGCTAGGGCACTAAATATTAATATTGCCATATAAAAAGATATAATTGGCACACTTACCATTACCTTTAATTAAATAGCTGCAAAGAACATCTAAATATTGCAGTATTTTTTAATGCAGAGCTGCCAGATACCGACATGAAAATGTATTACGTTGGAGTTTTTCCACCATACATTGTGTTTAAAGAAATTCAAACAGTTACAATTTCAGGCCAGACTACCCACACTCAAAAAAACCCTTCTGGCACAAGCCTGTTCCTGATGGTTCCTGATCCGTGTGAGGATGGAGATGGATGGCAGTGGGATAAAAGGGTGCTGGAAGAGAAAGGGGGAGCCCTGCCAGTTCGGGGGCTCAGTTCTGCCACACTGAAACATTTCCTAATGGTCCCTTCCTTCCTTGTTATTTACAGACAGATTTTATGGACACTCTGCATTTTAGAGAGGAACATCTGCAGCCTCAAGTGCCTTCTGTATTTTAGAACATAAGCAATATGAAAAACAGGCATTCTCAGAGATGCTAATAAAACAGAATATTCTCCCCCTGCAATTCTAGGCCAAAATAGAGTAGCAGGAAAAACCTTGTCATTTCTTTTCATGAGCTCTGTCTCTGTGATGCGTGTTCAGTACATTTCATTTGAGAAGCCACTGGGTTTGATTTGTTACTGGGAGGACTTGAAGGGAAAATGTTTGACTTAGAAGAGAGAAAAAAAATCCTTTCAAAAGATCGACTGTGAGGAAAAGGGATTGAACTTACTTTCAGTGGGACTGTTGTTCTTCAACCAGAACAGGTCTCTTTGCCCTCTCCTAGCCCCAGTATGGTTCTTCAGGAGCAGGCAGAATTTAAAGGTGTTTTTCTGTTCTTAATGGGAATATGAAAACTCTGGTTTGAACTGAACCCGTCCAGAGAGATTTACCAGTTACAGTAATTCCTCATCTGGAAAAAAACAAAGTCTGTGATTTATAGCTAATACAAGGGGTTTTTTAATTCTTATTCTCAGGGAATTTAAAAAAAAGTTCAGAAAGAACAACAAAAGTGAGATTGAAGTCTTTTTTATACAAGGTGTTAACACTTACTATGCCTTTCTCTTGAAATACTTTTAGTTTTTACAATGAAATATATTCAAACTTATCATTATGTCCAAAACCCTTTCTTTTTCTTTAATTTTAAACTTTCAGCCGGATAAGTTTGTTGGGCATCTTCTGCCTGACTTGTGGCAAGTTTTATGCCTGCCAGAAGCCCATCAGGCTCTGGATTTCCAACTGGAACACAGATTCCCTGAGAGCATCACTATTCCTTGTATCTGCATCCTTCACTATCCCATCTGATTCCCAGGTAGTGTGAAGGAAGTAAAGCCTTGTCTAATTCCTGGCCTTGCTTTGGAAGCTGATCACACCTTTAAGAGCATTGGAGAAAAGTCTAAGACTTGGTTTTAAAGCTGTTGTACAGTGTGAAAGTTATTTTTTATCCCCACTCCGTTGAAAATATGCACTTGTTTATATGCTGAAATCTTCAGGGCCCAGAAAATGAGTTTTAAAAGTTGTGCTATCTTTAATCTGCGTTCTGTGTTTCTGAATTTCCATGCTGCCTGCTTTTAGAGGTTCTCTGCTGTTGTAACAGACCTGTTAATTGAAAATGAGATATTTGCATAAAATAGTCTCCAAAAACGATACAGCTAAGAATACAAACCATTTTAAATGGGTGCTTAATTCCTTTAGGACCTTTTTTTTATGTGCCTCGTATTACATGAGATAAATTTGAATTCTCTGGGTGTTGCTTAGATGAAATGGGCAAAGCATTAGATGTGTTGCAAGTTTATACAAGATTTCACCTGGATAATTGGGAAAATGAGTTGCAAATTTGGTCCTTATGACAGATATTCATCACTGTATAAAAATGCTGAATAAAAATATGAGAGCACCCATTCACAGGTAATGAAAACTTCTAATCTTGCCCTTTACTGTAACAGTTTCACTCAGATGGAAAATATTTGCTGTCTTTGTATGTTGTCTTTGTGTTTCTGCCGTTAGTGATTTTTTTCTTTTTAAACGAAGTAGGTTGAGTTTCATCTCTGTTTTGTCAGTATTTATGTGTTAAAACTCCAGAAGTTTCTCACTCACCTGGGGCCTGTGCTTTCTGTGAGCTTAAAATATACTTAAGGATTATAGTGCTGCATCACTTTCTAATTTAATAGACAGGAAAACCTTCAAAGGTCTGGAAAGCAAACCTTCCGGGGATTTTGATGGTGATAAAGTACAGAAGTGGCCGTGGTCTCCTGTGAGACAGAATCGTGTTGAAGGGCAAAGGGAGAATGGAAATTCTGCTGAAGCAGCAAGAGAGAACTCTTCAGGGAAATGATAGGACATTTTGATTAAACCAGTTGAAGAACAAATTTCTCTTGTTAAGAGAGGTCGGGGGGAATTGTTTCAGCTTGCTGGTGTTCTCTCTCCTCCCTTTGGCTTCTCAAAGTAGCTGAAGTGTGTAGAGGTTTTTTAATTTTCTTTCAAGACTTATGTGTTCACAACCTGATTAAAGCAGCACCTGTGCTGCACTGAACAATAGCTTATTATTCATAAAGGGGGATGGAATTTTTAGCTAAAAATATTATTTTCTGCATACTTCTACCACCAACCCTTCTAATGCTGTGTTCAAGAATTTAATTTTCTTAAAAAAATATTGAATAATGGTAGTGTTAAAACTTGTTCTGTTATAATGATGTGTCCCTATCAAAATTGGTGTGTCACAGTTCTGGTGAGTCTGTACATGGAAGGGAAAGAGGGTTGTGCCCCAGATTTGCTGAAGGTTCTTTTCTGTGGAAGGCTGGCATGTGAGAAATGTCCTGGTAAGTCAGATCAGAGTTGTCTTTCTGAAAGAGGCAGTGGAGGAATGGTTTGTCCTCCTCTTCTGTGGCAAATAAATCTTGTCTGCTAAAACGGAACAATAATGGGGACAAGCTGTCCAGCGCCTCAAATGTTACACTGCACTGTCCTCATGTGAGCAGAGAATCGACTTCCAAGTGGGACTGGAAAGAGAGAAGTGAAACAAAATTTTATGCTTGGCACTGCCCAAACAGGGCACATGTGCTTGAATTTATCCTTTTATTGGTTATTATTATTTAGTGATGGCTGGTTTTCTTTCTCCTGCGAGCTGATGCATCTGTCTTCAGGAGAGACTGTTTATTACCAAGATTATATTTGATTTGCCTTAAGTAGTAATTCATAAAGTGACACAGAGTGCTTTAGAAATATTCATAATACTTTGAAGCCCCTGGCTATGGACACAGTTCTCACTTATCTATTGGAATCCCTGAAATACATCTAATACTTGGGGTTTAATAGCTCATATAGTACAAATAAAACTTCCAATACTTCATATAGTACAAATAAAAACTTATTTTCTGCTGTTCCCCACTCTTGTTTTGTATGGGCTCAGTCTTACAATTAAAGTAGTAGTTAAGGACATAGGGATCTTGATTTTTATTCCCAGTTTTAACAGGTTGTAAAGTGAAATGCTGAGTGCATGTGTAATTCTCTTAAATTTAAGTTCTTTGGTGCTGTTTCACATTTATGTAGATAATGGCTGTGTGGTTTGTGTATTGACTGCTTTTATTTGCTTCACTTGAATTCTTGTTACTGTAGGTAAAGTTAAAGCTCAAATTTGTCTGATTTAATAGAATCATAGAATGGACTGGGTTAGGAGGGACCTTAAGGATCTCTGTGATAAAAACCCATAAATATATCATAAATATATTGCTGACAATTGGAATAAACTGTCCTCTCTAAACAGTAATTGTCTCTCCCCATTATCCAAATTCAGAAACAGGAAAAGTAAATGCCTTAAACGCTCTTGTTTCTAGAAAGGAGCCTAACACAAGCAGCTTTGTGAACAGGAAAAACAAATTACAGGTCTGGTATTTTTTTGTGTGCATGGAAAAAAAAAATGTAGATAGTGTAATAGAATTTTTCTTGACTCAGGATTAGGTTTCTTCATCTTATTTATGTGTGCCATGCGATATGATGGAATTTATACTGCAGCTTTTTGATTTGCAAAACCCTTTTTCCTTTCCTGAGAGGACTAAGTAGACTGCATTATCAGATGTTACCGTATTTTTTAAAGTGGAATGAGAAAAGGTTGCTTTACAGATGCAGGCAAATAGCCAGTGGTGGAAAATGTAGATCGGGCCGAAAATGTAGCTAAAGACGCATAAAGGATGGAAACTTCTAAATATTCAAGATATTTTGAGAACTTCTTTCAACTAGGAAACTAAAAGATGCAAAATATTCTTCACAAAGGCAAATTCCACAAGAATTTTCTTAAGTATGGGGAAGAGTAGTCTTTATAGTATTTTCCTTGTATAAAGGGAAATTTATAAATAAGAAAAAACCGTTTAGAGACATGAAAATTGGGAGCTGGACACTGAGTACCGTTCCCAATTTTATTATAAAATAGAAGAGAAATGGAAAATAAAATGCAATAGAAAATGTATTTCTTTTAGACTAGTTCTATTAAAGTTTCTCTGTTTAGGTCTAAAGATAACTATCCAATGATAATAAGGATAACTATATTGCTGATTTTTATTTTAATAGAGCATGTAGATTTGACTTAAGATAAGTCTCCATTTCATTGCCTTAGGTCCTTTCTCTGCAGGAGGCATTTCTTCCTTATGTTCTTAGTGAGTGAAGGATGGAAAGAGAACAGACATGGATACTAACTGACATGCCAAAGGTTTCACAGCAGGTCAGCAAGGAAATAAAACATATTCTGAATGATGATACTGATTTCTGCCCACAGATTAGGCCACAAATCTTAGCCAAATGTGCCTGCATTTGCCTACCAGAGTGTGCTAAATCGTTCAGTTGATGTAGCCATGATTTGTTTTTCAGTCATTATTCCCAGCGATGCACAATTCCATGGGCAGGGTTTCTGTTGCTAATAATGTTCCAAGTAGCCCCTGTGATGCCCTGTGCTCACACTGCTACTCTGGAGAGGAAAAGAAAATCAACACAGCACCTCAAGCCATTTTGTGTTCTGTTCTACTGTGAATTCAAAGTTCTTTTATCAGTGTGGTTTTGTTTTGAGTTAAAAATCAAAGCAAGTATAGGATTTCACTCTTCCTCCATGAAACAGGCAATTTCTCTTTCTTTATTCATGCTCCCACTTCCTCCAGCATCACCTTGGTGTCTGAGTGCCAGTGTGTATGTTAACCGGAGCTGGATGTCCTCATACCTGAGAGGGGGGAAAGAGAGGAAGGCTTTTATGTTACTGTTTTATAAATGTTATATTGTTGTGTAATTTACCCTGATGCTTTCAGAAATTCTCTTGAGTGCCAGCATTAAAAGCTGTTATAATTTGCAATTATGTCAACTGTGTATTTTGCCTGGAAAATATTAATGCTTAAAATTCTTTTAATGAGAACTTAATGTGTAAGCAGCAAGGAAGTGTGTAATGAAAACACAGAATAGTCGATATAAAATCCACGAGAGGAGGAAAGGCTTAGGTAGAAATGTACCCGTCCTGTGGGTGAACCAGAGGTTCTTCCAACATGAGTTAGTCGATAAGTCTATAAATTTATTAGGCTTTCTCTTGTTGACAGCTGAAGGAGGTTTTCAATAGCAGACAAATCTCAGCACATGGTTCTTAAACTCTCTGAATTCAAAACTGAGTGATTTGCCTCAGTTTATGCCTTGGACGATCAGTTTGTAAATACTCCAGAAATGAATCTTACCCACAGAGAGAATCTGAAATTTAATAAATGTTTCTCAAATGCTTTGGAGACCCCTAAGGAAATATATTATTTCTACATTTTCCCTAAAGACTGTTTTCATTTATTATATAGCTCTATACAGTGGTTTTGTATTTTTACTAGTTTATGAATACAGAAATGACAAATATGTGGTTTTTTCAGGACAGAAATCTCAAAGTGGTTCACATATTAGTTGTTGGAACAAAAAAATTGCCCTTAATTTGTGCTGCAAAAATAAGGATGATGATGAGAGTGTGAGAGAGAGAGAGTGTGTGCGTGTGTGCACGCGTGTGTGTTTTAATGGCTGTTGCATCAAATACTCCAATCCTGGGCTGGACAGACACTTTTGGTATGAAGATTTTAATTCGAGCACTTGTAAATGTTGGACAGAGCAAAACGAAGATACCAAGTGAAGACGGAAAGTAGTGAATGGGTAAGGACAAGGACATGGTTATTAATTATGACTGAAAACTGTGAATGAAAATAAATTTTATGAACCTCAAGGGTTTTTGGTACTGTTCATTATAGATTTAATAGAAATGGCAAATTTCCTGTAGCCTCAGCCCTTTGCAACAGTATTGTGTGCCAAGATCCTGAAATTAATCTAATTTAGGCATCAAAAGCATGTAGTTTATTTCTGGATGGGTCACTCCTATTTTCTTTGTTTTCTCTCAAAATAGGAAGTCCTGTTTAGGCAGCAACTCATTTGTGTCCCTTTTTAATCCTAATATTTGACAAATTGCCCCTGAGATGCTGTTGAGTCTCTACTGAAGAGGTTTCTGCAGGAGAAGCTGGGGTGGCCAGCTCTGAGGCAGACATTCCCATTTATCAGATGAATCCCAGGATTAGTCACAGGCTTGTGATGATAAAAATTAGAAACTCACTTCAGAGCTCCTGATTAATTCTGACGCTCTGCCCTAATGAGACACAGAATCCTGCACAGAGTGTTGCAGAGGATAAGGAACTTCATATTTGTGGCTTGGCTCTATTACATTTTAGCTCAGTGATGCATTTAAATAACTTGAGGTCTGGCCAGTCTATCTATATCTAATGACTGATGTAGATTAATTAGGAGACTGGAGGTCTGCACGTCCAGAAAGAAGAGTGGGTTCATATTCTCTGTTTAAAAGAAATGAGATTTTAATCAGGAGGTTGTCTCCTTTATGCCTGTTTGTGGTCCAGGCAGATGGTGCACTAATCATCCTTACAAAGACAGTGTCTTGAGTATAAATAATGCAAAACACCCGACTTGGAGCAGATTATTCATTATTTCTGTAGTCACACCGCAGGAATCGTTTCCTCCTGCCACCCTGTCATTCTGTCTGGGAGACAGAGTGGCTGAAAGAGCTGCTCCATCTCGATCTGACAAGCTGGATTTGGCTTTCACAAATAAGTTTTCATTCTTGCTCTAAGTAGGTGTATGTATAGTAAATGTACTTCCATTGTTTACACTCAAATTAAGATCCATCTCTCTTGATTATTCCACACTCCCATCCTTTCAGGACAGAATGTCTTGCAGCAGAAGGCTGGACAAAACTCTTTGATTTGCTTCCAGTGACAGAGAGAGGCATTTCAGAACTTTTTGATTACATTTGAAGTCCCAAAATACATTAGACCTTTTAATTCCTCCAAACAGTGCTTTTATAAATTTGTAAGAGATACAGTGCACAAATTCAAACAAAATATTCTGGATTTTGGAAGATTTATCTTCTGAGTGTCTGGCAGACCCCCACTAGGGGTCTAAGGAGTAAGAGGAAGCCCAAATAAGCCTTGTGGGCTCGCTGTGCTTTGCATTTCTGAGGAAAGCAGGAAAACACCCCACCTATACCTATCCCAGCCTGGGAACAAGTTATGGTATGACCTTCTAATATGATGACTCATTTGTCTACGAATGAGAGCAAGATAAACCATCTGTGTCCAAAAAAACCCCCAACAATTTCATTCAACACCTTGCCCTTACCCTGTTCTAGCCCATGGACTGCCATGGAAGAGGGAGAGGGGAGGAAAAAAAAGGTCAAGGAAGAGGTAAAATTAAATTCTTTTTGTAACAACTGGAAAGTGCTCTGAAGCATTTTTAATTTTTTTGTGTGCCTCAGCGAGGGCTTTTCTAAGGTGCAAGGGTTTGTTCCTTCCCACATGAGATGGATGGGGCAGTTCTCTTGTCGATTGTGTTCCTCGAGCAGCCGATGATTTTCCAAATCTTTCTAAGGAATTTGGATAGTGAATAGTTGTAAGTTTGTGTGAGTTAAACAGCATCCAGTGCTTGGGATCCTCTGACAATGAAAATTAAGGAAGGGCAGTAATTACTGTTCAGAGTTATGAAGTGACTGACTTGAAACTTGGGTGCTTCCTTACTTACAAAAATTTCAGATTATTTTAACGTATTTGGTTTTGTATCATATTTATCGGTTCCTTCCTGTCTACTTCCTAAGGGGCCTTTTTGTTAATGCATATCGGTGATGGAAATACCTAAAGCAAACCCCAAACCTCTGTAGTTAATTAAAGGAGAGAATGAATGTAGGGCACAGGAGAAGGTGACTGGATGCCTCAGGGTCAGCCTGCCACCGTGGCATTGATTCTGAAAGTAACATTCATTTTGTTGGTACAATACACCTACCCGCAGTTATAAGGTGTCAATACTGTCAATCCTTACAAGCTGAAAAAAACCCCTGATTTAAAAAGTACAGGTTCCCTGTTGACTCCCTCAGCAGGCTGCACGTTTGGAGTAATACATCACTGGATCAGCACCACTTCACTGTTAAAGTGCAGAAACTCAATTTGTTTGCAGTGCCATGAAGTCAAGTACACTGTGAAACTGCTGCTCAGTGATAGAAAAAATAACTGTAAAAGCAGACTTTGTGGAAGGAATCAGGTGATAATGTGACATGTGCATGGTGGTTCAGTCACACTTGCCTAAATTCAAATTTCTTTAACCACAAAATTTAATATGCTGCTACTGGGGTTTGTTTTTTCTTTTCCCCTTCAGGAGTTTCATACCTAAATGCAGTCCTGTCAGCTTGGTTTGGAAGAGTTAGAAAAACTTCAGGAACGATAGAAGTGGAAAGAGGATTTTTATGCTCTCTGTGAGAACGATTGGCATTTACCAGTGCCAACAGGTAGAGAATCCAGCTGCATTCCTGGCAGCCAGAGCTGCTTGGCACAGCCCAAGGGCTCCAGGACTGTGCAGGAAATGGCCAACTTGGGGTTGTGCTTCAGTTTTCCTGCTTGTTCTGTCAGAATAATAAAGCTCACTCTCCTCAAATGTGTGTTGAAGCTCAATTAAAATGTGCAAAGTGGATGATAGTCATTGATGGAAACTGCTGATAACATGAGAAATACACAAAAACTGGTGAGGAAGCTGTTTTAAGATGGAACAGTGGAACTTAATCAGTTTTGAACACCTTAAAATTATGCCTTTCTGAGCTTGAATCACTGGATGCTCATTTATATTTTGGCAGGACCTAAGAGAGGACCTAGGTTCTTTTAATCACAATCTGCCATCCTCGTATCCTTTCTCCAATGTCTCTGAAGAGTGCTTGGGGTGAAATGAGACCAAAAATTGGGCATTTTGGACACTGTTCATGTTAGAAATCGGACAAATGTGATACCTCAAATGAAAACTTTCTGGAAAAAATTTAAAGCCATGGTTCCAGATACGCCTTTTTGATGTCAGCTAAAAGTCAAAATGTATTCTGTGTTATTTGATGCTAAAATCTCCTAGAAACTTTTTTCCTTCAGAAACCTGATTATCTTGCTGGATACTTTTAAATCAGCATCATTCAAAGTGTCAGAACTTGATTGGATGATCCCTTTTCCCAGATATATAAGCACATTTTTCCACAACCAGGCCAGGGGGATTTGGAAGGTGAGGAGGAGGTAGAGGCAGCTGCTCTGGATCCTTGAGGAGGAAGTTGGACTGGAAACGGCTGCTGTGGTCCATGATCCATGATAGCAGCAAAGCCTCTGGATAATGAGGGAATGGGGCAACCCCTATCTCAACTTCTCTACCATCCTTTCCCCTTTAGCCTTCCCTCTGCACCCCACTGAGCCACTTCACACCTTACACTCGCTCCGTGGTTACCGTGAAGCTGCACTCGAACTGCCGGGAAGCTTTTGAAGTACTGTGAAATTTTTGGTTCCTTCAGTGCTGCTCTTTGACTGGATAGCCCTAAAGGTAGGGGAAAAATTCCATGCAGTGCCTCACTCTAACCTGTCGTTTAGGCATTATGTGAGTGCTGTTCTGTGATCTCCCATCTCTCTTCTTGCGAATCCTCAGTGGAAGTCACACAGTCTTGAGTAGCAAACTCCACGTTTAAATTGTTGACACACACTTAAAAGTAAAGCCTGCAAGAGGGTCTCCTAAAAAACAATAGGATAGTTGCTCTAGAAAGATTTTTTCTTGTTCTTATTTCTTGAAATGAAATCATTTTCTTCTGCTTGGATTTTTTTTAAGCAACAACTTTATGGGCACCAGAAATTTCCTAACAAAACTCATTTGATAAAATAACCAAGCTACTTTTCTATAAAGATGAAATGATGGAATGGACGATATATTTAATACCTGATTATCTTCCATAAAATCTTTTTATGTAATAATACTGCAGTTTAAAAAAACTCATTAAAGACCATTAATGAAATACCAAGTCTCTTGATAACAACTCTAAATTATGTCTGTCATGAAAAAGGACACTTGTTAGAATTGTCTGCTTTACTTCTAGACTGAATTCATGGAGAGGACTTCTGAAGAGTGTTATTTTGAGGAGGAATGTTTCTGTTCATAGTAAGATTTTTGCTAGATGAGCCTTTTGTATAATACAGTGAATTCTCACTTGAAAGGCTGGAGTCTATGAATGAGGGTGTTTTATGAAAGAAGGTGTTTTATTACAATGGAATAATGATATAGTGACAGAAATTTGATGGGATAATGGGATCCCCAAAGGGGTTCCCCAGCACTAAATGAGGGTAATGTCACCCAGCAAAGACAACACTTTCTTGAACTTTGTTTTTTGTTTATACTGTAAAATTTTAGGCTCTGCAGACTGGTAAGGAAAATGTTTTATTGCTTTCTGGGTCTTTTTATGTCCTGTGACAAAAATGAATGTGTAATCATGGGTTATTATGACAGAAGGGATTTATAAACTTCACGTTATCCTGTTAAAATTATTTGGGACAGGAAGGGAAAATGCCTGAGGCATTGCCATGACAAACAGAGCATCCAAAGGACACAGAGAATGACGAAGATGGATGTCCTTTTGCCTGATAATAGGGAATCAATTTTGTCTTATGTATATTTTGAACAAAATCCTGATAGAAGTTGTCTGAAGCCTACAGACCATATACACCTAATTTTATTGCAGAATACCAGGAACAGATATTCCAGTTTAAGTTGTAATTGAAGAGTAGTTTCAAGGAAAACTCACTCTCCTGTTGAAAATTATCTAAGGAGAAACAGGTAACAGGACAGGTGTCTGAGATGACAATGCCTAAAATTTCAATAATGAGCTCCCCAAAACATCAGAAAGACCTTAAATTTGAAAAGGTAAGTTTAAAAAATTAATTGATATGGGATGAGGAGATGGGTGAAGGAGAAGTGGTGTTTGGAGTACGCTTTATTGTTTTAAAGCAGTATCAGCTGGCAAAAATACCTATTTTTCATCTTAATAGAATAAAGAGAAGTTGTTAATAACTCTTACTGAATAAGAAAGTCTGTGGCAGCCACAGGAGCCCCACTGTCTCCAGTCTAAGGCGACACCAGAAGGCTCCTGGGGTGCATTTCATCAGCCCTCACTCAGCAAGCTCTGGAGAGCTGGAATAAAATCCTGTCATGTGAGGGCCGGGTCAGGCCTGGCAGAGGCTGTCACAGGTACCTGAGGACAGGCAGTTCCTCTGGCAGACAGACAATACTCCTGCAGTGAGCCTGGCAGTTCCCTGGTGACACATTTTGGTCGCCGTGACTGCGTGTCGTGCGCTGCCCTCAGCTGAAGGTTCTGTGCCTACTGTTGTCAGAGCGTGTCTTGGATTTCATAATCTCTACTCTGCCAGGATGGGCTCAGGGGAGTTCCACTCCACTCACTTGGAAGGAGCTTTGTTTAACTACCCATGCCTAATTGCAGATCGCTCACAGCAGGATTTCTTCCTGAGCAAATACCATAAAATGCTCTGAAGATACAACGTGGAGAGGTAGAAACACCCGAGGCCTGCACAGCCCCCTGCACAGCAGGGGGACATTTTGGGATGTCCCTTCGCCATTGCCCCACAGCACCTGCCTGTCCCACTGGACTGATGCACAGAGAGGAAACACCTCTGGCTGCTGGTGGAGAAAGCAGAGGTTTTGCTCATGACGACTCTGAATTAGGGGAAGCAAAACAAAGGCAGCTGCTCCCTCGGAGGAAGGAGAACTGATGCATTTTAATGAAGGAAATGCCCTGAAAGCCTTCGAAGGCAAAAAGTTTCAAGCTGAACCATGTGCATAAGGTCACTCAGGGCAAAGGACAAAAAGGGTTCAATCCCTCCAGCACATAACATGACAGTTAAATTGGTTGAAATAATCTGGGATCTTCCTCTGGAGGATGGATATTGGACACAAGCCAATTAGGCAAGGTGAAGTGGTGGACTGGCTGGTCAGCCTGCTATGCTTTTGGGCAGGTGAAATGATTTAAGAGGTTCAAAAGAAGAAGAGGCTGAAATGAGACCTGGTGTAGCTGTACCTGCTTTTCTTTTTCTCTTTTTTCTCTTTTTTTTCCCCGGTAGTTGTTGTTTGGTTGTTTTTAGAGCAGAATTACTTGCTCCATTTTCATTACAGCAAAAGCCTATTGAGAGCGTATTTATCTGTCCATAAATCACAACTTTTCTGTTTGCAGCTAGATTTAATTCACAAATTCAGTAAACCTGTCAGGCATCATACATACGGTGGCTGACGTTTAGAGCAGTATATTGATAGGATTTTTAAAGGGAAGAAGGGAAGGGGAGTGGGACTTATTGCTGTTGTTTGGGAAGTGACATCTGAGTCCTTGATTTAGAGGAACTGTCCTGGTGAAATGGGAAGAGGGACGTGGAAGATCCCCTGTGCTGTGACGGTGACTGATATGAGCTGTTCTTTTGCTGTCTCCTGATTCTGATGGACACAGGACTGCTCTGCTGTGTCCCAGATTCTTCTGCTCAGGCATAAAGAAAAGAGAAGGCCTTTGTCATATTCACTTCTCTTCTGCTTTGACTGAAGCAACTGAGAGTCTGGCAATGCCATATCCAAATAAAACAACTGTGATGTAGTGTTTGAAGGTTGTGGTGTTACTAAATTGTATCCACAAAACCCAGCAATAATAGTACCTTCGTCTTCTATTTTGAGTCAATATTGAACTTCACAGTCTTTTACTTGCTACTTAAATAACACTAAAATTTAACAGCCAAGCAAGGGTAGCAAAATGTTTGAAGGAGACAACATAATAGACAGTGTATTTGAATATGAATTCTTTTGCTAGTCCCAGAGAGCGCCTGATGGAAAATTGTAAGGTCATGACTGACTTGATGGTGTAGTTATAAATTCCTGCTGAACATTAAGCACATTGCTATTCTTCTCATCTCTGTTTGGTCATTAAGGAAAGTGATGAACATCACATGGTGTCAGAAGCGTGGAGCGAGAATGAATTTGGGAAGACTTCAGAAAAGGTCACAGAAAACAAAGGAAAGGGGAAGAAAACCCAAAGTGGGACTGCGGTAGTTCAAAGCTTTCTTACACGGGTTTTATAAGAAGTTATTTTATGTTTGCTTTTTAGAAGAGTCTCAAAAGTTTATTGCTCATATTGTGGAGAAGAAGAGCACAGATCCTGACCCTGAGATTGTACTGGCTGTTGGGATCATTTAAGAGACATATTAAACATATAAACATAGTTAATCAGTTACCTGCTGACAGAAGGAGTGTGTCAGTGATATGGGCTAAACTCTGGGTTGTAGCAAACAGAATGCTCTGAGCAGAAAAACCTAAAAATTCTGCATGTGGCTGGAGCATCTCAGTGCAACAGCAAAACCACAGTAATCTGCTGCTGTTAAATGATGGCTCCAGCACACCAAGGTTTTCAAATAAATTCAGATAAATAAATAGCGACTTAACTGAGACAAAGCAAAGTGCTTGACAAAATTACAGGCAGACTTGGGCACAGGCAAAATTAATTTTTCATACCAGAGTCCTTCAAGCTCTGTCCTTGCAGAGACAAGATGGTGTGACTTTCTCTGTCCTAAAGTACAGGTTGTACTTCTGTAAATATGTGAGTGCTGCTTTATTTCACTAGGATCTCTCTCTCCCACTTGACTGCTTAGTAAATAACTTCTCTCTTCGATGAGGTCAAAACCTTCCTTTCATCCCTCAGTAAAGATTTTTTTTTATGCAAACCTTACATTTTATATCGTCTCTGTGTCAAAAGCCTTTGTGATAAGTGCGTAAACACCACAGTGGTAGCTATTGCTGAGTTTTCGCTTGTCCGAGACAGTTGTGTGACGATGAGATGCTCACCTTTTCCTTTTTAGGCAACCTATAACCTCTTCCCAAACTTGCCACACTTTGTAGCACCAAATCGCAATTAATTTCAACCCATCAATTTTCAAAGTTATCCAGGGAAACAGGTTCTACCCTCGTAAATTGACATTCTTACTTGATCAGCTACTACTGAAATTGAGTAAAGGCATGGCTGATTAACATTCAGGAATAACTTAAACCTGTTCGTTCTGGTGTTGGTTTTCTTGTCACTCATGCTCTGGTTAATTAATATGGTCACATTTTAAGAACAGCTCTGCATGGTGAAACTGAAGGCGATCTGCTTCAGAAAATAATGTATTAATACATTGTTGTGTTGCTGTGCCGTGCTGCCTGGCATGCAGGCTGCCTGCTTTAATGGAAGATGTGAGGAATTTATTTTTTGTAAGTAGTGACCTTTTCCACCAGGGCATGTGCTAAATGGCAGCCAGCTATGCATCAGAAAACAATTATGCCTGGCAGTGCAACTGTTCATATGTTCACAAGGTCTTTGAGTTCTTGAATTTTCCCTGGCATTTAGTCTGAGCTGTGCATTGGAAAAGAATCAACTTTCTAAAATAAATACCCATATTTTTGGAATCCAGACCTGAAAATTATGTTGTTGAGTATCCATTTTTATATATCACACTGTCTGAGAGATGGCTGTATTGCCATTGATCAGATGTATTATTAAATGTTTGAGACATTTTTGCTGCCATTTATTTCCAATTTCAGAACTGATTTAGTATGATTTTGTAAATTGTCTGGAGGAAACATTTTTCAAAGGCATGTGTAGAAACAGGCACCAAAACTTTGTTAAAAGTCAACAGAAATTGGGCACTTATTTCTCTACCTTTTCCCCTGCCCCACAGCCAGTGGACTAAATTGTTGAATTGCCTTTTTTTCCTTGTTCTTTTGCATTATCATACAAGAAATGTGTGCTGTGAATGAGTCTAATTATTAGTTTTTCCCAGAAGCTGCAGAAATGCTATTTGTTTCATTCTAAGGAGAAAAGACTACTCTGATTTTACGTTGGAGGTCCGCTACATGGAATTGACTAAGGAGTTGTAGTGTAGTGCCAAAACAAAAATGTTTTGAGATGGGTTGCTTAGAGCTCCCATTTACAAATGTAATGGGTTTAAAACTTGGTTTGATAGGCATGTTGTTAAACCAACCAATGAGAAAGCTGGTAACACCTCTGCAATGCGCATATTTAGAGATACTCAAGCACAGGAGTTTTGGTTCCTTACTTCTGTCTTCCCTGCGGGGAGGAGGGGGGCCCCCAGGCTCCATCCCAGAGCGGGCCCAGCCCTCCCCCGGTGGCGGCGGCACGGCCCGGCAGAGTTGGTGGGGACCGGGCCACAGGGAAAAAACCCACCGAAAGCCGCGAGCAGCCGTGAAGCTGAAAACCTCCCCCCCGCCACTGAGCTGGAGGGGGTGGCTGAGAGTCATCTGAAGCCATGGCCTGCGCAGAGCCCGCAGGGCCTTCACCACAGCCAGCCCAGCTCACACTGAAAAGGAGAAAAACACCACACAGCTGGCAAACGAAGAACATGGCAAGTATTTTCCTGATGCA
>VZTA01015776.1:73237-99918 GCA_013398855.1 Mohoua ochrocephala | reverse complement strand
GACCAAACCTCATGTTTTGTTTCCCTTGTGTGGATTGGTGGGTTGGAAGGAGGGAGGTACTGGAAATAAGGGTTTGTTCTGGAAGTTTGCTTTAATTCTCCATAATTTCTTTTTTTTACTTTTACTTCTGTTAATAATAAATCCTCTTTATACTGTTAAGTCTGAGCCTGTTTTGCCTTGAAGTTCTTTCTTTTTCCTCAGTAATCCTTATTTCACCTCACAAAAAGTGAATTTTTAATTTCCCCTTCTCTGCTTACCCATAGCAGAGGCAAGTAAGTGAAGAGTTTGTTAGTGCTTGGTGCATAACCAACCTCAACTGGCTACAACAAAAAAAGTCAAAGCCATATCCCAGCAGGACTTTATAGGTCTTTGCAGGAGTGAGATCAGTTTTGTTTGTTCTCTTCCTTTGCACTGGGATTTGGGTTTGTTAGCAACTTAGTAGGGTGAGAAAGCCTGTTGTTGTGAAATCCTTGGTTTTAGGGGTGAGCGGCTCAAGCAATAAAAGGGGTTTTAATTTTGTCATGGACATGTTTTCTTGTCAGAAGTGCCCTTATTTTTCACACACTGGATTTTAAGCATTTAATTGTTTTAGTTTTGTGATATTTGAGTTAAAAAGAAATGAACTACTCATATGCTTGCCTGTAAATTATTCTGTTTGAATAGGGATATTCAGTACTGTGCCAATGAGAATGTTGCTGTGTATTAGCACTGATTTACCCGCTGCTGAAAGTAGTTTGGTGTGTTAGTTGTTTCCTTTGGGTCCTATGTTTTTTTAAACAAACCATGTCATTTGTAGTTCCTGGCAACATTTCTTCTTCTTTTTGAGTTACAATGTCACCAGAAAAAAGTCAGTGTCGGAACCGATTTGGAACCCATTTTTAATTAGATGCAGATGAAACAACAAATAAAAACTTCCTTTACAAAATGGAGAAACCCTCTCCTTTGCCTTTTGATTTCTTGAATATTTTTTCCCAGTCTCACCCCTCGCTGAGCAAATGCACAATTTCTCCACTTCAGCTTGAGAGGAAGAAGCCTTGTGAAAATGCAAAATCCGCAGATGCAAAAACATCCACTGATAAAACATCTCAGTGATGCATTTTCATTCAGCTCTGAATAACAGCAGTTGCTTTCTCTGCTTTTCCTTTTAAAGGGCGGCATTCCTACAGTTTAAATGGCACCTTCCCATACATATATATATATACACACACACACATATCTATATCTGCATTAGATTGAAACAGATTAGATTGTAGGAAGTATCACCTATATCCTGTTTTATAAGGTGAATGTAATGTAGTAAATCTGTGGTGGATATAATTAGTAAAATCATCACTATTGGGACGCATGAATGAGCAAGAAATGTTAAACTTTTGAAATATATTAGCCTGAATAAAGGCTATGAAGGTTTCTGTCAACTGGAACTAGACCAAAATGGCTTTCTCATGATTTTAAGAATCAGATGAACTCTATTTCTTATTTTTCCCCTTTTGTTTTTTCTTTTCTTTCATTGCATAAAAAATCAGTCAAAGCAATACTTCACGGTAGAAGATCAGATTTTTTTTTTTTAAATTCTTTGCAGGAAATTATTAGTATCTAATAGTTTATATACTAATAATTAGTATAAAGAATTTTATGATAATAAATTATAAAGAATTTTATAATAATAAACTATTATGATAAATACCAGGATTACTAGGAAGTTTATTTTATTTATGACTAAGTAGGTAGCTACTTAAAAATATTTTTATATTTCCTATTATGTGTTTGTTACTATGTATATTGTATTTAAAGTATACATGGTAGAACAAGAGAATTTTATTTTCTGAGATTTGTCCCGTGTCTTTGTTTGTTTTAATTGTAAAATCTCAATAAATGTGGAAATTTCTTTCTTCTGCATTTTGCAGTTTACCCCACCATGGAGTCTGACGTGTGTTGGGATATCTGCATTAGAAAATATTTGCACCATTTGATGTCTAAGCTATTTTGTCTATCCTGAGAAGTTAAGATGTCCCTTTCCCTCCTGTCCTTGGATTTCAGCTGTCTTTGCTTTCTGTCACTGGATGGATTGTGAAAAGTTGTTTTTCCTGTGAAGCACGCAGCCCTTTGTGCTGCTTTTAACTGCTTTTAGTTCCAGCCCAGTGGTCTGGGTTTCCCAGGAAATGCCAGCTGACCATGGGAAGAGGCTCAGCTCAGCAGAACAAATCCCATCCCGTCACATTGGATGGGGAATCTCATGGAAATGGCTCTGCAGTTGCCTCTGTGTAACCCCCAGCTCTGAGCAGTTCTTAAAGACGCTGCCCTCTCGTGCTTCCCAAATCTTACAAGCCAGCAGCTCCTGGGAGCCCCCTGTTTCTCTGTGACCTGACATTTGCTCCCCTTTGATGTACAGGGGCCGGCCTGTTTGCCAGCTTTTCTTGAATTAGGAAATGGCATTTGATGTGAGGCTGGGGACACAGCAAAGGCAGCTGTTTCGTGCAGGGCTCGACACCGATGTGTGTGCTTTGAGCTCGAGAATGAACAGCACGGTAGGACTCAGCAACACCACACACTGGGTGAAATATTTCCAGAACTTGTCTTTTTGTAGAAAAGTTGTCTTAAAGGGAAATTTTGGGGAAAAGAGCTGTCTTCCAGTGATGGTTTGCCAGGGCTGATGTAGCTCTTGTAAGCTAAAAGGGCATCACATCAGCTACTTGCAGGCCAGTGTAATGCTCTGACTTTTGTGCTCTTATGTAACTTTAGTCAGAACCCAGCAGATTTAATAGAATGACTTTATCAATATGAATAAGCCTTAGGTCAAGCCTTACTTTATGCCTGTGGTTTTAGCCAGTGAACAAAGTGGTTTTTTCCTGTACATCTGTTGTATTCCCGGGATCATGTTAGCAACTACTTTCAAAGAGTGCTGGAAAAACATGAAGAAATACACGGGTCAAGATTTTGGTAAGGGTGAGTTGGAAATTTCAGATGTCTAGAGTACTGGGCTTAAACACAATGAGACTTGGTTTTACAATTGTGGGATAGTTTAGTATGCTCTAAAATATGTCTTACTATCCATGATTGGGTCATTTGGCTTGTTGAAAATGAGGCATTCAAACTCTGTGTCAAGGCAGTTCAGGCTTTTTTGTCCTTAATACAAATAATTTTAAGTCCTTTATGATATAATTGTAGATCTGTCAGTGGTGATACCTTACAGGAGAGATTGATAAGCCTTTAAGCCTTTAATCTGTCCTAAATTTGTGCTGGTTGAATACTGCGGTGATTTCACTTGCCAGTCTTACAGTGCTCTAGATATACATTGTTTATAAACCCATCTTTTGTGGTTTTAACCCATTTTTTTGTTTGGTTTTTTCTCAAACTTTTCTAATTAATCAAATGTTGTTTTCCAGGAAACCCGGGAAGATTGTATCAAAGGCAATTCTATTCACCCTCAAGCAGCAGACAATCCCGTCTGCACTAATCGTCAGCCCTCTCCTTAAGTTCTCTCTGATTTCTAAGGCAGCTGACCCCGGCTGAACCCTGTCAGAGGGGCTCTCACAAAAGAGGGGCCTCTGATCTGACAAATCGATTGGCAGAGAGGGAGAGTTAAGGGGAAACGGCCTCCCTACCAAGGGCCTTTTTCCGGGAAGCCTGGAGCTGCGGGGAGGATGGGGAGAGCACAGGAGGAGCCTCCCTGCTCGGGAACCAGGGCTGAAAATGAAGGGAGGCAACAAAAGACTCTCAGCTTCTCGCCTAATCAGCCCGACAAGGGAAACAACTGTATCTGATTTAGAAGCTGTTAAGCGGAGGTCAATTGCCAACAATTGGGCTAATTAAAAACAAATACCGAAATGATATTACAAGTCCAGCTTGGACTTTACTGAAGTCAGGTAATTAGAGGATGGAACCATCAGTTCAAATCTGCAAGGAAGAAGTTGGCGTGGTTAAGGGACAAGCTAGGTTTAAAAAAAACCCAAACAAAAAAGTGGACGGTAATTGGCACAACCCCTCATTTAGCATGAAATCTTTATTTTAAAAGCCGATGCTGTCACTTGCAATGAGCTATAATGTTTTTTTAATTTTACAGCCATAATGTGGGTAAGAAGATAATTTGGCAATGTATAGATCGATATGCACTTAATTAGAGTTGCTAAAGCAACACGTTAGCAGGTACACTCCACTGTGACAGAGCCACAAAGTCCTCCTGAAAATATTCAAAGTACCATGGTGTAGTTGCCTGTATTCTTGTGTGAATTTCAGTTCTCCAGTAATTAATTTTGGCCTGTAACCCAAAGTAAGTTTAGTACCCCAAAGGAAATAAGTTTAGCATCACAATTATCATCACTTGTCTAAACTATTTCAGTCCTACAGAGAGTTTACTGCCAAGATATTTTGGTAATAATTTTAAGCAAGAATAGCATGAATTTCTCTGCGAGGTGGTATTAGAAGATAAAAATAGTTTTCTGTATTTCTAAGTGAAATAATCCCAGAAAATCCAACCTGTCTAACCAAAAAGTAGCAAGGAGTAATAGCCTGCTTCTGGTATCACTTGTGGAGTGAAAACTCTCACTTAGCATGATCAGAAATATAATTTGGAGCTGTTTCTGTTTGCAGCTTGGTTAGAAAAGCTAGCAAAAAAAGCTTTTGTGATCTTCTCTAAAGTGCATATTTATATCTGGAGTTCCTCATCTATTCTTTTGAACAAAATAATCAAAAGTATACATTAAGTGGCCTGTGGCATGTTATCAGAAAGCTGAATAATCTTATGGCATCCGTTTTTCTATCGGCATCTCCTGAGGCAGCAGCTACTGAGAAAGAATTGTGTCAGTATCTGAGAAGTATAAAATACAAGCAGAATTCATACAAGCAGTATATTTTTTTAATATTTATGTAGGTGTGGCTGTATAAAGATAAGTGATGGACATGACAGACCAGTGGTGTACGCACACAGTGGAATAAGGGAAATGGTGCTGTTCCCTGGCTCTCAGTCGGACTGTGATGTTTCAGCGCTGCCTGAGGAATTTCTGCAGCTGGGATTTGCTGTGACTCCCTCTCCTGAGGATGCTCTGGTGTCTGATGTGAAGGGGTGTCTGATGCTGCAGCTTCTCCTGGTGTTGGGGTGTTGCAGGGTTGTTTCCTTTTCAGCAGGACATCAGCACCTACAATCAACTGGTGAGCAGAATTCCATTAAAAAAAGATTATTAGTAGAAGAGGTGTTTCATGCTTCTGCACAAAGACATTTGCAAAACACAGCAAAATAGTTACAGCACTCTAATTTTGTATACCACAACGTGCTGGAGACAGTGGTCGTAGTTGGAACAAGAAGATTTTTGTTCAGCCACACCCCACCCCCCACAAAACCCCCCAAAAATACCAAGCTACCTACTTTTGGGTCAGAAAAAAGGCAGCAAAAGAAGTGTGAACAAACACAGTGGATAAATAATTTGTTGTTTTTCCTCCACATCCAGGCAACACACTAAGGTTCCTATGCATCCAAAATGAGTATGAAATTCAAGCAGTGTGAACAGGAGCATGTGTTTCGCCCTCACAATTAATAGTAAAAAAAGTCCTCCACAAATACTTTAGTTTTACATGGTTTTAAAAAATAAAGCAGTAAAACCAGAAAATTAACACAAGTGTTATTAATAAAGCCGAAGTAAGAATATGCCTTCCTAAATAAGAAAATGAAATTTTATCTGCTGATGTCATGAAGCCTTCCTCATGTCACCGAAATTCACCAGCACATTCAAGGGTGTTTTTTAATAGTTCTAGAATTGTCTCTCGAATAACACTACATCTCAGAGAGTAGGGGAAAAAGAGAGGGAGGGAGTAAGACTTGATAGTCTGGGAAATGTCCTAATAGTTTCTTTAAAGTAACGCCACAAGTCAGGTAAGAATAAAGTGAATAACCGCAGAAAGAGTTCTCTCATTCTAAGTTCTCTCATTTTGCTAAAGTTTTACTATTTGATAATTTTGAAAGTGATGCTGCTCTGCCCCTGAGGGTATTTTTCCATATCCCAAGTGATATCCTTTTCCCATCAAACTGCCATGCCAACCAAGCTGTAACATTCCAAAGCTAAAAGCTCCTTGAGAAATGAATAAAAATTTGTGTTATTTCATTTTAACCTATTCAAAATAAACAGCTTATAATACTTTACTTCTAAAGTAAAATAAAAAACAGGATTAAATGAAAGTACATCCACAACTTTTCAGACATCTGCGTACTTTCAAAATAAGGGTAGTTGGCTCACATCCAACATTATTTCTTTTTCCTCATTTCTGGTGGCTTACTTATGTTGAATTCTTTTGGTCATGCTGGGTTAGATAAACAAGCCCTTCATCAACTCCTTTTTTTTTTTTACCCAACACAGTGGTAACAAACGATTTCTCATGTTAATTCTGTCCCTTTCTGGAAAATGTAATGCCAGTGTTTTGGGGAAAATGTTATGCAGAGCTACAGTAGAAATCTGCAATGAAATAAAGCATATGGAGCCAAGGAGCTGCTTGTTCCAACCTTGCAGCAAGCTTAAACTGAAATATTCAGGCATGGAAAATATTTTATTGAGTATAATCTGGATATGTCAGGGCAATTGGAAATGACAGCAGTATTTAGAGCTTTAAATAACCCCAGTGTTACTGTAACTGATCACCATCAGGATAAAAATTGACGTGTAATTTGTTTGCTACTCCCTCTGGCTTTCCTTTATATCTCTTTCTGCTTCTCCCCGTTGTAAATATATTGACTTTTATAGCCATGTTAACTTCCATGGCTTAAAAATTGTCTTTGTTTGCTTTGCGGTAATTGCAGTGTCTCATTTGCTACTGACAAGATTTAGGCTTTGAGATAACTCTGTCACCTGGAGTTGTGGTTTTTAGGAGCTGTTTTCCTCCTGCCACTCTCAGGCTTTCACTCAGAGATGTGATGCTGTCTCCCAGATTAATGCACATTTCCCAAAGAAATGATCAGGCAATATTTTCATCAACACTGGCAGAACGTAACTAATGAGTCCCAAGTTTTATTGAGCAATAAAGATTCTGTTTTCAATGGAGTTTCGCTAAAAACAAGGCTGTTTGTAGCTGTTTCCTCTTCCTGTAGCGTTTGTTCTACTCCCTGTAAAGAGTCTGCATTTAAAAACCCTTAGCAGGGAGAGCACACAGCTTTGTGATACCTTTACCATGAAAAATTATCACTACTGGTAGTAAAACAACTGTAATGGTTCCCAGTTGTGGCATTCTTCAGCCGTCTGTACTTTTGCGTGTAACACCGAGTTTCACAGTGACTTCTCTGTCCTCTCCATCCTCGCTGATTCATTTTTCAGAATTTTATATCCTCTCATTTGCAAGTTAAAATAATGCTTAGGCATTCATATTCCCCTAATAACAGAGCATATGCTTAGAACAAGGCTGTGGCCATCATTTTTACTGCATCCTGATGAAGAGAGGGTGCAGCGTGTATGGGGACAGCCCTCATCCTTGCAGAAAAAAAGGTATTTTCTCTCTCCGTTTTGGAGGCAGAGGAGTTAAAGGCAAGAGGATAAAGATTTCTGTGTCTCTGCAACTCTGCTACACCAATCAGAGTGGGTAGGATAGGCTATTATTAACAGTATCATTTTATAAGTAGCAAGAAACTGCACTGCCTTGGGACACATAGGTGCATTAAACTGTGTTCCGTAGGTGTGACACCTCCCAGGGAAGCAAAGCTTTGCACCTAAGGCTGTGTTCCAAAACTTCTACCCCTCCTGGTGATGCCAGAAAATGAGATGCATTCTGCAATTTTGCTGACAGCAGATATGGGTTGTTTCCTTTCCCATCCCAATGGGATAATTGTGGATGTGCTGCTTTCCAGGTGGCCTTGGTGAGCTTTTAGCAGAGCCTGGTGTTGCAGAAGCCTCACAAAATTCTTCAGCCAGAGATAATGACCATTTATCCAACAGCATCCTGAGAGGCAGCTGAACACACCCTTGGCTGCCCGGCAGGACACTGATCACACCTTTATTTTGCATTCAGGGTTCTAGGGAATGGCCGCAGTCTCAGGAGAAATGAAAAAGCTTTTTTTTTTTTTTATGTGGTTGCGTGACAAGTCTTCCTCTGGGTAGGAGTGCTACTGGGCACTGCTGAGTGCTCAGGATGGGAAACTATCCCCAGAACAAGAAAAAAATGCAGCTAAAAGATCATAATTTTGTAACCCTCTGTCTCAAAGACAAAAAACCCCAATGTTCTGTGAGAAGCAGTAACATGGGTCAGCATTCGTGGCTATTTTAAAGCTGTATTTTTCTGATATTAAAAAAAAAACCAAGCAAACCCAGAACCCAGACCAGTAAGATAACACTTTTCACAAGCTCTATAGTTTTTAAAATATTTAACACAGAATAAGGATTAATAATTAAAACCATCTGTTTTGGGTAGAAGGTGTTTGTGCTTGACCTTCTTTGGAAAGCTCTAATATTGCAGTAGCATTTTATTGTGGTTGCATTTTATATTTTCCTGTAGAGCACAAGGAACATTGTGTGGTATCCATGAAAGTAAACACTGCAGGAATAACCCTGCACTTCCAGTTGCTGTGTCCTACTTACCTATGTTCCCTAGCTCGTCATAATTTTAAATCATTAATTTATATCTTGTGTATTTTTATTTATATTGTGTATTTTTATTTATAACTAATTGATGGCTTGCCATGATCTCTATCATACTGTACTTTACAGGATATAAATCCTACAGATTTAAGAAGTTTCACTTATAGAAAGAGTGACAAAAGAGCTATAAAAAAGCTGCCTGGTATAATTCCCAACGTGCCATGAAGTAAATGCTTTTGACTAACAAAAAAGACCCTAGATTTTTACACAGCTGTGGTTAACAGTAGTGCAGTGATACTCTTAGGCACACAAATGGATGCACTTTCAAATACATGGTATAATTACTGAATACATCCCCACTGGGACTGGGGGGAAGAACTCCTGCAGAACGCTATTAGAATATGAAATAAGAAAGGCCATTTTCATGGTCTTACAAAGTGAAGTGAAAGAATGTTGCCTACAGACTGGCTACAAATTTTCTGCTGCTGGCTCAAAATAGAAGATCCTTGATTAGATCCTCATCCAAAGATTAGCCACAGGGATCTGGGGTGATGTGATGTATTTGGGAAAATACAAGTATTTATTCCACTGTGGATACCAGTGGCTCCATGGCCTTCATTTAAAAGTATTAGTTATTCTAACAAAATCATGAGGTGAAGCTGTAGTTCTATGTCCTGCTAAGTGTGATGTCACCTTACCCACTGCCTGAGGACAAAGGATGTTGAGGCTGCTCATGTAGCACGTGGTCAGCAGAGCTGGGAGCTCTTCATCCTTCCTGCTTTGGGGTCGTTTCTGCCTAATTCTGGGAAGTTGGCAGAGCTCCACCACACCTGGCAGCAGGGGATAAATTTGGCCAAACCCTTCTGCAGCCAGGGCTGTTCCTGTGCTCTGTGGGTATGAACAGGCAGCACGGATGGTCAGAAGCTGAGCAGTTTTTAATTGTTTGATGAACTGTGCCTGAGGGATGATGAAAGTCTCCGTCTGGAAGGCGTGGTCGAGGTCAGGGTGTGCAGCTCCAGACCCCCTCTCACTGGGACAGAAGAGAAGGAAAGGCTGAGATGGCTTTGCATTTGTTAGCATTTCTTTTTAAACGTGTTATTAAACACAACGCTTCTCAACACAGAGCAAAAATATTTATAAAATTCGCAGAAGTTTAAAAATTCCAATATATTTTTAAAAATAGCTCTGGGTATCCAACAGAACCACGATACTTTATTTTTCAGACAGGCAGCAACTGAGATACACAAGTGAATAAATGAAGTTGTATTTATTAAAGTTGTTCAGAAATATGAACAAGGTGATGCCCACCACAGCAGAGTAGGTGGTGGTAGCAATGCTGCCTCTATGTGTATTTAATGCTACTTGTCCTTTTTCAGCTTGGATATCATTAGGTCAAAACTATTTTCTCAAGGATGGATTTGTGACAAACTAAATGTCCTCCTTTCGCTTTTGTGCCCAGTGTGACATGCAGTAAGAATATTAATATCAGATATAATGAGACTATGAATTGCCTTCTCTGTTCTTAAGAATGGTGTTGAAACACCAAGCAATAATAGAGAAGTTACCTATTTTGTGAGAGTGAATGAATATCCTAAGCAGATGCTCAAGACAAAAAATAAAATAAAACAATAAAAAGCCAGAAGAAATGGGATATAAAACTGTCTCATGAAGGTGCTTTCCTAGGAGAAAACAATTTCGATAACATCATGAATTACAGAAATAGTAACAGGTGAATCTAATACCCTGTGCTTATCTAGCAAGTGCTTGGCAAGATTAAGAGAAGACATGAAATTCTTCTTAGCTGATATACAGGGGTCCAACAGTTTGTTTGATACAGCTGTTAATCATCTGCCCTGAAAGCTTTAATTATGTTTCTGGGATTAATGAGTCTGATGTCCTGTGGAGCAACATGAGGTTTGCAGTTTTTTGGTTGTGGATTTTTTTTTTTTGTTGAGCATGTTGAATTGCTGCTCAGTTGTTTTTGGCAAACATGTGGGTAAAGGGTTTGATTTGTTTATTATAAAAGCCCTAAAAGAAGATTGCTTTTATTTCTTAGTTGTTATTTTTTTTTTTAGTAAAGGGAATTTATACTCCCATGGAAAAGGATAATAGTCAATACAATACAGAGATTAAAAAAGAGTAGTGCATATTTCTTGGTCAAACTCTCTATAGTTGTACAGCTGTAGTCACTTTTTGCTTAGGTGGAAATGATTTGAAATATAAGTGTTTGAGATTCTCTCTCAGACCTTTCAAGTGTTTCTGTGAGTGCTTTTTTAAGCTCAGTTTGGTAACGTACAGCACAGCTGCACTTCATCCTATAAAGGTGAGAGACTTTGCCCAGCTGAAAATCATCCAGGGTCTGTGGGCTTTATAGGATAGTCAGAGCACGTGAGCAGTTCCACTGGGGCAGTAGAGGGGGCATTTCCTCAGGGGTCTGGAGCCAATGGCTACTGAAAAAAATGAGCTTTTCTATGAATTCAAACAGGGCCCAGTTGGTGACATGCACCTTCTTTTTTTCACACGGCTTCTGAAGAGTCCAATATTTGCCGTGTTAGGAACCTTGACAAGATGCCATGGCTCCCTTCAGGGTTTGTCCTCGTTCCGGTTGTGGTACAGCCTCATCTGGAAGTGTTGTTTAGTGAATCTCAATGCCTTTGGTTTAGGAGCCACATCTCACTTTCCAAGACCCTGGTTGGGTAGGATGAAGTAACAGCAATTATTGCTATTAAGAAATAGGAGGAATTAACCACAAAAAGTGAGTTGCAGATGATTTCAGTAGTCTCCCATATCAACTTTAGGGAAAAAGGAGTGTGTTGCACCCAAAACATCACACAACAAAAAGATTGGGAATGTCAAATCAGTGAAGTGACCATCCCATGATGATTTAGAGGGACATTTGTAGAAATGCCACTCACTGAGCTGTGAAAGCTCATGTTCAGCAGAGTTACCTTCATCACAGGGATCAGGAGCCACAGACTCCAGGTGATTTTCAGCTGGGTAAATTCTCTCAGTTCTAGCCACTGACAGCCAAGGTGTTCTGTTTGAGCTGGTCAGAAATAAGCAGGGCTGATTTTGGTATGATGAGGTTAAGGGAGAGGAAACAGCAATCTTTCAGGTTTGCATATTTAAAATAGCAGTTCTCATTCATTAGAATGAGTGTTCAGTCATGAGTTAGACAAGTAGTGATTTCACAGGGCTAAGAGATTAGAACTGGTCCTAAAAAATGACAGTAATATGATCACAGTGTAGTTTGCAATAATTCACTGCTTGTACGTGGCTCAGATGGGGTTGGCGAGATTTATCTAAAGCTGGGTCCACAACTCATTTAAAGTCACTGTTGAATTACAGTGTGAGAGAGGTGACTAGTCAATAGGACCTCTTGAATGATGATGAGAAGTAAAAAAGCCTGGTTTAATCTTATCAGAAGGAGTCAAATGATACGGGAAGTGACTGAAAGCTAATCAGCCCTGGGGATTACTGTAAGGCTTTGGTGATTAACATGGTATGATTTTATTTTTTTTTTTTTTTTTATTTCAGGTTTTCTCAGTCCATTCCATTATTATAGCAGAAATAGAAAATAAAGTGTACTGTTTGACCTAGTCAGTCCCTTGAGCCTAATCTTATTATTTTTAGCTGGATTCACATCATCATATTAGAACATCTCAGTCAGCAACATATAAAAAATACTCCCTTTCAATTTACTTTCCTGTTAACTATGTTCTTAAGCCCCAGGAAAACCAAACTGGAGCACAATGTGAATGAATGAAGCAATCATTTGAGGCCTGAAATGGAAGATAGTGACAATTTTTTTGTCAAGGGAACAAATTACAGAATGTTTCACTTTGTGTGTGACTTCAATTCCTTAGTCACTGGATAGCAGCTTTAGCACAAACTTTCCATTATAGGAAGTAAGAGATTGAAATAGGAAAAAAGATATAATTCTCACTCTGAGTCCACCCAGAAGACAGACTGTATGAACTTTAAATCCTAAAAGAAGCTACTTATTGAAGATTTTGAGGAGATATTTTGTACTACCAGACCCGTTCATCCCAGTTCCTGAGGCTTAGTGTTGAGACAGGGGGATTCAGATGAACTCCCAGAGCTGGATTGAAACAGGAACTCATTTTCCGTATATTTAGGGCTGTACGCTGTGCTTATTTAGATCTCTGAGACACACAGTCACATCCACATGCTCTTTTTTCTAGTCCTGGAAATAAAAGTCGCCATTCCCTTCATTGGAAACAAAACCTGAAGTTATACTCTGATTCCAGTCACCACAGTGTCATCTGTCTAAGACACAAAATAAAAATTTAAAAAGCCCATGTAAAATAAAATAAGTAATAAAAAAATCCTGACAGGGGTCCATGATTTTGCTGTAGTCTAGCTGTGATGCATAGCAACCAAAAAATATCCTAAAATGATATCTTATGTAATATACATAGTATTCTAGAAGTTAATGAATTTCACCTCAGCTTTCTTAATTTGGCTGCAGAGGCTGTCTGCAGCTCCATCTACACAATGCTTATATAATTTCATATAGTTTGGGGGTATTTTTTCCACAGTTCAAATAACTCTTATTTTTTCATTTGTTTAGTTTGGGGGGTTTTGTTTCATTGTTTGCTTTGTTTTGGTTTTGTTTTGGCTGTTTGTTTGGGGCTTTTTAAAATTTAAAAATACAGGCTGACATTTTGAGCCATAAGATAGCACCACCAAGTAGGATTTGTGATCACATAGGATATCCAAAATTGGTAATGAATCCATCTTTACAAGACCCTTGAAAAGAACATGAAAATGTGTGATAGAACAAATAATTGAGCCTGGATGTAGAAGACTCTTCCAGTGTTGCCTGTACAAAGCAGCCTCTCTGTAAACTGAGCCCCTCAATCCATGAGTTTGTTTTCCATTAACATTCACACCACACATTAACACAGTGAGATTTATAAATTAGCCTTTAAAATTTACTAGATCTGAAATGTGAAAAATCAGAGTCGCTGACAATCTGTAGATCAAAAAATCAGCCTCTGTGGAGCAGAAGACTTTTCAGATTGTTTAAAATCCAAAAAGGAGGAATCCAAGCCAGCAGCTTGTTGATGATGGGTGTAGTGCTACCAAGAACTTCAGACCTGTAGGTTTTAGTGGGACATAGCCCTTGCTTTGTTTTTCCCCTCTTTTTTTTGCCTTCGGTCAGAATGAGGGAAAAAAGAGCAGTCAATTACAGAGCGTTAATTTGAACTTACACTCATAACAACAGAAGTTGGAGAGCACTAGAGAAGGATCCTGTAAACAACAGAGCATTCTGAGGCTGAGCTCAGATACCATCTGTAATCAACCTCCCCAGCGTTTATTTTCTTCATCTCATTAGCAGGCATCATAAATCACCATGGAAGACATGGAATTAAGGGAAGGCTGACCACAGATAGGAAAATAGGATTGCTGAGGAAAATAAAAGTCCAAATGCAAGTCTTGGACTGGAGTAAGATTCAGCTCCTCATATATTACATTATTATATGTGTTTTCCAAACGAACACAACAAACTCACTGTAATTCTGCAAATGCAAATGTAAATTTGCTGAGATGGAATTGGCATTCTTAATGAGTCTTGAACTCAGTTACAAATAAATGAATCCAAATATTTTAAAACAATTCCACTGAATTCTCTCTTGAGAATGCTCTGGGGCATTTGGAAAGGGCCAGAAGTTTGGAATTGTAGGTCTTGATGCAAGAGTGTGGTCAGGCTGGGATCCGCCTGGGATTCTGCTGGAGTTTCTGAGCACTGTCCATGACAAGCTTTCTTTAGGACCTTCACTTCAGAACTCGCAGAAAAAACAAGAGATCACAGTGGTGTCACTCACTCCTGCTGAAAGAGCGGTTGAGTACGAGACATGCAGCGTGCTCATCTCACCAGAAAGGGTTCCTGAGGGGCTGTGTTCCTTCTTTGTCATGGAAGACTTGGGAAATACAATATAGCTGACAAAAGTAATATTTTTAATATTTTTGTTTTAGAATTTATCAGTCTTTGCAGGCTTGGTACACACAGTGATAAGACAGGAGAACAAGAGAAGGCAAGAAAGGAATTTTAACATTAAAAGTAAACAGCTGGTGCGCTGGACTGTTTCTGAATGTATTTGACGACTAAACATTCTTGTTCTGTCTCTTGAATGTTAATTGGATGTGCTGCAGGTTGTATGACATGCATTTATCCCAGAGAAATCAGCTGCAGCACAACAAACAACAGTGTAGGGTGTAATTATGGCTCTGTTCCTGCCATACAAGCTGGGTTTAAATTGAATTGTAAGTTCTGCAGCACTGAAGGAAATTCTCTAATCCTTTCTTTTAGGGAAGAAAGGAAGATATTGGGCATCCTATATAAACAAAAGTACCTTAAACAGGCAATAGGAGTAGCCCTCTGTTGATTTTGTTACTTAATCCAGTATATTTTACTTTGACCTCTGCTTCCAGGTATTAATTCAACGCAGACTTCAGCACTTGTATTGCAGTATTTTATGATATCAACTCTGAGGGTTAAATTAAAATCTGACAGTTGATTAAGGGACTAACAATTTCTTACCTCCTTGAAAAGAAATATGCAAGCACTTTCACAGGGTTGTTTTTCATTATTATTATTATTATTATTATAGGGATTTTCTTGTGAAAGATCTCAAAATCACAGTTTTCTCCAACTGTTTCTTGTTTCTTTTCCCTTTTTTAACATACATCTTCAGAAATTGCACATTAAAAGCCTCACAGAGGCATCCACATGAAGATAGAATATTTTTAAATAAATAATTCAAAAGTTAAAGAGGTGTTTGCCTTTTTCAGACACATTTATTGTTTGCCTCAGAGGCCAATAGAATTATTGATTTTTGTAGAGAAAAAGAAACCTCTTTGAAGATTTGGTCTGACCTTCTGCATAATGTAAGTCAAATAAATTCACTCTCTGAATTGAGCAATCATCCTTTCTATTGGACTTAGTTACTTGTGGCAAAACTTCAGCTTATGCTTTACAAACACATCCACTTGTGGTTTTGAAAAACAAAACAGAAAATTATCTAGGTACTGATTAACTCTGATAAAGTGGTCTAACAACTTAATTATGCCTAATTTTTGAGAAGTTGCAGCAAACTCGACCGTGAAACTTTCTGCAGTTATCTGTGTGGTTTTAGGGCCTTAAGCAGCAAGCAGAAGGGGCCACCTGAAACTGGAAAGCTTTTCTGGCGTTCTGAAATACTCAGATTTTGTGCTGAAACACTCAGTTTCCTGTTTGCTTGTTTTTTGTTTGGTTGGTTTTTTTTTTTTCTGAAATTGAAGGAAACCTTATTTTGGAAGAGAAAATAGCTTATTTATTTTGAAGCATTAAGAATTTAGGTAAGTGCCAAAGCCTGACCATAGGTTTATAATCTCATAACTACTTGTGCTTTTGTCTTCTGAAACCTACTGACAGCCCAAGGCTGGGGCACCTCAGCCTTGTAGGGGGAGCAGGAGCTGCCCTTTGAGGTGTGGAGGGCAGGTGGGGCATCTCTGGGCTATGGAAAAGCTGAGAGCTGGGAGGAAATAAATGATCAGAGAATGCCAAACAGCTGAGTTATTACTCATCACTGCAACTCATTGCAGGGCTGCTCTTGGCTTGAACTGGGAAACAGAGCAATTTACAGAGTCTCAGGTGAAGGATTCTAACACCAGAGGTCAAGAATCAGCCCAAAACCAGGGTGGATGCAACTTGTCTGATAGAAGAGTTAAAGTAATTTGAATTACACTTTAATTTGTAATCTTTGGCCTTTCCTTGAGTTGCTTGAGAATCCGTGCTGAGTGAGGGCAGGCTTGGGCCCAGGTTTCTACACAAAAAAAAGGAAACAAATCCCCCAAACCTTCCATGAGGTCTTTTCCATACCACCCTTGTTTGTGCTTTCTGAATATTAAGGTTCTTCTGAACCAGTTAAGAAAATTGCAGTCAGAGATGCTTGTTCTGACACAGGAGAGGTCAGGCCCTTGAGTGTGAGTAATTCTTGAGTGTGGGACAGGCTGGTTTATGTTGGGATTAAAAATTTGCTGCAGAACTGGGGAGGCTGAGAGCATGTCAGCGATATGTTGGGCTGTGTGTGAAATGTAGTGTTGGGTCTGGCCGGCAGCAGGTACTCACTGGTTTATCTCCTCAACAAATAAAATGGAAATAAGCAAGATTATATTGATAGTAAACAGGCTTGTTAGCCAGAGGTTAAACAAACATCAGCCTCACGTGAAAGTCTGAGTTTGCAGCAAGAGGCAGAGGTGGTTTTCACCCTAAGTGAAATTACTCTGTAGGAATATGCTCAAAGTAAGGATAAAGCAAAGACAAGTTTTATTTTACATTTCAATAGTAAATGCCCCTGACTCTTTTCTGCTACACTTTATCTCTGATTTCTAATTTTTTCTTTTTTTTTTTTAAATAAAGTGATGTTGGCTGGTCTTCAAAACTCTTAGATTCAGAGTGTGTGCTCCTCCACTTGTGCGTGTTCAGGACAGCAGGACCTGGTTTTTCTTCAACACCGGGCCACTGCTGCTATGATTTTTACATTACTTGTGATAGGAAACTTCTACAGCTCCTCCAGTGAATTTGGACAGGGATTTGATTCTAAAATGTGCTTTAATTCTCTGTGGTTTAATGATGCAAATTTGCATTACAATGTGTGAGCCTTTTATCTTGAAGGAAAATTTCCAATGTTAATGGCATCTGTTTATCTGTAAATTCACCCTTCCAGTGCTTATGTTTTGCAACAGCTCCATGTAGAAGAAGTCAAGTCCTAATGGAAGCTCTGTGGGAGAGCAAAAAATGCAGCAATCCAAATCATTTAAGATCATGGCAAAAATAGCTGGCACAAAAATAATTTTTTGCGAAGGACAGCTGTCGCTAAAACACACTCATTTGAGTGGAGCAGGGCTGAAAACTGTAGTCCATCTCCTTTATTTTTCTTTTAAAATTCTAACCACTTCTTCCTCTCTGTTGTTTAAAACTGTCATTTTCACGAACACAGCTAAGATTCAGAATCTTCACAAGGACTCCAGTTGTTAGGAAGTTTTCAGCTGAAAAGATGATCTTGTGTGTTCCCCAAGTACAGTTCCTGTGGACTCCTCAGGGGAGTTTTCCAGGGAAGCCACTGGTCCTTAAACATGTTCATAACAGAGTGAGTTGATTCAGAAAATCTTTTACGGGAAGCAGCTGAGGGAGGCACTGACCATCTAGAAGACCCCCAGTTTTTGGACATGGAAAATCTAGACTATATCAAGCTTGCCCATAACTAGAGAAAGGGGTTTATAATGTAGATGTGGAACTCCACAGGCAGTGGACAGTAGCAAATGTTTCTGCTGATGTTATCTTTTTCAAAAACAAAAGTCAAAAGACAAGTTGGAGCCCAAAGAGAGATGGGTCTTTCTGTGAATTTGTGCTGAATTTTAATATTGAATGAGCAGGAGTGCTGGGAGGATGTGGGTTCTCTGTATTTGGGGAAGTTCAGAGTGTAACTGTGCAAGATGCTAAATGATGTGGTCAGGCTTGGAAGTGAGCCATGCTTTGAGTAGGTAGTTGGGCTGGAGACCTTCAGTTATCCCTCCTAACCAAAACCTTTCTGGATTTCTGTGTGATGGAGATGGATATATCAGGTGTCAGGAGGGCGAGTGCCCTGTGCTTAGTGTGGCAGCATGGGTTTGCAAGGTGTGAAGAGAACCTTCTGAAGTAAACAGCTCAGAAAAATTAAATATTCTTCAGAGGAATTGAAAACTTGTCTTATATTTCCATTTTTGTTTAGCAAGAAAAAAAAAAAGAGGAACGCTTTAAGACTGAGCTTGTTTCTGAACAAAATTTTAAATGTTTCACTCAGAATAAGCTGAAGCATTTTCATGAGAGAAGTTCTTCTTTGGATTTTTCTGCTCAATAAAATTTAAGTTGCTACAGCTCTGTAATCCATGCCAAGATCTCAGGAAGGTTTCAGAATATTTTTTTTTTAATATGATGTCACTGATGCAACATTAGGAAACACAAGAAAAACTTGTAGGCAAGACCACAATCTCTGTATACCAGTAATCATTAGCAGCCCACAATTCTGTAGATTACTGTGGCAGCTCAAATGTGATTAGGAGAAAAATTTTTGAAGGAATCTGTGAAGGGACACACATCCCATGGCAGTTGGTACTGTAAAAACTGGAGACAGGTTACTCCTTCCTAATACATTATCACAACAAACAAATTGTTTTTGCAATCGGTTTCATTCTCATTCAGGCAAAATTATAGTGGAAAACCCCATGATAATGAGTGTGACATGCACATTAATATAAAATGAATTCATTATGATCAGCATTACTACAGCAGATTCCAAATGAATTAATAATGACAGGGTAGTCAAAACAAAGTGGAGCCACACTTAGTTAAAGGCATAACATGCTGTTAATGACACCACTAAACAGGGGCTAGAGAGCATCAAAAATTTGTTGTGCAGGATTATAGTCTTGGGTGCAGAGTGCTTGTTTCTATGCTTGGTTGTCAGTTGAAACAGTTGGTAAAATATTATTTATTGATTATTAAAAAAAAAGTTATTTATTTTTTACCAACCAAGTGATTGGTTTTCCCGTTACACAAAATAAAACAGTTCTGTTTTATATCAACCATTTAAAATAATCTTCAGTGAAATGGTGGGAAATTATTCAGGCTGAAAAAACAAACTATTTTGCTTGGACAGTTTTAAATAAGTTTAGTTTTTCCACTAAACAAGAAATAGATGTGAATGTGTGTATTACTACTTTATTTTGGTTTTGTTCTGAGTTTTTCACAGCAAAAATTTTCACGCAGTCAAAAACTGTGAATCTGCATGCTGCCAGAGCTTATTTTGCATTTTCTATCTTTAAGGTTACTTCTTTATTTTAATAGTAAACTTGATATAAGCATGGAAAAATAGGTTTAGTGAATGAGTTACATAGCTTGAATTTTAATAACCTTTTTCATATTTTACCTTCCTTCTCACCAGGTAGCAGCTTGCACTGTGTCTTGCGCCTTTTCTCGTCCTAGAAAATGAATTCTAATTCTCTGGGGAAGAAAACAACATTAGCACAACATGTAGGAGCTGTGAATTCAGGAGTGCATAAACTAAAATAACAGCCAGCAGTTTTAGTTCAGTATTCTAATTAGTCTGATTACCAGACACAGCTACAGAAGATTTAAGAAGCCTCGTTGTTTTCTGACCTAGAGCCGCTGTTTTGTAACTAATCCGAAAAACGGTATCCCTTCAATTTACATTTCTTCTTTTGATTGTAAAAATAGGTAGTGGAAATAGTTTTTCCTAGCTCAGAGTAAAGATGATTGGCAACTATTTCACCTAGAACTCAGTTGCATCAAATTTTATATAGGAAGATGTGACAATTTAAATTTTATTTAGCAGAAAAATCCAAATAAGAAGTTCTTTCATGAAAAGCTTCAGCTTATTCTGAGTGAAACATTTAAAATTTTGTTCAGAAACATGCTCAGTCTTAAAGTGTTCCTTTTTTTCCCTTGCCAAATGGAAATATAAGACAAGTTTTCAATTCCTCTGAAGAATATTTAATTTTTCTGAGCTATTACTTCGGAAGGTCCATGTTTTTATTTTTCAGCTTCAAATCTGACACTTCAAAGAATTTAATGGAATAAAATTTAATCTCCTGACTCCTACCTGTTGTTTATGGGAGGGAAAAAAAATCTTTTATTTGTTACATTTCAGTGCCATCGAAGTAACTGTTCTTCCTCTATTATGAGACATGACAAATAGGAGCACCTCCACTCTATTTGTCTTTTTTACAACATTCATTACTGTGTAAAGTTCTGGAGTGTCCTCTCTTATTTGTCTCATCTATAAACATCTCAGTCTTAGCCTGCTCATTTCTTATGGGGGAAGTCTTGGTGTGCCTCTAATCGTTTTTGCCATCCATCAGTGAACCCTTTGTACCTTAAAAGGAATGTAATGGAGAGAAGGGAACCAAAACTTAACAATTCCGAGGGGAAATGTACAGCACTTACAGCATTTGATAGAGCAGCATTAAAAACAACTTTTTCTATCCTCTAGTTTAACATCAAAGAGGGTTTTTCTGGACTTACAAACTTATAAAAACAACATAGTGAAATGACTCAAAAGAATACAGATTCATTAGAAATATTGCTGATTAATGATCACATTCCCTACATCCCCCCAAATATCCCAGTTCAGGAAAATGCTTTTCTCTTATCACGGTTTTGATTATAAGCCCTTTCCTTTTGGAAAGCTTTATCAGTAGCTAAATATAAAAAGATGATCAAATGGTAGCCATTCTGCAGCACTCTGAAATCAGTATAACAAGTTTTCCTGCAGGATCTAAAAATCAGAATGAGAATGTGCTGTGCTGACAGAAAATAATGCTCAAAATTACCCATATTTTCTAGTACAGCTGAGGTTAATTATTTTTCACTTAATTTGTTGAGGTTTTTTAGTGTAGTTTTTACTTCTCAATTGACAGCAGACTAAAATCATAGTCGGGCAACTATTATCTTACACTATTATCTGTGATCATAGAATGATTGCCCACATTATTACAGTTGGGCAGCTATTGGCATCAAGTGTGCTAAAATTCTATTTTTGTTCTACGCCCACTCTTAATCCCACCCTCTATACATTTTTAATTCTGAACACACCATGTTCTGTTAGTTCCTGTTGCCTGAGGTGTTTTGTCATCTTGGGTTGCTGTTTAAAAATTCAACAAACTGAAAAAGTGAAGTCTGCTAAGAAGACTGGATGCAATTTGTAACCAAGTAATGGTATGTAATCTGCACATTTGCATGTGTTAAAATTAAGGCCTTTGCCTTCTACGTGTTCCACAGAAGAACTGAGGTTGGAAGGCACCTCTGGCTGGAGGTCACTGGGTCCAATCACCCTGTTCAAGCAGGGTCACTGGAACTGGTTGCCCAGTACCACATCCAGATGGCTTTTGTGAGTATGTCCGAGGATGGAGATTGCCCAGCTGTTCTGGACAACCTTGGGCAAGCAGAATATATCAAGTGCATATGGTAGAATTGTCCTTATTGTCCTGGGGCCAGCAGATATCCTTGCTCTCCCTATCCTTAAACCTCTGCTGGTTATGCTGCAATTCCCAGTGCCTCACATCCCCACTTAGACCTTAATTATGTTGAAGAACAGTCCTTTGGAGTTTCTAACAATTTACGGATATGTCAAAAGAGTTTTACAGGCTTTCAGGGTTCAGATACACACTTTTCTGTTTGAGGCGATTTCTTTGGTTTAATTATGTCTTCTTTAAAAAACAATCATGTATATGCACTGCCAATCATAATATATTTAAGGCAATTTACAAAATAGTTCACAAAAAATATCAAATCATTTACACAAGATGTGCAACAAAAGCAGGTTATAGGACCATTTTAAGAGTCTTTTTTTCCTTTTGTGCCTGGTACAATTCAGACTTTACTGCTCCACAGCTCTTATTTCTTCAGGGCAGCAGTTATTCTCAGGCAGAGATGTCCATCCTATGGGATCCATGGCAGGACAGTGCTTCTGGTTTGCACCTCTGCATCAGAGAGCAGGTTGAGGGCTAAATGAATCCTTTTGGTAGCATCATCAGTTCACTCTCAGCAAGTATCAGCACTAGGGAAGGTATCACAGCTAAAGATACTGACTGGGAATGAACTCCTGTTGCAAGAAAAATTAACCAGTCTGCAGTTAGCTTCCTGATTTTTCCAGTGTAAAATAAAAAAGGTGGCTTGTGTTTCCATGGGAGATTGATACTGAAGCTAAAAATGAAAACAAAAAAGGTCAAAACCACACTTTATTTCATGTTCCTGCTTTTTGTTTTTTTTTCAGGTGGTATCTTACATCTGAATCTGTAAGAGGCAGTTTTATATATATGTTTGCATTCAATGTACAAATACATCCATGGAATGCAACATTTTGCTGTCAGGAAGAGTAGGAGCCAGCAAAGAGGGAACAGAAAAGCCCTTCCTTGCTCTCCCCGGTTATAGGAGTAGGGAAGCAGACTGGCAGTGCTTCCAGCATCCAGTCTCCATTAATTCCAGCTGCCCCTCAAAATGGTGAGCAGAATGAAGAGCTGAGCAGCTGTGAATGGTCTCTCTCAGGTTCGGTTCTCACAATTGCACTTGGAAAGAAGTGCAAATGCTCAGCTTTGTTGTTGCAAAGTAACAATTTACAATAAAGCTGCAGAATAATTACTTTTGAAACTGAAACCAGTGGGATCCAAATTGGTTCTTCTGACTGCAGAACTGCTTGTATGAGAATTTTGCGTTCTCTGGTGACTTTGCGTACTGGAGCTAACTAACATTTTTAAAAGTAATCAAATAAAAAGGTAATATTCCTGAATGCTAGTTATGGTAAACTCGATTCATTTAACTCCTGCGAGTGATCCTCATTCAGGCAAATCCTTTGTGTGACCTCCCTGTTATTCGCATGCACAAGGATGGCTTTTGGGGATAGAGGTTGTGTTATGAGACCCTAAACAGACGTGAACAAGACCATGTCTCCACATGCCTTAGTGTTGCAGGGCAGTAAAACGGAATGAAACTTCTGCTGTGTAATATCAAACGTATCCTTGTAGCTCTGGTGAGACTATCATGGGAAAGTGAACTTTTTGATTAGTTTTGAGGCTTTCTGGTAGGAATTCAATGCTATAATGCCTGTACTAAGAATTAGTTCAATGCTGTAGGGAAGGGTCAGTAGGTTAAGGTGGTTTGTGCCAAGACCCCTGAAACTTCTCCACGTGCAATTTGGAGTTTAGTTTAGAGCAAGTTTTGTCTGCTTGCCTGCATCAGACATCCCCCAGATGGGACTGTGGAGCCAGAGTAGGTTTGATGCTATCAGCACACTCCCAAACTGCCTGAAGAACTGAAACAGCACGTAACGAGTAAAGGCGAGTGAAGAACTGACTTCAAACCTCATGCAGCTGCTCTTAAACCACATTACAAATGCAAAACCAGCCAGCAGAGTGGGTCTTGAGTGGGCAGAGAAGAAAAGCAGCGCTGGGAGTAGGGCAGCAGTGTCCTAGTAGATTATCTGTGAAAGAAATATTGTCTGTGGATTATCTCTGAAAGATATATTGTCTGCTTGCCACACAATAGGAGTAAAGCTATTAAGCTCTTTGTCATGCCTGCAACGGTGAAGGCCTTGTCCCCTGTGTGGCATTAATAAATGGACAGGTTGAGGAGTGATGATGCCTTGATGTGGCAGTTTGTCTGTAAATTTAGTTGAGATGAAGTTAGAGAATATCTTTGCCTTGTTTTATTGCATCTCAGATTGACAGCTTTCTTCAGATGCACTTGCTGGGGAGGTAGATAGCATATGTTGGAGCACGGGGACTTTAAATCATTTCGGTTTACAAATATTGGATCTCCTTTCCATGTTTTTATTTTCCAGTGGCAAATACCTCTTGCTGTCTAAATTGCAGCTACTGTAGCATCAAAGGAAATGATGCAACTTTAATTGAGTGGATAACCACAACTATATTAATCATAAATAATTTCTCTGTATCTGATTATTCAAGCCTCGGCTCTTAAAAAGAGAAGCCTCCTTATCTTGTGGATGATATGTTGTTGGCATGAATGTGACTGCCAGAATCAAGTTCAATTGCAGTTTACTTCTTTTATTATCAGTAATATTAGATTATATTTTTTTCCATCAGCATATTGTAAATACACCTAAACCTGTACACTGAGGTCCATTGGCTCTTGCTGAGTTCAAATTGAATCCCCTCTAATGTGAGTCCTCATTGAGAGAGAGATATATAAAGAAAAAGTTTATTGATTTAAATACAAAGACAGATGTTTGAAGCCAGCTTAAGACACTAATTTTTTTTTAAAAAAGCTTCTTTTGAGCACCTGGTTTTTGGTATTTTGCTGAGCATTCCTACAGGAATTTCATGGGATTAAAATTTGGCTGTTTCAGATGACTTTCTATAAAAATACAGTGGGGCTGCCTTTATGACCTGGAATTCTGACAAAATTCAGGTTAACGAGAGAAAGTCACTGACAGTTTTAGGGACTAGTGTCTTGGATGCTCTCTGAAAATGCATATACAAAGAGATACCTTTTTTACATAAGCCACAGAGGACTTGACCTGCAAATGCTCTGTGTTGAAGTGTCTGTCATGAACAGAGTATAAACTGCAGCTTGCATTGTCACCATTTATTTTCTTTTAGGATTGACTTTTTATGAACTTATAACTTTCCATGTAAGGCCACAGAGGTTTTCAGAAAAAAACTGCCCAGTGTTTCTGCAGCACTTTTAACCCAAACCAAACCAGTGCCTAAGAGACCTGATGGAATTTAAATGGATACATACCATTTTTACAATTGAGATTTATAATTCAACTCATTTCTCTACTTCCACTTGAGTAAATAAAGGCTAATATCTCCTTTAATAAATACAGTTTAGGAATGGGCTATGATCTTCAAGAGAGCCAACAAACTTTAGCCACTGACTCGAGCTGTTCCTCTTTGCTTTCTAGCTCTGGTACAAAAGATGTCAGAAGTGGTTGCCCTCGTTGCTTCTCACTTTGTAAGCGGTGGAGCTTGTAAATATTTCAGACTTGGTAGGAAAAGTTCATAATAAAACCACAGATTATAAATATGAACTTCCCTCGTAATAAAGTTACCAAGTATAAACTTTCCTTACAATCAGGGAGACTCTTGCTGGCCAACAATCAGACTCACCGAGTAATTTTGAGGTAGTGAGCAGGGAGTAAGCACAGAGCAATTTTTCTTTTCATTTTCTTTTTAATTGGCTTTCTGCTAAAAGCACTTTGAATGGTAGTTAGTTACATGTGTTGCTGCATTATATTCACCAGCTCCCCTGGAGAACACCAGACTAATTAGAAACACTGAGCTCTCACTTGTAATTTATAATCTGGCAATAGAAGCAAAGAAATTTAAGAAGTACTGTAAGCACAGCCCTCCATGACCCAGGCCAAGGCAGCTCTTTACAGAAAGGTCAATAACCGTGAGAGCCTGAGATATTATAGGTCTGCCTAACTTGACATTCCAGCGTCAGGAACAGTAATGGGTTTCTTAGTCTGCACTCCAGAGAGTCTAAAATTAACCCCGTATCATCTTCAAACTTGACCTCAATCACAGCAATTAATTAACAGGCACTGGAAGGACCTTAACAAAGGAGATGAGTGAAAGGACTCTGAAGGGAACAAAAGACACTTTTGTTTTACAGTTCAGCACATTCTTCCTTTTTCCTGGTGCTGTTTGGAAACCGTATTTTTTTGTAAAATCCTGTAAGACTACACTGTTAAGAGTAAATCTTTGACTTGATATAGACATAAGACTTGGACATTAGTTTGTAACTCAATTATGTTCTCCTAAAGTCAATTTTATTTTTTGTGGAAAACTGTAGAGTCTAGGAGGCACCCGCTGAAGAAAACAACCACATTTGAAGGCAATCAGCAGTGGCTTCAGCTTTACTGTTATACTTTGCCAACCTACACCTGTTTCGCACCAAAAAAGTAGTTTCTGAATAAAACTGTTGCTTAACTACAAGGCTCACTCATTCTGGCTTTTGATGTCACGTGTTCTGACAATATAGATAATTATAGAAGAAATTGGTTAAAACATAGGTAAGAAACAGGAATGCTGAAGGAAATAATCGGAAGGTACCACACATATATTTGTTTGAATGATTGAAGAACAAATGCCCTCAGGAAAAAAAATAAAATCAAACAATACTATTTGGAAAGTTTTTTGAGGAAACACACTTTATCTTAAAGAATTTAAAATTCAGTGGAGCAATGTGATTGTATTGGAAGTCCTGTATTGATGAAATTGATGCTGTGCTTCATAAAGAATGTTATTTACCTCTGTAAATATCTAGGATATACATTGAGCTCGGTGAAATGAAAACAAAACAACTCAGATTCGTTGGTGCTAAGTTATATGCATGCCTTAATGACGCTTTCTAGACCATGACAGCCTCAAAGAAATGCAGTAAAAAAGAAAATAGTTCATTCATTTGCCAGGAATAACATTTCATGAGTTATCTAGAATTGTTTATCGGAAAGAAAAAAACCTTGATTACCAGGAGCAGATAATGCAGTATTTTTCAGCCAATGTGAATGTTAGAGAGCAGCCAGAGATAACGAATGAAGA
>VZTA01015776.1:7351-73199 GCA_013398855.1 Mohoua ochrocephala | reverse complement strand
AGAAAAAAAATTAAAAAAATTGTGTAAAAAAAAAAAAAAAAGAAAGAAATTTAAAAAAACCCAACCAAACAAACAAAGGAGAAGTGCTTCTCATCCTGGGATTTTAGCTGGTAAATGGAAAACTCCTGACATTCTTGTACTGCATATTTTAGAGTATTACAATTAATCAAGTACACATTTTCCGTTCCAAGGAAAATTACATTTTATAGTTATTGCCGCTTCTCTGGTTCGTTCTGTGCTCTCTGATTTAACAGTGGCTTTAAGCTTTCAATCGAGCCTTAGATAAGCACTTTTATTCCCATATTATTGTTCCTTCACGCCCACGCTGTAAAGTCTTACTGATGCCATCCATGTTGTACAGGTGATCTCACAGACAAGTCTCCTTTGCTGTTCTCTGTTTGTGCAGTTGTGGGGGGGGGTGTTGAGAAGAGACAGACAGATAATTCTGGGTTAGTTGGCTACTGATAAATTACAGCTTCCTCTTTACAGAGAAGCCAATAATGGCAGTTTAAAGAAGTCACTCTTAGGTCTTCGGCGTGTTACTTGAGCAAAGAGTGGACTGAAATGTTTTAATGCAATACTTCACTTTTCATGTAAATTTTGATACTGCACATAGATGAAGTTTGCCTATTCCAAGCCCTTACCAGCATTGTGTAGTGTAATGAAATTCTGTCTCCGAGGACAAATAAAACACCACTGGGAACTAATTTCAGAGGTGCTAAGCAGAAATAAAGCAAGGCCAAAAGACTGATTGAATAATCTGCCTGAATTCTGGTTAACAGAAAGACAACCAAAAAAAATTAGAAATTTGGACAGATTTAGAGACTGTTTCTTTAAAACATTGAAGACGTGACAGTCATAAAATAAACTGGTGGAAGAATTAGCTGTTGCAGTTACACCCTGCTTGTAAAAACAATGCTATAAATATTTTTTCATAGGTTTGTGGTGGAGCTATTGCTTGCACAGAATTAATTGTTATGTCTTTGTTTAGATTTTCCACTTCTTTTAATGATCTGTGTTAGTGTCTTATGTGGTTGACTACCTCAGAAAATTAGGAGTCCATTAGTGTATAGATTAAGTTATGTAGATTTGAAATGTTGGATGGGCAAGGGAAAATCACATCAGGGAATAGAATTAATTTTCAGAATGCAGCTAAATGAAGTGTGGGAAGGTAGGTTAAAAGCAAAGTTTCTCTTCGTTTTTCAGATGATTCAAATTTTGTGATGACTGTGGTGAAGAGTAGGGTTGTTTTTAAACACTTTACTGACTGTGGCACTCTGAGATCTTAATTCATGAAGCCTCTGGGGTATTTTCAGAGAAAAATACATATTTTTCATGTTAATATTTTTAATTTAAGTAAAAATGGGTTGACTAATAGGAACAAAATATCTTTCTGTTTAGCTGTAACGTTAGATGGATGTTCATGTCCAAGGACAGAGTCACATTTCTGATGAGCTAAGCAGGATGTATTTTGAAAAAGATTTGAGGTGAAATGATAGCAGAGGGTCCTGTACAACTGATTCTCTTTTCCTTTTAATTTGTAACCACACATCTTGTTTTTTATATTAAAGTATGCACAAGGAATGGAGCAAAAACACAGCCTAGAGCAAAGCACTTCCCATGTTTTGGAAAGTCCTTCCTCCATTTTTTCCAATGGGCTTTGAAGATCAAATATTGTAGATCAATAAATCTATTGTAGTTTAAATAAACCTTCCAAGACTCACTTTAATCTAAAGAAGAGTTACTTGGACTCCAATGTAAGCCTTGCTCTGGTCTAGTGTTTGGAATATGTCCTGTAATTCCCTGGAGAATGTCACCGGAAAACAGAAATCAGTTACCTAAAGAGATGCAGAGCCACTGCCACAGAAGGCTCGTCTTTCCCTGCAGCAGGATGAGGATGAATTCAGGAATTATTTCAAGAGCTTTCTGAGCATATCTCACTAAAAGAAATAGAAGTATTGTGCGGAGAGACTGGGAGTCAAGCACTCATCACCAAGGATGGCTTTAATGCTTGGTGGAGTTGGTGTGGCAACTCAGGGAATAAGCAACTCTGCCTCCAGATTTCTCTGCATGGCACACAGGGATTTAGCTTAGGATCCAGGGCAATTTGACAAAATGGAAGCTTCTGAATTGGAGCTTTGGCTCCTGAAAGCCTCCAATCAGTTGCGGATGAACTCTTGAGTCAGTCTAAGTTCATTAGCAGCTCTTTTTGACATGAGAGTTTTCAAAATGGCTGCATTTACACATTTTTATGGCTGTAATTACTTCGGTCTGATCAGCTCAACACCTAAATCCCCCTTAAGCCCAATCAGGAATCTGAAGCTCTGCGGGGATCCTTGACAAGTCCTAATGGGTATAATAGCTTCAGAGTGAGCTGAGTGTGCGCACTTGTGGCTGTTCTGTGCGAGATTGCCACAGCAGGAGGAGAGAGGAGGTTTGATATGCTTTATCCTCAAATACAAACTAGGCATAGAGTTTTGGGATTCCCAGACTTCTCTTTTTCACACATCTTCAGTTCTTTACAGCAAGATGCCATCGTTTTGCTGAGAGGAGTGTCAGTAGCTCTTCCAGCTTTGTGCACTGCCAGACAGTAAATATGCTCAGAGATGTTGGTGTAGTCTCCTTCAGACAGAGAAAGACATTGGGTCTCCGTCTTCTTGTGCCTGGACAAATTCTCTTTGTTGCGAGGTATTGTTCAAGTGATGATTGCTTTTTTTTTTCCAAGTTGCAATCAAAACATGGCTTTATTTGGTCTTTGGTTATCGAGTGTGCGGTTGTAGCTCTCACGAAGCCCCGTCTGTGTTTAGGCTGTGGATGAGGGCAGGATTTCTGGAGCATCCCTGCACTTGCAGGAAAGGAACACCTTTTTGAATTGCATAGTCTGGCACAGAAAAAAACCTGCTGATAACAAGCTTCAGGCTGCTCTCCACCTAAATTTTAGATCTTAAGGCACCAACATTGTAGGTAACAAAAATTCTCTGTTGGAATTTCCACCATTACCCATGGGGTTGGAAATCATGTGACCCTTAGATCTTTGAAGAGCTTTTTGAGACCTCACCATTCCATATATCTGATAAGTGCTCTATTTTTGCAGAGGTAAAAAGAATGTTGACATTCAGATCTATCAGGCAACTCAGTAAGATGGTTATTAGTCATAAATGAGCAGGTTTTGTGCTCTTGATACGGTCCTTAGGCCACACAGCAAGCCTGTGGGCAGGGATGGGGAAGCCAACATCCCTTTTCAAATGTGGTTTCTGTAGATCTGCAGAAAGAGACCTTGAGCAAACAGTAGCACTGATAAAATGGCAACAAATTGTATCATAGGGGGATGAATTTTTTCATAACTCCAGGGCCAAAGAAACTTTATCTTAAACTAGAAATGCATCTGCAATGCTTAAAATTTTAGATCACAAGAAATACTGACTTTTTTTAATGACCCTTTTGTACGTAAAATATAAAATTATATAAAGCTGAATACCATAGTACCCTTTTTTGTTGAATGAATGGTAAATAATTTGAATATTAGATTTACAATCTCTGGGTAATTAGTGCAATCTCTATAAGGGATTTAGTGTTGATCCTTTGGCTCACAAGGCTTGTGAGGAAGCAAAAGTAGGATCTGGCTGTGCTTATTGGAATTCCAGTCCTCACTGAGGCTGAATTTCTGCAGGTTCTGAAGGTGGTGTGGTGGTTTGGCCTTGGCTAGCTGTGGGAAGCCCCTCAGCCACACTCCTGCTCCTCACTCAGCTCAGACTGAGAAAATCAAATAGAAAAGTTCGTAGGTGGAGATAAGTGCAGAGAGATCACTGACAAATTACTGTCACAGACAAAACAGACTCGAGGAAAACTGATTTGATTTAAATTGTCAGTTAAAATAAATTTGCATGGTGAGACAAAACAGCCCCCTAGCAGCTGATGTGAAGAAAATTAGCTTTAACTCAGCCTCAGAGTGATGTGCAAGAGAGATGCAAGGGTGATATGGATTGGTTTCTGGAGCTATGAAGAAGAAGAGCTTGATGTCTGTCCACAAGCAGTGAAAGATTGACATGGTGCAAGCTGAAGATGAACACAAAGTAAAAACCCAATCAACCAACCAAAAAACTCCATGGAAAAATTGCACAACAGTACATTATAGAAATAATGTGTGAAGCAGATGGGAGGGGGTGGGGAATGCATTTAAATGCAGGTAATGCTTGCAGATCACATAATAACTTCCATGCGGGAATGGCATTGGTGTCTGTAGGATCCTGACCTTGCTGAAGAGGTAGAGAGGGGTTTAAATGGAGTGGAGTGAGAACATGGCAACAAGAAAAGTGAGATAGAACAGAGTATGAATCCGATGCACTACATGTTCAGGAGACCGTGGCAGGTGGCTGAGGGGTGAAAAAAGGAGGAGGTAGAAGGTGTCTGGAAGGGGGCAGATAATCTTATGACAGCACTTTCCTCCATAATTCTTAAAAATGGCCAAATTATTGCAAGCCGCTGGATTCCTGAGATTTTCCTGGCAGCAAAAACTTTATTTCCATAGAATAAATTATGCTCTGCCTTTTGTGACAGGTGTATAAAAAAGATAACAGCCTACTTCTGTTACAAGTTTTTCAATTAGCAGAAGTGGTGGAGAACTGCTCTGGGATCTGAAATTGCCAGTTCAGCTAATGAACCGTGTAGGTGTTCAGGTTGGTTCCATGTGACTTGTGTAGGAGAGGGCGTCTTTTTAGCTGTTGCATTTTTTAATTAGAAAATTTCACTAATGAGCACGTTAAAAGGGCATTTAAGTCAAGAATCAAGTTAAGAAATGCCAGCATCAGAGTATGCCACTGGCATATTTAACGGGGTAGGTCACGGAGTCAGTCTCTGCTTTAGCTGGTGGTCGACTCATTAATAGATTGAAGAAAAGTGAGTTTTCTTTTTTTTTTTTTTTTTTTAAAGTCTCATGCGCACCTTTAGAATGAAAAATATCAAAACTTCAGCAAAAATATTGCCATTTTCTGGCTTTGTGTCTGCCCCAATCCTGAGGGCATTTCTTACTGCATTTCTGTTTTCTGCAGAACGTGCAGAACTCCATGGCTTCCCTCCACACTGCTGCCCCTTGCCAGGCACTGCCCAGATAATCCTGCCTCTGCTTGAATTCTAAAAATGAAGGAGACAAAACTCTAGTGCGAATGAAACAGATTAAAAGAATCAAGAAACTCAACACTGTAATTTTAGGGTCGACAGTAAATAATAGCATGGTCTGGATTGAATTTTCTAATTTAAATGGGGTGTGCAGTAACCCAAGGGATCATTTTAGAGACTTGGGGAAGCTGAGTAAAGGCTTTTCTGAGTCATGCTTCCAAGCCTATCTTATTTTATGGGATATTTTGCTCATTTGCATCACTTAATTCCATCAGTTTCTTGTGGCACAAAAGAATTCCCACCCCCAGTAGTGCAGGGCTCCTCCTCTTACTTTCATTTCAATCACTCCAGGACAGAGCCAGCCTGCTGCCTCCTAGTTCCTACTGCTCTCTGCAAAGTAGACTCTATTTTCTTTTATGTCTGATCTTACACTGCAGAACATCAAAAACTGAATCACAGGTTTATATTGATCTTCTTAGTAGTGACTGCCCTGCTATAAAACTATTTTTTACAGCATTTTTCAAATGTCTTTTCCAGCATGAACTTAAACTTGGCTCAGATGCTCCTGAAGTAACTATAATCTTTTTTTTTTGCTATTGATCTCTCCTATAGTGAAAAATGGTTTGGGGTGAGTAATTTTGAGGTTTTTTTTTGGTTTGTTGGTTTTTTTTTTCTGAAACAGATCAGATGAACTCAAATGCAATCAAAATCTCGTCTTCCCATAGGTCAGAGGATTTTTGTACATCAAGTATTAAGACTTATACCTTATACCTTATTTCAGTGCCCTGATCCAAACTTCAGTGGAATAAATTCTGTCACAAAATCTGGATGCAGCTCTGGTAATGGTGTATTCCCTGCTTTTTCAAGTTTATCACCCTGGGCTATGTTTGTTTGTTTGTCTTTATCAAGCCATGTATTCTAATGCCCTAGGCAGAAAGTAGGTAAGCACTTTGAAAAGGACTTAAAATGCAAGAGGTAAAAAATGATATTATCACTGAACCATGAAGAAACAATGTTTTCCAAATTTTACCCATATTAATATAGAGGGGGGTTTTTTTGTTGTTGTTGTACTTTGATTGTAATCAGAAGAGTCTGTCATTTATGAGTTTTTTTCAGGGAATATTAGGAATGCAACAAATACCATCCAAGCATCAGCAAACATCTTTAGCTATCTTTTAGTCATTGCAGTTAATCATTGTATTGACAGTATCTGTGTTGCATGTGAGACACAGCTTCAATGAGCAAAAAGAATGTAATCCACATTTTCATTCTTCAGACCAATAATGCAATGCTGTTTTGCAGAGACCTCGTCATAAAACCCTAATTTCTGATATGGTATTAGAGGGGTGAGTTACATTTCTAAACTATAGCAGTCTGGTAATCATTTGTCTCAAAGAAAATAATATCTCTAGCTCAATGAGAAGAAAGTGTGTATTTTACAAAAGCAAAAGCAGCAAGGAAATGAGAAGTGAATTTCTGTCTTCAGTATCTCAGTTGGAATTGCTGCCACTGGGAATGTCTAAAGGTACGGATCTGCAAACAGCATGTGTGCTGTGCCTTCTGGTCTCATTTCTGCTGCTGCATGTGTCCCCATTTGATGGAGGATTTGGGAGATGCTTTGTGTCATCCCCTCCCTGAAAATGATCTTGACTTTCTTCCCCTTTTCTTCAGGCCTAGAGGTGAGCAGGGATAAATGCAGCAAGATCCTGTGATTCTTTTGCTTTACACAGCCCAGGAAATGTTATGCACAGGGCAGCTGTTGCATTTCTGGCTTCTTCTGGAGACCTGTTCATTCTGTTGCCTGTTTCCTCTAGAGCGCAGTGCCAGTTTCCTCCTGCTCCAGTTCTTCTGCTCCGTGGGCTCTGACTCTTCCTCTCCTAGCACTTGAGGGGTATAATTATCTGCAAAGCAGTAATTCAAAAGGCATGTTCTGCAGAGTACATAGGTGAGTGTATTGGTTAAGCTCTGCCTTGAAGTCCTCCCTTCACATCCCACCTGCTTTTCTGAGCAACTCTGGGAGAAGGGATAGTGCATCCTCCCTAGTAACGGCTGCCTTCTGCCCGGACCCAAAGGCTCTGAGGGCTGAGGTGAGATGATGCTGAGGCAGCTTTCAAAATCCTGCAGGTGCTTATGGAGCAGGGACTGCTCAGCACGGCGTGGGGAGCACCCTGTGTTCCCTCAGGAGGCCCTTTGGGTCACCCCTACCTGCAGAGCAGCTCAGGTGACAGCAGGAATGTACACATGAGCACCTCTCCCTTTCCTTGCAATCTCCCACAAGGAGTTTCAGTGCCTCACAGCTGTGCGTCACTCATTTTACACTTCCAATCTGACACCTAGGAGTTTCAGCTCTTTTGTTGTGAGTTTCATTTTCCAGACAAGCTGTTTGCCTGCAAAGTGGGTCCAAAAAGTGTGTTTGGCTCGTTTCCATTGCAGACCTTTCTAGAAGTGGCTGAGTGCTGAAGGGTGGCAGTCACCTTGCAGCTTTCTATGGCTCCATGTGTAGTCCTTCAGCCCTACCCACTTTGGAATCGATAGATTTCCTTGTTGTGACCTTTCGGGGTCAGCTCTTTTGATGAAAAGGAATGTAACAATCAGGACTGCATGCAGCATTTGCTTCACCATTCAAAACTCTTCAAGCTCAATTTAGTACTTAATGTGTTGGACAATTTCATCTTCTCATACAATATTTTTTTAATGTAGCTTTTGTTTTATTATTTCTTGTTGTTGAGAAGATGGCAAATAGGTCCCTTCCATTTTTATCTATGCAGTTTAATTCTTAGAATTGCAAAGGTTTCAGCCTTTGAATGGTGCCGCAGTAAGGGATTGAGATGTGAGGTTTAATGGCGCACACATGCCGTGCTTTGCAGGGTCACAGCCAAGGCCTGATTTCATCGCAGCCTGACTGCAAGTAATTCCTTCCAGTCCCATTATTGGCTCTTTCCAAGGATGTACCCAGGATTTTGTGAAAAAGCCATTTTAAGTCATTTGATCCAGGTGAGCTGTGTCTGAAGTAGTTAGAGGGGCAGACTCACAAGGGTGTATTTTTACAATTTATGAGTTTAACATAAGTTGGATACTTAGTCTTACATACTGTTTTATGCAGGAATTCTGGCCTGGGAGGAAGAAAGGGATTCTGGTAGTGCCCTTGGTTCTGCATCCCTTGGAAGTATCTGATGCACAGGCACAGATGATGTCCCTTGCAACCGGGCAATGCATTGTGCCTTTTCCACCCCAACGAGCTGTATCCAGGTGGATAGCAATGCCAGCGGATTTACTGCTGCTCTCATTCGTTTGCTTGGAAGGAGCTGTGGAAAAGGCAGATTTGGCTCAGTGTGGCAACAGACTTGGACCAGCTGTCCTGTACATAAGAGCTCACTGATTTGGCTTTGAAGGGAAAATCTTGGGCAAAGAAAGAGGTGGGGAAGTGCCAGTTATGGCGCTGCGCATACAGGCCGTGGAGAGGTGCGTAAATTGTGGGAAGGGAGTGTTGCTAGGGAGCACTGAAGACAGTCTGTCAATGCATAACTGAAATGGTAGCTGGAGTTAGCTTCTAGTCCTCCTACAAAGAGATCACTTTAATTTTACCCTTGTGGACTGCCTTCATGCTGTTTGCCCGAAGTATGGCCCATAAAATGCCATCCAGACAGCAGCTGCGTGCATTGCTGTGTGTTCTTTCTCTGTGTCTGATGCCAGGCCTTCCAGGGGAAGGGAGCGGCAGAAACACTTCTCACCTGGACTGAAAACCAGGGAAAGAACGAGTGAGGGCCAAATGCACCAGCAGATGGCTGTCCCTGGAGCCTGTTCCCCGGCAGCTGAAACTCCCCATCCTCTGAGCAGGATAAATCTGTGCCACGCGCTCGGGCAGGTTCTCTCAGGGATGGCTCTTTGCGTTATGGGTGGAATTTAGCAGAGTGAAGCTTCCACTCGCCCAAAGCGTTCTCCCCTCTTTCCCTTAGCCAAGGCAACAAGGTGACTGTGCAAGTTTGAGGGCTGTGTCTCTCAAAGTTTTACACAGCATGAAAGCAGTAGGGTTGATTTTCTTCCTGTACCAGGACAGGTTGCAGCAGTGTAGAGCATCTCTTTTGTCCAGATTTTTTTGCCTAGAACATTTTCCTTCCAGCTGCAGAACTAAAAGGTAAATTTTGCAGTTCAAAACCTGCAGTTTTACTTACTTAGTGACCTAACTATTTACATTTTCACCAGAGGGCAAATTATCAAACCAGTATAGGAAGGGCTCTTGTAAGATATGTTGTCTCTTGGTGTGAAATGCTGCAGGTCAGTCTTGTGGCAAAACGTAGTAAAAATTAACTAATGGCTAATCAACTAAAAAGTTAAATTAACCTATTAACTAATTAACATTTAACACTTAATTTTCATAAAGCATGTCTTTTGCCACATCCATATTAGGATGAAGCTATTCAATGATACACTGAGAACCGCTTTCTTAGAATAACCGATGAATAAGGGAATCATAGTACTGTGGATTTATAAGCCATACTTCAGACTAATAGAACTATATTTATTTCTGCATATAATCTGCTTATATATTTTTTTTTCCTAAATGCAGAACAGTATCTTACAAAGATTCTGTATTTTCACAACAAGAGTCTGCTGTATGATTGACAATTTCTGGAAAAGTTAAATATAAATGTTTCAGGTGTATGAAAGTATATTGTTCTTCTTACCTTCATTGGGACGATCTCTTTGGATGTTCAAAAATAAAATGCAAACAGAGCTACAGAAAGATATCAAATGCAATCTGGGATAAATCATTCTACCATATTATTTGTATTTAAAAATGAGACTTGTATTTATAATAAGTAGAACAAAACAGTGGACCCTGTAATTTCCAAAGATCCTCTTTGTTCCCAAAAGTTATTTTCCACTGTCTGAATAATCTGCGTCTTTCTTCTCTCTCCATGAACTCTTGAAATCCATTCAGACCTTTCCGAGAAAAAGCAACTTAAATATATAAATAGGAAACACACAAGAAACACACATACACGAAAATGTAACACTGTACCCATATAGTTTCCTGTAAAACTGCAGTCCTAGGAGTGCAGTTCAGTTCTGGTTTACATTCTAATTTTTACATAGGAATTTCATTTATTGAAATGAAAATAAAACATATCAGTCATACCAAATTGAAAATATAATCATGTATCTCAGTCTGTGAAGTGATGTTGGGTCTCTAATCAGAAAGTAGTATGTAATAAGCTTAAGTACATTTCTGCTGAGGTTTTCCTCATCAGTGCCTCTGATTTAATTTCTGTATTTGATTAAGAAGGACAATGATGGAGTGACTGATATCATTTTGGGAAAAAAAATTGAAGGGTGAATATTCTTAAGAGGAAAAAGACCTTACTTTTAAAGCTTTCATCTATCCTAGTCATTTAAAATATTACTCTGTATTCTGTCCTATCACTCTGCCTTAATCTAAATGTACATAATTTTCAGCTCTGTATGATTGCATTAAAGAAATGGGAGACATGTGGAATTTGATTTAAGATTTTTTGGACCGGGGCTCTGCATTGCACTTGTTTGTGCAGCTAGAAATGTGCTTGTCTGTGTGGGAATTTCCAACACTCAGCAGATAATTAAAGGGCTTGGTTTTCACTGACTCAATGCAATTCAAATCTCTTGCTTATTAACCTAAGTTTGCAAATTAAGAACTATGATTTTAGGGAGAAGTATATAAAAAGTATTTATTTTATACATGTCCATTTTCCATTACCTTACACAAATACAGAAGTCCCTGGATAGCAGAGGAACCTGGATAAGATATTGATTCTAGAAGATCTAAGGTGATTATAAGTATTAGCTGCCAGTATTTCAAAGGTGGGTAGTTTGCAGATGGAATAATGCAGCCACAGCTGATTGATAATTTTCATTTTAGTTGTCATTGCAAACCTTGAACAAGATCAAGACTTTTGACTCTCAGAAAGGAAAGAACTTTGACGCTTGAAATGGAAACCAACCCAAGCAACTCTCCCGGGATCTGCTGCTGAAGACAGGCAAAGAAAGAACTCTCCTCAGAAGAGCTTTGTGAACTTTTCTTGCTATTCAGTGTCATTTATAAATGTTCGATTTCATCTCAATTACTGCACTCCCATCTACTTAGTGAACTTCTCTTTGCAGGAAATAATTACTCCGTCTTCTTTCTTCTCCAAATTGCTATTACCTTATTGCCAGGAGATAATCTGGTTTTTTTAATCATGTTTCATTCTAAGAAATATTGGAAAAAAAATACATACACACATAAAAACAAACCTTGATTTTTTTTGTGTATGATTTTCTCTTGTGTAAACATAGGTAATTATCTGGGCATTGCACCAAGTGGATTACAGACCTGCTCAAATATCCACAGGCTTTAGGATAAATATCTCCATTGGACTGAGTGGATAAAAAGAACAAAGTCTTGATTGTAAACCTATTTTACTGCTTTCACTAAGCATCTATGGCTTCATCTTTTTAAATGAGGAAAAAGTGTCTGTACTTGGGGGGTTTTGTCCCAATTGTTGTTCGAAGTCCTCTTCAACTTGAAGCTTTCATGAGAAAGAAATACAAGCACTGCTGGAAATGAAGTCAGAGTTGTCAGCAGGCTGGAATCTCAGTTGACATAATTCAGAATATGGCTCTAGACTGAATTTTTTGTTAGTTTAGGTTGATTTTTTTTTTTTTTTTTGGTAAGAATATAGGGATTTCTGTTTAAGTCAGAGTTTTACCATGAAGGAATCTGGCTGGATTAATCACGCAATACTAATATAGTATTTGCCAGCATCCATAATGTCACTATGATTTCACTGCGCAGTGAAATAACTGAAATCTCTTAGATACATTGGTTTTCATGGTTATTAAATTGTGAGGTTTTAAAAGAAACTCTAATTTCAATATTCATGGCTTTATCAATAAATAATTGGTAAATATGTATTGTGTACAGTAAGTTAAATAATTTTACAGTATTAAAAGGGGGGAATGAAGACTACTGCAGGAGGTGTGCTAAACAAATATTTAAAAGCACATTATGATGACAAATAATACATAGTGGTATTGAATGTTTCAAAAATGCGTATGTGACTGGACTTAGGTGAAGTCTCAAAGTCTTCATCTAAAGAACACACCTGTATTTTTTTCATCGATTTAATTGTTCATAGAATTGTGTAGCTTTTTGTAAGTAATCCATCATCCCAATTTTCTTACTTTATTTTCTTATCAGTATCTGGTAAGAAATCACGATCTTTAGATGCAAATTGTCACATTTCAGTCCTTGAGCCAGTGTTCTATGATTTTTTTTCTCCTACCATTATTTTTTGCCACACTTCCAGATTTATGGCATCTGAATGTTTGCTGCCAGATTCCACACATCTGTGTGAGGTACCACGTGTCTATTTTCCTAAGAGTCTGCTGCACCTAACTTGATTTTTAACTTCGCAATCTTAATCTTCTGTTTGTATTTAAGATCTCAAACTGGGACTGCTACTACAGCAGTAATATTTCTGACTTCCTTAAATCTGTAAAAAAAAAGTTCAGAGCTTATTTAGGGATGTATTTCCAGACTTAAGGATGAGGACAATGCCTGAGCTGCTTTGTGTTACCTGAAAGCAGCCCCAGAACTCCCTCCTTGGCTTCAGAGAGCTTCACAGTCCCTTTCTTGGAGCTGCTTTTCCTTCCCACAGCTGAATGAAGCTTCCCCAGTGCAAAGACTTTGCCATCCTCAAACTGTCAGCTTCAGTTTTGTGAGACAAAGATAGTAACAGTTAAAGTGAGAAGCTAAGAGAGAACTCACAAGACATGCAAGGTTATCTGACAATTACCAAAAAAACATTCAGAAACATCTGTCGGTTGTGTGATAAAAGCAGCGTTTCTTAGAGCCATCTGTCTGCTTTCAGATTAGCTCTAGATTGTGGAAATAACCTGCCTTTGATTAAGGTGGTGGGGTTATTTTTTCCTCATTACACCTGTGACTAAAATTATAGATGTGTTTAATGTAATATATAATGATTGTGAAAGGGAAATATTTTTATCTGAGAGTAGAAATAATGGAGTAGATTCAAGGATCATTTCAGTGGTGAAACAAGAACTATGAAGATATAACTAGGAATTTTATAGTATTTCCTTGCCACTTTTTAAACAGTCCATCTGTCTATTGAATTTGAAGCTGGTATTCACTCTTTGGAAATAATTTTTCCAGGAATGTTTGTGACAGATTAATTTCAATTTTTTTCTGCAGTTTTATTGTAGTTGATATTAAGAACACATAAGACTATTTAAATTGATTTCTGTTTCTGATCCAAATCCAGTGTCCTCCTGAAGATTATGCTCCTAACAGTGTTTCATAGAACACGTTCTGTCATCTAGTATTTATCTGGTTTTTTTAGCATGATAGATATTTTTCCTTCCCTTTCTGACAACCTTCATCATTGTTTCACTTCTTGACAGTGTGACGTTCTCAAACAGCAATCTAATGCCTACAGAGTTTCACGTTGACACAAACAAAAAGAGGGACAGACTTCCACCTCAGTGAAAGGGTGGTGGGTAAATATATGTGTAGCTGTCAGCAGGGAGAGTATTGTGATTCTGAGTAGATTTTTTTCTTCTTCTTCTGTGTAGCCCTTTTTTTCCTACCTCAGTTCAAGAGTGTGTCACGAAGCCAGACTCTGATCGCTAAGTAGGTGCCTCTCAGCAATGATTTTACTCTTCAGAGTCACAGTTCATTACTCTGTCAGCCACACCACAGCATTTTGCATACCCTTTCCATGCTATTTCCAAGCAAACATCTCCCACTTCCAGGCCCATCTGCACTTTATCCTAGCCAAGAGATCTGCTTTTGCATGTTAAATTGTCCTGCCTGCAGGCACTGATCACTGTGGTTCTCTTGCGCACCTTACATTTGAAGTCAAAACTGTGGCTAATATCCTTCCATGCCTTTGACAAAGAAGGGCTGTTCACAGATATCAAATTGTTGCAAACAGTAACTGAACCATTTGCCTTTTTATTTATTGCAATTTTCCACTTACAGTAGGTTGCTTTCATGTGCATGAATGAATGTTACTGAATGTTGAATGGATGTTATGAATGAAAGATGAATGAACGTTGCTAAAATGTTACCAAATGAACTAAAATTATTTCATATGATCAATGAACTAAATGGTGCACTTTTAAAAAAGATTCTTTTTTTTTTTTACTTGTCTGAATTTTCCTAGTTCTCTCCCGCAGGCAATTTTTTAGGAGATTTTTCCTATTGCTACTAGATTGTATGGGTATTGAGGTAAAATGAGCTATTGTGGAAGGAATGCCTATTTTATCAAGCTCTGAATGTAGAATTAATATGAAAAGATTTCTGGCCTCAAAAGCTTAATATGTATTAATAAACCAAAGGGCGAAAAGAAAAAGCCGGAAGGTTCTTATTGTTTGGTCTTTAATTAACTTGCTGAAGATCATAAAAAACCTGTAGTTGGCTGAAAATAATAGTCTTGCTTCCCACTTCAGAACCAGTACATAACCATAACATTTTTAACCTTTGGCCCAACATAGATTTTAATTTATAATAATATTGTCAATTAGAAAAGGAAAAAAAATATTATTTTCTAAAAGCTGGAGTAAAATTTGTGTGGGATGATAATAGCTGGAGTCACAAAATTAAACTACTTAATTGAAGATGTTTTGAGAGATACTCATTGCCACTGAGTAATTTAAGAAGGTTAGCTTTGTTTCCTTAATAGCACTGGAGAATTAATGTAGGATTTTTTCCTTCTTCCTTTCTTACAAAGAAATGAATTTGCAGAAAGAGTCTTTGGAACCATCTGGCTTAATCAACTTTAAAGTCCTCCCAATAAGGAAGCTTTGCGTGGCTCTTCTGGTTTTAAAGGAATTCAACAGGAAGAAAATAATATATTCGTTATTGGGGGGAGACTGTGTGGCAGATTCTCTAAGGGTTCCTGTCCCGTAGAATCCCTGTCTAGCACAAGATGTCAGAAGGTCTGAGTTGTCCAAGCTGAGGAGGGCTCTGAAGATCTGCTCAGTTTCGATTTTTGCACAGAAAACAGCAAAATGATGTTTTTATACCCACAGTAATTTAGTTGAAGTTGTTCTAGGCCCAGACCTTTTAGGCCTACATAGACGTAGGCCTAGAATCAAGATGCTTTTGCAGTGAAAGAATTAAGGATAAATGAATTCCATCTACATTACTCCCAGAACAAGTTGAGTTATCAAATCTCAGGTGCTCCCATTGGGAATGGTTTCTTCCCAGCAAACGCAACCTGAGCCACAGAGAGAGGAGGAAGACAGAATCCCCGTGGAAATGTGTACTGAGAAAATCGCTAATATCAGCAAATGAGCTGGGTACAGAGAGAGACCTCTTAGATTTAATAATAATGCAACACTGGTAATTTGAATTGTGTGCCCTGGATGTTGTTGATGGCTGCATTAGTAGTTTGCCAATGTCCTTCATTTGACTCTGATCTGAGAGAGTTTCTGCCTTTTTTCCCCAGGGAGGGAAAGAGATTCACTGGGCTGAGACCGTATTTCTGCCGTTGCTCTGCGGCTTCATCCAGAAAAGCTCATTCCTGCTTTTCACCCCCTCAGGGCTGCCTGGGGAAGTCCTTGGGATAGGAATTGTGATCCCTGGCTGAATTACAGCTCCTGTTTGCTCATGGATCAGCTCTGCTTCTCCAGAGCCTTAAAATACCCATATGCTTTGTTCAGGACTTTGGGCTCACTTTTTAAGGACATCTATATTAATAGAAAGAAAGGTGTTATCAAGAGCTAATACATGGTTACAGCTAAGATGGAAATCTCTGTCAGCAGTCAGAAATTAGTACTGTGCTCAAATTTGCCTGCTTGTGTGTGGAAAACCTTTGATGACAAGATTTCTGTATTTTAACTCCTTGACATAATTTTTAATATCAAGGTAAAATTACTTTTCACAGTACAGCATTTACATCTGCATTTTGTGACTATATTTTTCCTGGATGACAAATCAGAGAAAACAAAAATCAATATAAAAAAAAGTAATATTGCTTTCTTTCCAAATTGGGGTGCTAAGCTTTACTTTTGTGGAGGCAGACACCTGCTTAAACTACATCTGATTTTGTCCCCTTAAATTCACAGCAGCAGAACCAGAAATATTATTTCATCCCCTACTAGCAACAAAAGGTGTTGGAGCTTGAAATGTCTTTGTTCTAAAATGATGTTTAGACTGCTGGAGCTCTAGTAAATTGTACTTTTTAAAAATCTTTCCTTCCATGTTTTCTTTAAACTTTGAAAAATGTTGTTAGAATTAATATATTCTAATTTAAACAACTCCTGCATTTGTGTAAGTTTACAAAAGAGCAAAATGTAAAGCACCTTCTAGCTCAAGGTAGAGTCTACGTGCTGATAAAAATGCATAAATGTTGAGTTGGTGAAAAATAATTTGCCACTGATATAACAAGAATGAAATTGTCCTTATTGCTGCAATAATTTTTGTTCAATAACCTGTCCCCCTGATCTTTGCAATGAAATCCAAATATATTAATGATTGGCCATAGATTTCATTACCCTTGATCCCTGTGCCTGTGTGACAAAAATATTTCACATCAATCCTGGTTAATATGAAATGGAACTACAGCTGAGTCTCTTCAAACTTTTGGAAAATACTTTTCCAAAACAACTGCTTCAAACAATTGCAATCCTTGACAGGCACTTAAAAAAAAAAAAAAAAAANAAAAGTCATGTGAGCAGAGGCCATAATGGAATTTATTCTACTCTTAAACATTTGAGACATCCAGCAGAATAATTTAATCTCTTCACAGAAATAATACATTATGAAATTACATTGGGTATATATAATAAAGTTGTATGCTAAGCATTTTAATATAATTTAAATAAATTTGATCAGAGCAAAACATGCTTTTGATATCTTGACTAGCAATAGAAATTTACAAATGGAAAAGAATTTTTAGAATCTTCTTCCTTATTATTGCAAGGAATTCTTCACTGTTGAAAAGCAGAATTTGAAGTCAAGATATTTCAGAGCTGCACAGATAGAGACTTTACTGTATGGGGGGTCTGACAATGACTACTTTTTACTGATAAAGGGCTTAAATGTGTCATGTTTAGAATCAGAATCATTCGTCTTTCTCTCTGTCTTTTTCCTTTTTTTTTGTTTTTTTTTTTCTTTCAATTGTTGACTGTCTTGTAGATTAAGATGTAGCCATGAGTAGTTTTTGCATTAAAAAGCTGAGGAACTGGAGGGAAAGAGCTCTGAAAATATGGCACAGATCTGATGTGCAGAGTCAGAAATTTCTCTAGATTCTCTCTTAAAACTGACAGTAACGATATCTTCATTGATTGCTTTGTTTTGTTTTGTTTTGTTTTTTATTTGAACATCAGCATTTAGCTATTATAGACAGAATGAAGGCACTGAAAAATTGTTCCACTTTTGACTGAACTTAATCCCTACCAATGACAAAAAAGCGAAAGGCTCTTTGTCTGGCAACCAGCTACTCCTGCCATATAAACACAAACACATTTAATTCATTCCTTTTAAGTTGCATTTCTCATGTCACTTCTAGGACAAGAAGTATAATTTAAAAAAAGAAAGCAAAACCCAAAACCACAGATAAGACTCTATATGACCAAATCTGGAACTCAGAGAAAAAATAAATTCCTGCCTCTGCATTGCTTAGGTCATTATTACCTCAGTAATTGCAATGTGATTTACTTAAATCGGTATTACAATGGGATACTGATCTATCAAAGAGTATTCTGCGGCTATTAAACAGAATTCTTGTAACCATGAGCATGCATTACATTAGATTAATGTCCACAGCTGATCATAAGTCCAGTTATGTCCCCAGACAATATCTCCTGACTGCTACTCAAGGTGCTCCTTCTCTTCGACCTCTGTGTGTGTGACAGACAGAGAGGACAAAAATCATATTTTTAATGTTCTACAATATACTCTAAAAAGTGACCAGCTCTGAAGCTGGCAAACCAGGGGAGGAAATCCATTTATCCACCTGGTTTTGCGAAGTGTGGATTGCTCTTTTATATGCTGTAATACCTAACATTCATTTTAACTGCTCCATCCATGCATTTGGCTTTCTGCAGTGTGAAGAAGGGGTTTTTTTCAACTTCTGAGGGTAAAAAACACCTGTGTTCTTCAAATATTTCATCCCTTATAAGCCTTATATATAATTTAGCAAGCCCAAGACAGTTTCTAAATGAATGCTGCATACCATGACCAATTATGATCTTTCAATAAATAAGTTCTGCCTGCTTTTATAATTTTTTTCTTACATTTTCTTTTTTTTTTCTTTTGAAAAATGTGTTTTCCATCCAGCAGCAGCATGCAGGAAAAAGCCTTGACTTCTGTATATAGAAATATTTCATTCGTGATCCATGCACACCCTTTGTCTTGCCTGGAAAATACAGTTTTTAAGTAGGGCTTGGGAGAAATGAGTAATTTGCTTTGTTTTCTTGATCCTGAATTTCATTTTTTACTGTCTAGAGGAATATGTGCCCTAAATATCAGCTTATATGTTACCCTGTTTTGAAGGGCTTACTTGTGAGTAAGAATATGTCTTTTAATACTTTATTTTAATCAAGGTAGAAGTCTGGAAATTAAAAATATGTTTCCAGTGTGTTTGTAGAAATTGGGTGGATGCTTATTTGAAGTGTGGTGTGCATCTATATATCAGAACTTGTAGTGTAACAGAAATGGGCAAGAAATAGGTCAGACCCCCCTTTAGCCAGGCACTTGCTGTATGGTTGTCTCTATTTGCCACCAGTGGTGGAGCTGAAAGGGCCATTGCTGGTCCACTCACTGCATTCTCTTTTTAATTCTCTTTATTTTCAATCATAAATGTGCACATCAGCTCCACGTGGTGACAGCTGGTATTTCCTAGGTGTGGATAATCTGAGCAACTAAGTAATTGCAAATTATGAATCCTTGCATAGCATGGAGTAAACAGCTAATTTTGACCAGCAATCTGTAATTTTACTTTCCTTAGATTGCTTCCACACAAGCCCTTTAGCTGTAATGAGAATTACATTTATGAGCGAGAGAGGGACGACAATGCAAACAGTCAAAGCATAATAGTCCCGTGAAGCTGCGAGGATTCATTCCTGACAATCCCAGTGGAAGCATTAGAGGAATCTCCTGGGTGCCTCCGGAGGAAGGATTGCCTTAATGGCTGTAAATGTGCAGTGAATGTGTTAGTAAATCACATGTGGAATTCCCTCCTGATTCACTTCCCCATCGCTCTCTCAATCCCCTTCATTGAAAGGCAGCAGCAAATCCTTCATTGTGGAAAATTTAGGATTTCATCCTGCTGGAACAGTTTGCCTATTTGTCTTCCCTACAAGCCTAATTGCCCAGCATGTGTGAAGGCTGCTACAGCATTGCTTATGTGTGTTTCTTGATTTATTAATCTTTACAACAACAACAAAAAAATCCCACTTAAAAGCACTGTTAATGTCAAGACATAAAAATCAAGCACAAACAACTCTCACTTCTGGGTTTATTTGTTCATGGTGGCCTATCATAATCTGTACGGGTGCTACTATCCTGGCAGACAGGTAGTTTTGGATATGATCTTTTTTCTTTATTTTGGATGGGACAGGGGCTAACGGCATCCCTTGTCCCATCTTTTACAGCTCTGTCTGCGCCATTTGATTTTTCTTTCTCAAATTATGTTGTCAGTATGACCAGGAAGTCGGAGATATTGTGAAAGAAACGGTCAGAGCAGGTAGAATGCTGTGTTTTGGTAAACAAGGATTTAGTGGAAAGTGTGATCAGGTACATAAGCAAAAGGGACTTGTGCATCTTTCTTTGTTGCTTCCTGGGAACAAAATGTACATTTGAGATATTTGCTTGCTGTATGAAAGCGTCAAGTTGGAGGGGGCTTTGAGAAACCTGGATTAGTGGAAGAGCCAAAAAATTGTACATATTTTAAAAAGCACAGGGTTAATTTCTTCAGAAGAATGAGGCCTGGAGAAGGCCACGAGTTTGGGCAAGAGAGGATAATTCTGGTGTTCCTTACAGAAAGGCCAGTGGGTCTGGCTTCCAGGATGATCACAGATGATATCCCAGAAGAAAACTCATGTGTTTTCCTTAAATATTATTTGAAACAATGCTAACAGAACCACAGCACAGCTGCCTGCAGAAAGGTGCAGCTCTTTGGGAGTAGATCTCCTGGACTCTCCGGTAAGCCTTGGGCTTGCTGATGGAACTCCAGGAATGAGGAATTATATGGGAATGTTCATGACAGTTGTTCAAGATCAATGTCAGCTGAAAATAATTCAAAAGTCAATGGCGCTCAGGTCACACACCTGTGAAAGTCCCTGACACAAAAGGATGAGTCCTTACGTGCTTGGCCATGATAGTACTTGGTTCCCAAAGGTTTTGTTTGGCTTTTTTTAGACCACAAAAAATGTGTAACTTCTTATTTAAAGCATCAAGCGTTCTGTGAACAGTGAAAGTAGCAAGGCTTTTTTTTTTTTTTTAACTATGATTCTTGTGGGCACTTTTCTTTCTTTCCCCTCAAGTTTTCCCTCGGGTGCTTCCCAGGACCCCTGCAACACAGGTTTGCATTCCTATATCCCAGAACCTGTTATACTTCCAGGGTGTCCCATGTTGTGTTGGGGAAGTTTCCTGCAAGTGTCAACTGCACAAACATCTATCAAATCTCCTACCCTCTGAACCTCTGCTTTCTGGTGAAGTGAAAATCTGTCAACAGGTTCATCTCCAGGGATGGGGCAACTTCTTCCAGTGCCTCACTACCCTCTGAGTAATGTTTTTCTTCCTAACATTCAATCTAAATCTCTTCCCTTTTAGTTTAAAACCATTCCCCCTTGTCCTAACACTCTCTGCCCATGTAAGAGCAAAACCTAAAGTTCGCCGTGTCATTTGGAAAGTGAATTTGGAGAAATTAAGGGCTGGTAATATATCACGCATTCATTTAGGTAGGAAATACACATCCTATAAGAGGATGCCAGAGAGGAAAGTGGAGCAACAAAAGTGAAAAATTGCCACTTGATGCAACGATTTGTCACCTGTTGACAGTTGTGCCTGTTGGCAGAAAAGTTCATTATGAATGATAAGTTGAGGGCTCAAAGAAGGACAGAGAGAGAAGGACAGCCTTTAAGATTTGTCCTTGAAGGCTGGTGATGTACAGCATGGCTTCTTTCTTTCTGTACTGGAGGTTAGTGCAGTTTAATATGACTGTTAATCTATTTTAAGGCATCTCTGATCCAAAGAAATACAGGAGGAAGGATGTTCATGTTAAACCCTGTTGTGACAATACTGGGAAAGGACAATGCCCTGTAAATATCTGTGCAAATAAAGGGAGGAAGGTACTGACAACCAGTTAAAATCAGAGTACTGATATCGCAAGCCTAATTTTCATAAGGATGACTTGAGAACAAGAGGTTTATGTCAATTGAAATATTGACCGTTCTAAAAGATCGTAAGAAAAATGCAGAGCAGATCAGGGTCCACGAAACCATTCAACCAGTAGAGACTTTTATAACATACACTCAAGAAGTGGCCTTTTCTGTTGTCATATCCAGTGGTTTCTATTGCAGCCAAATCCTTTGTTTCCATTGTATATTTTCAATGGAAACAAAGTAATTTTATAGGTGTAATGTAGAATAGACAACAGCAGGGAAAATGTGGTTTTTACATGTATTTTTTCATGTTCCCTGTGGTGATGAAAGTTGAAGCTATGAGCATCTCCCTCCTTCCTGCTCCTATTAAAACAGATGAAGTGTTTTGTACATAGAACCAGCCATATTTTTTCCTGCACCACTAAGTGTAAAAAAGTATTTGGCTTAACAACCGCCAACTAAAAGACCATTTGACCCTTCATAGGCTTTTTCTTAGAAGAAATAAAATTTTAAAGGATATGACAGCCTTGTGATAATCTTATTTAAGAGGGATTTTAACTCCAAGAGAAACGGGGAACCCAGGGTGGGAATAACTCAGTGTGGGAATAACTCAGTGTGGGAATTCCTACTGCTTTTTTTCCACCTTTTGTTTAGTTACTGTGTCACCAGTGTGTGTCACTTCCCCTGTTATCTTCCACTGTCCTTGCCCAGGTCTGATATTCTGGTTCTGGGGGCATCAATACTTCAGCTGAGAGATCTTTAAGACTTCCATGTCCTAATGTATTTCCTGTTGTACTTCCTGTTGTGGGTGCTTCTCTGCTGAAAAAGACTACCCAATGAAAGTGTAATATTTTCTTTCCTCTGGGCAGTTGACTCAGTTGTTTATGCCTGGTTACGAAATCCAGTGAAATCCTGTGATGATACCATATTCCTCCTACTCTTACTGAGCGTTGACAGGTTTCTCACATATTCTCTCTGAATGCTGGCACTGCACATCGATGGAGCAGATGGAGTTGCTCTGCTTTTAATCAGGAAATACATTTACTTAGGAATCACATGCAATTTTTGTTTCTCAAAAATTTTTTTTTGGAGAAAGAAAGGAAATTTTCTGTTATTTATATGGCTCTTTCTAAGTGGAAGAAAGAGGAAATGGTCAGAGAATAGCTGTTCGGAAGTAGTATTTCGATGAGATTATTTGGTAGGAAGAAGTTAAGAGGTGAAGGAGAAGATCCTACAAGGTGGTGGTAATGTTGACCTTCAGGTACAGGGGATACAGAGGGGGAGAAGGGGTTTTCCTCTCCTGTGTCTGGCAGTCACGCAGGCAGCCTTCAGTCACGCCATGTGATTATAATCACAGCATTTCAGGTTGGGTCTTTATCTCATCTCGAGATAACTGCTTCACTAATTGATTTTCAGTAAGAAATATAATTACTTCTGATAATGGCTTTTTTTTTTTTTTATCTTGCTGCTTGGATAAATAGAGATATTCTTGAATATAAACCTCGAGTTTTATTCTCTAAATATTCATTAATGCAGAGAAGACCAGTTATTTAAAGCATTCGATCTTTTGACCTTGTGACATCTTACCACACCACTGCGACTGTGTAAAGTCAAAAGTCAACGGCAACAGCATCCTCTTTTGGTTGGAAAGCTTTTAATAATTGATATATTCCTTTACCTCTGCTTCACTATGATATGCTAACATCTTATTTGTCTAATATTCATTATTGCTCTTTTATATAGATTCGTGTAATTTTCGTGTCAACACCTGTATAGTTATTTTTGATGGAAAATTCTGATAGACTGCTGGAGAAGTGCTTGTATCTCCCTCCCTATGAAATTGTATGAAATTGTATTTTATGCAACACATTACATACGGTACCACACATCCTAAATAGCTCAAGTTGGTACAGAAAAGACACCAGAATACAAGAACATATAGTGTAAATATCACAGTATCATTTAGGGTGGACAAGACCTCTAAGATCATTGAAGCCAATTGTAAACATAAGCGGACTAAATTAAAACTGAAAGTGATATATTTTTAAAAGTCAGTACATATTTTAGCTGATGTGCTCATGCGTATTTTCTAAGATGAAAAGGATTCGTCTCCTGAAGGAAGCCAGCAGAATCTAATGTCACAAATCCCTTGGGATATGTAGGACAGCAAGGATCAGTTAAGCCATTACACTTCCAGAGCTGTCCACCTTCCCCTCAATCTGTAATTAAAGGTGTCTTCCAGCACCAAAATTACACATTACAGTTTCTGGGTTTCAGACAAGTGATGTAGAACTGGGAGAATTGCTGAAAGTGGTTTCATTTCCTCCCTCAAATCCAGTATTAATCGGTCTTTGCAGAGGAGCAAGTGAAAACCCCATTCTCAAATAATATCTTCAACCTGTCCAGATTCAGTTGTCACTGGGCTGCCACAGTCAGACTGCTCACAACCATGGATTTCAGCTTTCCTGTCACCATGACACCTAGATTTGAAAGTGTTCTCTCCTACAGTATTTCATGTCATCGTAGGAACCTTACTCCCTCCTGTTTCATGTGTTTAAAATCTTAAAACTTCTAGAGCTGGAATGGCCCTTTAGCTGTTATAATTTTTATTATTATTTTAATGGAAAGTCTATGAGCTCTGAAATGGTGAAAGACACTTCAAGACACTTTCATGAAAAACTCTCATCTCTTCTGAGGTACAAGGGACTGGAATATCCTCATAATTACTCTTGTGGGTATCTTCTTAATAGCCTTGGGGACACACGCAGACATTTAATTATTAGGAAAGGAGTGAATACAATGAAGAATATCATACTAATAACAAAGTTTATAAATACATAGAATTCATTAATTGATAATTAATTTAAGAGATAAGCACAACTCAATTGATTTCTCTTCCAGCAAGGAGATCATGCAGGTGTTTACTTAGGAAGAGATATCCTGCTATATGAGTCTGTGTCAATAATTTTCCTCTTTTCCTTGGATCTAAACCAGTGTTGATTTAGTAGAGCTTCTTTGCTCCCCTTTTCCTACCAAGCACGTATTTTTCCTTCTCATGTTATTACAAAAAATATGTTAGCATGTGTAGCGGGAGAGAGCCTTAAAATTGGCCTGGATAGGACAAGAAAAATTTGGAGAATAAAGTCCTTTATCACCCTAGAAAGTAGAGTTTAAATTAATGCAGAACTGTTTTCTCATGTTGTATCCACTCGTACTTTCTTATCTTGATAGATCTGTTTCATTCCCCTGAAGAGTAAGATCTCTTTTCCCTAATTCTGAACATTTTTAGAGAATAAGAAAGCTATTATTTTATCAAGCACTATTTATGCTATGATCTCTACCTTAGTAATTTAATTTAAAGGAAACTGTCAAGTTTAATTTGGTCTCAACTATAAACCTGTAAAAACAGAGTTTTGTGAGCTCTTTGTGACTCATCCACCAGATTTATTTTGCGTGCTTTTAGAAAAACTGTTTTATTTGTGAGAATGAAAAATTCTTGCTCGAAAAGCGATGTTTAAAGTGCGTGGTTTTCCTCGGATTTCTTTGAGAATGATATTTCTTTTTAAAAAGTGAATATTTCACAGCAGCTTTTGCAACCCACACGAGATATTGTTAATAGCAGAGATGAGAAAATGCATCTAAAGAAGGTAGATGCGTGAAAGAAGTGCAAGACTTTGGGGGTTCTTTACCCACTGCACTCTGTTCTTCCTAAGCTTCCTAAGCAAAAACGAAATGTGACATTACTGGGGAGGGATGGAGCACAAAAATCACACAATTCCGACTGCTGTTTCTAAAAGACGAGCTTAAAGATGACTATCTTATTTTCATATTTTCACTCTATTTTATTTTTCAGGTAAAAAGCATTAAAATCTGATGGAAGAAAGCTGAATAAAGTGTTAGGACTACTCCATCCTGGGATGAATTTGCTGCAAGGTAGGAAATAACTGTCATAAAGGTCTGCCAAGCTGGTTTGGTAAGTCCCAAGTTTATTCCATTTGTTTAAAATAAGAGTAAAGGTCAGATGTGAGGAAGGGTTTAAAACAAACAAAGAAACCAAAAAAAAACCAGAAAATCAGAAAGAATAAAAGTAAGCTTAGTGCATTTGTGGAATTACATCAAAACTGAACTTTGGGGAGATATTTGGGGTTGGAATGCTTTGCCAGCTGGTGTTGGGCTGCGGCTCAATAAAAAGGGGTTTGGCTTTTATGTTCCTGGTGCTAAGTGACAGCAACTGCAGCCACACCACTCAAAAGAATTGATCTGCAATGAGCACCCTCTGCCAGCTCGAGTTTGTCCTAAAAATGCATCAGGCGATGTCTTGGCTTCCCCCTGCGAGCAGTGGGTTGGCTGATTCCCTGTCATGTGTCAAGAGGATATTTTGGTGGAAAGTCTGTCACGTTGCCTGCCATCGCGGAGCTGGGCAAAAGTTTTCGCTGTTGGTATCGGTTACGTGCAAATCCAAGACCGATGATGGGGGAATCACAGCTTTTAAGCACTCAATGTTACAGCCTGACATGTGTCTGTGTAATGTACTGTAGACATGTAAATCAGAGTCATTAATTATCGTGGAACACTTCAAAAGCCTGCCAGTTGTTAGTTTTTCCAAAGCAAAAATGTGCACACAAGGAAAATTCTCTGAGCAGGCATTTTGTGAAGTGAAAAATAATAAAATCTCACTCGGCAAGCTACCAGCTGTGAGCTGTTTCAAGTATCAACTCAACATGTCAATTATATTAATGTGTACACTGACTAACAATTTTGCCAGAGAATGCAATGGAGCACTCAATTTTTTTGGGGGAGGATACAAAAAAAAAGGTTAATATGTGCTTTGCTATATCAAATTATGTTGTGGGAATAGCAGTTTGGCTGTATACAGTTATTTTTGGCAAACTGTATTAGGTAACAAGGCTCTAAACATAACCTTGGTGGGTGAATTATGACAATTATTATTCGGGTATGAATTAACCATTTTGGAAGAATGTAAGGTAAGACTGAATTCTCAGTTTTCTTAAGTTTTCTGTAGCTCTGTTCCTCAAACAAGTAAAAATCCCTAAGATGATATGTCTCTGCTTGCTGCTGGGATCAGTAGCCTTCAGAAATAGGTGCAACTTCATAATCCAAATGTTACTTCCCTGTGAGATGCATGCGATGTGTTACTTAAGGTGGGATTGAAGGCCCTCACCTGGTCACATTTTGGCTTTTGTACTTGCAAAGAATTTGCCAAACTGAGAGAAAACGCAGGTTTCAAGAGGCAGTTTCCAGTGAAACCCACCCATTCCATGTCCTGGAATGTAGGCAAGGGTTCAGTGGTTAGGGATCACTGTCAGAGCTGAATTTCCTACTCAAGGTTTTGTCAGCATTTCAAATAGAGAAGTAATTGCCGCTGTAACAGAACCTACTATTGTTTTTAGGAATTTGTTCCCCTAAAAATATTCACGTTCTCTGTGAGCCTTTCTTTTAAGTATGAGAATATTCTCTTAAATGTTCTGCAAAGCTGTGCTGGCCAAGTATCTTTGTATTGCAATTGCCACACTAGGTACACTTGAACACCACCACGATTGTCTTCTCCAGTTTCATCTTTTTTCTCCTCACCATCCATTGAACAGATGGCTTTGAGCTTTATGGAGGTGATTAATTAAACTGCACATAACGGGAGTATTTTTTTTCCATGCATAAATTCTTCTTAACAGGATTTTAAATTCTTTTGGCAACCAATTTGCTCGGAGGGGAGGGGAGTGGAATATTTTTATCTTTTCCACTTTTCTTTTAAGCATATGTAATATGTGTCTTAAAATAAATGTATCTCTATGTTGCGCCAGCTGTTTGAAATGGCTTAAATTTTAAGCTGGCTGGTAAAGCTTAACAAGGGTATCGGTAAACAAAATATTTGAATTTGAACACCGGAGGTTATGAGCTGAAATGTGTGTCAGGAATACCAACAATCTGCAGGTCCCTGGGGAGGATTTTAGATCTCCAGGAACCTCTCTGTTGTGTCTTGTCAAAACAAGTTTGGTTTTGACTACTGAATCTGTAAAACAAGTTAATTATATGTGACCTGCGAGTATAGCCAAGGTTTCTTTGTAGAAATAACTGACCAAATTATGTCTGCTAATGAAAAAATATTTTAAAAAAGCTTTGTTTTGTATCTGCTGATGTGCTCTGGTGGGCAATCTCCTAGAGGATCAGGGTCATAATTACAGGTGTATTAAATTATGTAGTCAGTGGTTGCTGTAGAAGATACGTCAGTAGAATTCAATGTATGCCGTGGAAATCCAGCATGAAGGGGGTGTGTATGTGCCTGCACATTTGTGTGTGTGCATATAGGTATTCCAAGAGATTTGCTGGGTGTTTTCTCCATGGTTTATTTTTAATAAGTTGGGAAGGAGAGCGAAAGGGAAGCTTGGTACAAAAAGGGGATTGATTCTCCTCCCAGAAAGGTGGCCAAGGATAACCACGTATCTTGAAAAACTGCTGCCTTTACTGTACATCTATTAATATCCAATCTGTGGTGCCTAACTATGAGCAGACAGACCTGAGAAGAATGAAATCCTTCGAGGTTAATCCATTGTAATCCCTTGGTTGACACCTTTTCCAGCTGCTTCTTAAAAGCTTTAGATTCCTCAGGCAGTCTTCACCTGATCTGTTTCCTTTTCCACTGATAACATCCAGGAAAAAGCTTAGATCTTGTCAGAAGGTGAAAATATTTGGAATTCAGTATACTGCCAAGAGTATCTATTTGAGTCTTTTTATATTCCAGATACATTTTGGTCAATGTTATGATACCTGGGGGAGCTTTTTCCTTTATAGGATGACAGCAGAAAGAGGGTTTGGTGGGTAGGGATTGTGGGCAGGCATGAGCTGACAGTGTTCGCTGAAGGTGTGTCTCGGTTGGGTGCTACAGACCTTCTGAAAAAATGAAACCATCACCTTAAGTTGTTCAATGTAATAAGCAGCCCCGTTTCTCACCCTGCCCTTCTCAGTCTGGCTGGTTTGTCGAAGAAACTTTCTTCCTTTCTCATTTTCTCCCTCCCTGCCTGGCTGCCACTGCCCCCTCCTCTGGGAGAGTTTAATCCTCGCAGTGGGTGACCCTCACGCTGATCTCTGAGCAGTGTCTGCTGCACAAGTCCTTTGTGCCACGCTGATCCCTTGCCCTCTTGATCCCTTTGGCTGGGACATGAAACAGGGATCAGAGCTGAGCTCACTGATTAGTTCTTAATCTTTGTGAGGAGCCCCACTGAACTGAATGGCTGCCACTCACTGTGGCTCGTGTATTGTCACTTAGGCATCCTAAATTAAAAGGCTTCTAAAAGGCTTGGCTTGATGTGCCTCAGTGTGTGACAGCACTTTGAAAAAGCTGTAAATATTTTTGCCTGTTCAAAAGGGAGAAATAATCCACGTGGTTGGTTTTTTTCCTTTCTGCTTATCAGCCTTTACTTCTGGTGGCTTTTACTGATGTTTTTGATTAGGCCAGTTACCCACTGGCCAGTTTTCCCAGCACTTTGGGTGTGTGTATTGTCACAAGAGGTGGCACACGTGGGATGACTTGTGTGCAGAGAAGCAGCAGTGAAAGAGTTAATGCCTTCTGGCCTCAATTAAAGTGCAGCTGGCCCAAATCAGCTCAGAACATTTGTAGTTCAGAAATTGCTACAGGTCAAATCAGCCCAACTCCTGAGAAAAGGATCGGGGTGGCCTCTTTGCTCGATGGGTAGGTTGAGATGGCCAGCTTTAACTGAGTGCATGATCAGTGGAACACTCTTGTTTAATACAAGCCTCCTTTTATCTTAATGGTATTGGCAGAGGAACACATTTGTCTCAATTTCCTCAAAACAACAGTTTTCAAGCCAAACCTTGAAAGCTGCAAATTCTGCTTTAGCTCAGCAAAATCATATACTCTGGACTTGCTCAGGTTTCCACTCAAGGTGACTAATTTTCTCTCTTGTCTCTTCCTAATGTTAGAGTAGAAGTACATTAGTGGCATTGATATTTTCACACCTGGAAAACAGAAGAGAAAAGGTTTCTGTTTTAAGTAAAAATTTGGAGCCTTCCCCAAGGCTGCCAGAGCACTTGCTCTGCTGCGGCACAGGTGATTTTGAAATATGGAACTCAAATTTGGTTACAGCAGACTAAAGAATCCCGGATTTATTCACAGTCATTTCATAACCGTGGAAGTCAGTGTGCTCATACAGGGTTCTGCAGTCAAAGGAAGTGCAGTCTTCTGTCAATACACAGGTCCCAGCATGATGGGACTCTGATTCTTGAGACTATGCCTTTGAGTTCAAAGAACATTTCCTGACAGAGAAAGAGGACGTGAGCATACAAACTGTGCAGAATATACAGCTCTATATACAATTCCCTACTTTTTCTGATGAAGACTTTTCTGAAATCAGACTCTTTTTTTTCCTTTCTTTTTTTTTTTTTTTTCCCTGAGGGAATTAAACTGAGCAAAAATAACATGTACTGTCAGAATTTCCTTCTTCTCCAGTCACCAAAGGAAAGAAACATCAGAAAACATCTTTCAACCCTCTTAAAAGGTTTCAGAATTTCTGCACAAAACCTTATCATTTAGAAGCTCTTCCTGAGCTGTAGCATTTCCTTAAGAGGGTGTCCAGACTGCAGACATTGAGGATTGTCTGATGGACATGTCTTGATAGACTTGAATTTTGAATATTTATTACCTCTCTGCAAATAAAAGTACATCCTATACTCAGTGAGTTCTTCAGGCTTGAGATGGGATTTGTGGTTGCTGTGCTTCTCATTAGACAGAGAAGGCTGAAGTAAGGTAACAGTGAAATATGTTCCCTTTTATATATGCCTGCCTCTCTTGATGTTTTTTGGCTGGGAACAGCAGGATCCATAAATGCTCTGAATTTCTGCTTCAGCACAGCTGCTCAAAGGTACGAAAAATTCCCAGGACAAACTCAGCCCTGGATATATCTGGACCTATGTCCAACGCAGATTTTTGCCAGGCCTTGCTGCTGTTATTTGCATTGATCTAATTACAAAGCTTTGATTACCTTATTGATTTAGTGGAGCCCTGGCTGTTTCTGCCAGAGCTGAATTTGGCTTTCAGCTGGAGACGATTGAACGCAGCTCTCTCAGGCTTGGCCAGAAGGTGATTCCCCTTTGATGCTGCCACAGTTTGATTATGCAATTCATCAATGCATAGACCGCACACAAAATGAACTGAGTTAAGACAAGGTTGTGTAAACTTTAGTAGATAATCAAGTCTGACATAGCACTTTGCCAGCAGCTAGAAAAAAACAACTGACTTGGAGGAAGAGATCAGCTCAGGCATCAACTATATTCTTAAAAGGTGTTGGAATGTAAACATTAAATACTTGAGGTCAGTTCTGTGTGTTTTTTCGTGGAAAGGGTCGTTTTGTCTTCTGCTGATCTTTCCTTAGTATTTTATATTTTAAATAGGGTGTCAAAGCAAATGTCTAAATGCTTTGTTTCTTCTTTTTTTTTCTTTCTTCTTTTTTAAAATCTTGTTGAATTTCCAATTTTATTGATCATTTATAACTCACCACTTGGGTTAAAACACTGTAATACAGATGGGCCCACTAAGGATAGGAAAGCCTGAAACATAGATTACTATTTATTGCCATTTTACAGATAATTCCTGGGAAATTAATTTAGGTCATATAGTGAAAAATAACTGTTCCTCCTTCCAGCAACTATTACTAGTGGTAATCCATAGCTACAGAAATTTAGCTTCGGAAAGATGAACGAATGAACTTGAAATTTTAGAGATTCTTGGAAGAAAAGAATGTGCTGTTTCTAGGCCATCTATTCCATCTGCAAGTGAGGGTTTAGGTAAAAATTTACTGAAAAAATCAAATCTTTCACAGCTAAACATGAATTGAATGAAATTTTCATGATTACCAACAGACACCACCGAGCTCCATTACTGTGTAACCTGTAAACCATGTCAAAGGCATCATTATCTGTTTTCTTTAATGAAGCAGCAGTGCTATGCACAAGCACAACTGCTAAAATATAACTGTATAGAGCACCAGTACAGTTTGTATTAATGTTCTGATGCTTTCACCTGAAACAGTTTTCCAATCTCATTAACATCCTGAGAGAGAGAAATGGTTATCCTGTTGAAGTTGGGGAGTTGCACAGTTTTTCTTGCCTAGATTAGGCTGTCCATGCAGTGGTGCTGCACAGCAGAGTTAATGAAGCTGTTAGCATGATCTGTCATGCCAGGAAATATCCTGAAAATAATTAGAAAGTGACTGTGAATATTTAGATAGGCTACATGTTAGATATGCTGAATTCTCTCGTAGGAGACACAAGTTTGCATTTAAAAATATTCAGTGACCTCCAGCAACTGCTGTACTCTAGTCAAAATATGGACTTCATGAAGTCTGTTATGCAAAAGCTGTGGTAAAAGGTATGAGCTTCTATGATCCACTGCTTATCAGGTGCATGACAGAATTCATTAAAAAAAAAAACCCCAGGAAAACACAAATTTTATATTGTCATGAGAGTGCTGCCAGCATATTTTTCCAAGTAGATTTGGTAGGTGAGTGTCTATTACCTTATGCATTTTTTATCCTGCGTATAAATATTGTGATGGAAAAAAGAAAGAAAGACAAAAGTACGTTTTAGCTGGGCAGCACGTGCATCAGCTAATGGGGATGTGTGGGTTGAACCGAAAAATGAAAAAACAGAAAGGAAATTAAGGTTTGTGCAGAAACAACAAATTTTATTAATGTGCGTTTAGAATGGTGGTTCAGTCAAGGATGACAAATTGCAAGAGGTGTTTTCATTACCTACAAGTTCACATCACCTTATCTCGATCTGATGGGTAAAAAAGGGCAAACTGCATCTTTTCATTGTTTTGCCTCTAACCACAGAGGAGAATTAGAAGTTAACTTGCTACATGCATCTCAGGATTTTTTATTTAGGGTTTCCTAGGGATACGCGAAGATTTCATAAAGCTGTTTAATGTGGGTACTTGGAAGTAAAGCATTAATTAGGCTATTTCCTATTTAGAAGATATATGTTAAAAATGCATTGTAGGGTTAAGTTTTTCTGTGTAACTTAATAGAGGTTAAATTCTCTGAAAGAAATGCAAACTTTCCAGGATGGAATGAAATGCAAACTACAGTGAAATTCCTGAAGACTGTGAAACTCGGCACTATGGGTTCAATATTTTATGTTTTGAATAATTTTTAAATAATCTGGGTTTTTTGCTACTGTAAAACAATGAAAAAGACACTGCTCTAGTGCACAACAGCATGGTCAGATCAGCAGTTCTTCCTTATTCAGAAATCTGACTTTTATTTGATTTGGAGGACGTGGGTAAAAGGCCCCAGAAGAGTGCAATGTCTGAATGCCAAATAACAAGTAAAAATAAAATATACTGAAATGTTGATGTCCAAACCTTTTATGCTTCTCATGCTGCTCCAAGGAGAGTTTATTCAATGCAAACAGAGAATTCATGACCAGTGGATTATTTACAGCATAAATGTGTGACATTTGAGAAAATTAATTAAAAAGGAGCAAAGGTTATTTTGCATAGAATCCTACAGGCACAGTGAAGAGAAATACACAGGAAATTAAATAGAATATTTTCAGATATTATTAATCTACACCTGTGATATTTATTTTTTTTCTCAATGAAAGCAGAAGAACACCTCAGTAGCCCAGTAAACACAGTATTTCCTATTCTAGAAACACACATATTGAAGTGGCAAACCCTCCAAACTGGAAGGTGTGAAGCTTTCTTTGCCTTAACTTTGTCTTGAACTGCCTGGAGTTTGGTTTGGCTTGCCTGTCAGGAGGCTGTCTGATTTGTTTCACTTCTCACAGAATCTGTGAGAGATTCAGGTCGGTGGAGATTGTGTAGTTTAAACCTCTTCTCAGGCAGAATATCCTGAATATCTCCATGGATTGAAACCCCACAGCAACTTTGGACAACCCGCTCCAATGTTTCACCACCTTCAGAGTAAAAACAAGTTTTGGTTTACATTTAAATGGAATTTCCTGTGTTTCGTTTTGTTCCCATTGCCTCTTGTCTGGATACCTCTGAGAAGAGTCTGTCTCTGACTCTTTCCTCCTGCAAGGAGGGCATTGCTGGCTCGCAGCCAGCTTGAGGTGCACCAGGACCCCCAGGTCCTGCTCTGCAGAGCTGCTTTCTAGCTGCTTTTTCTAGACTTTTTCCTCCCAAACTGCAGTACTTTGCATTTTCCTTTGCTTCTCTTAGTGGGTATGGCCATGATTTTGACATAGATATTAACAATAAGCAGTTAATCTGTGTGGACGGAAATATTTCTGGTCGTATCACACTGATACAGTCTGGAGGGAGACAGTCCTGGGATTACAGCCAGTTCCTCTCAAGTGGGTATTTCCAGGAGTACAGACATGAGATGTTTAGGAAAAGGGAAATGGGGAGGCATCTATAGATTATAGATATGGAACTGAGCACAAACAGTTTTAGGACAACAGAGAAACCAATGGTGACCATCCAAGACGTGCAAAGCCTTTTATAGTTTATTCGGATGTAATGCCGCCTTGTGTACCGATACAGAAAGGTGTAAAAATGTGTTAACAAATACCCAAACATAGCCCCAAGCACATTCTAGAGAGGGGAGGAAAAAGAAATCACCAACGTCACACTCCTCCCAGAGAAGGGGACTCAGGATGCTGAGGAGTCACTGAGTGCCTCCTGGCCCACACATCAGGGTGATTAATTTTAATATCCAGAGGGGCAATGAAGGACACCAGAAAAAACCCAGAGATATCAAGCATGTGCATATAATAATCTTAACTCTATTATTCAGAACTTTTCCCCATGTCTCTCATTTTCTGTTTCTGTAATGATTAAGTGTGAATTAATCATAGTTCATTGTTTCAGCTATGAACATTTCAGGTGTAATAACAGTAAATTCTCTAATTTACTTACGAGGTATGTTTTTAGCTCACAGTAGGATTTTGAGTGGGACTGCCCTCTGTGATCCTTCTTCATGTAAAAAGGTCTCTGTTGACCCAAATCACTATTTGGAAAGCTGAAGGATGATTCAAGCCCAGATCCACTTTTGTTTTTTCTGAAAGAGAAAAAGCTGTGTTCCTGCTTTCATGTGTCTCCTTCGAACCCTACCTCGATATCCTCCCTGCTCTAGGAGTGTGCCAAATGCCACTTGTGTCTTGGAGTGGGAAGATGCATGTCCTCTGAAGAAATTCCCTCTGCTGCTCTGTTTGGATGATTAAGTCTGCCTTGGCACGTAGGAACTCAAAGACTCGGTTCCTTCTCTGATTTTTCAGGCTTGGTGGAGATTGCAGTGTTTCTGAATTCCATCCCAGAACAAAACTGTGTTTCTGCACCCTTAAGCCTTTTCTTTCCCCCTCTGGCAAAGGGTTTGTTCTTAGGTGGTGCCTTATCAATGAGTATCTTTAGATGAGAATTCAGATGAGTAATCACTTAATAAATTAAATCCACTTATTCATTCAAGTCTCCATGAAAATTGTCAGTTGTTTAACCACTCTGAGAGCTCAGGTAACTTTGTCTTACGAACAATACCAGTTTAATGCATGTGCTTTGACTGTTGTTTCATACCAAAGCAATTGCCATAGTAACTGTGGCAGGAATGCTGGGGAAGGAAGACATTGGTGAAAAGGCAAGTTTTGTTTAAAGTCAGGTACCTTTGCTACGGAAAATAATCATGAAAATGATCTTTGCAAAAAAACGCCTGTGGACTGTCAGAGGGAGAAGTTGGTGGTGTTAAGCATAGACATTTTGGGCATTTGTGGGGGACCGGTCCAGCCTGAGAACTGTACCTAATTTCAGGCCTAAATAAGGTCTTCAGTCACTAATTAATTACTGTGTTGGTTTTTTTTCCAGAGCAGTATGGTCTCCTCAGAAACATACCTTGGGCAAAATGAATTGACCATTGCTTTGTTTTCATGAAAATGCACAAATGTGGCTTGATTGTACTTAGTTTTTTAGAGTGGAGGGCTGTATGGGCCACTGAGTTCTCAGGGTGCTTTGGAAAAAGGGTTTTGAAGTGCTTTATTAAATATTTACTCCTTATTAATACAATACATTAAATATATTATCAAAATAAGAAATAACAGAGATTAAATGAAACAAAATTGAAAGATTAATTAAATGACAAAGGCTAATAATGCAAAAGAATAAACAAGAAGTTTGAAGTTGTTGTAAACTATTAAAATTGATGAGAGTGACAGAGACTTTAAATGGTGCAATTTCTATCATATTTTTTTTCCCTCCTCTGTTAAATTCTGACCTCAGGTAAGTTTTATCTCTCAGACATCTGGAAAAAGGTTGTCCTTGTTGTTTTCTATGCAAGAGTTGATTAGGACAGACTTAGAGGCTGAACAGCAGATATCATAGCAGATTTGGAAATATCATCCTGCACAATATAACCGATTAAAATAAAAATACCTGATACCATCCTTGTACTCACACACCACTCTTCCCCTGATGTTCTGCTTGCTACAGCATGTCTCACTGCAGTCTGCTTTTTCAGAAACAAAGGTACAGAAGTGGTATCCCTAAAGAAAAATGCTGAATGAATTAAAAACCCCTTAGTGTCATTTCCATCCAGATGAAGGAAAAAATGGTGGTGTCTTTAATATCTAAGAATATGTAAGTACAAGGAAATTTGCAGAGAGAAGCAAGCAGGATACTGTTGTTTTTGAAGGTGTATCCATTACTTGTAATATTCATCACAATATAATAAATGCTGATAGAGAAACTGGATAGGGAAACCACAAAAATTAAAATATGTCAACTGAAACTGAACAGTAAACATATGCTATATGCTGAGAGAATAAAGACTATGATTCCAAAATGGGAAATAAAAGAAAGAAAACACACCAGTTATTATATTAAAAAGGGTAAAGAATCAGTTTTTTAGGGATAACACATGGTAAACACAGCAATTGAATTATATCAGAGGATATCCATTCCATGCAGTGAAAATATATTATGCAAAGGCTTTTGACCTTTAAGAAAATATGTTGATGATTTTCCTCTGCATACCGAAAAATGTCAGCATAGGTGTAAATAAATGTCATTAACTTTGTTTTTGTATTCATACTGTATCCACAAGGACCAAGATATGCTGGTATTCAGACACCTGAATGGAGAGCATGTGAACCACTCATTAACCCTCCTGCTTCACTTGAGTGCTCGGGCTGTCTCAGAGATGTCGGTGTCTCACATCACCAAGGAAATGTGCTCTTATCAGGCCTGTGCCAAATTAGGATGCATATGGTGTTATTTCCAAAAGTGCACGTATCGAATATATCATATCAGGTTTTGAAGAACTGCTTTCCCAGGGACCTGAAGAAGTCCAGTTTGTATTTTCTGTCCCCCTAGTTGAAATGTGTTTGGTTTGTGGTTTTGTGACAAGTAAGCCCTGTGCAGCTGTTTGCTCACACTCCTCTGTGGGAAGGGGGAGAGAATCAGAAGGGTAAAAGTGAGAAAGCTCCTGGGTTGGCCCAGTTGCTGTAAAGCAACACCCCTCCATCTATTGAATACCTGAATGTCCATGATCCACATTTGTAGCTGTTCTCTGGTTGCTTTCACCAAAGGCTTTAAGGTCCTGGAAAGAGAAGGTGATGCTAATTCCTGAGGAAGCTGAAGGGCTGTCTGCCCTGCTGTTCCAAAAATGTCTCTTTTGATCCAAGCAGGGCAGTCCAAAAATACCTTATTCCAGGAACCTGAAAATGCTCCTCTATATTTTCACCATTTAAATTTACAGAGATATGATCCATTTTATCATTCAGTGATATGCTATAGTCGAGTAACGTTAAGAATATTGCTTCCCTCCTGAAACAAAGTTCATGGTATGCAACTTTTCAACATTTAAAAATGCATTTTTGTTCTTTAGTTTTACAGGAGTTTTTCGCAGAATAAATGCTATTTCTCTAATAGTAACAATGAGCAGAAATAAATGCCTGTGGGCAACTTAGGTTTCATCAGTATTTTCATACAATTTAACGATGATCGATTGCGTAAATTGTTGGGAATTGCAGGCACTCAGCGTATTTAAAAAATTTAAGGTCACTTGCATAGATGTAGGAGCCAAATTCAGGCATCCAAGCTGAAGAAAAATTCATGAGGGTGCTTAAATACATCTTGCCTACTAGCCTGCTCTGGAAAGCTGGATGCTCAGAGGGTGATGTCTACATCTTGTTTGGATCTTTGATTTCAGTAGCAATACAGAGATCGGTAAAGTCGTAAAAGTGTCAGCAGGACAGAATCCAGTGTAGAAATCCCCTCAAAGTACATCAGATTGTGCCAGGGCTCATAATTCTGCTCCACCCCAGTGACTTTCACTTGACACCCTACAGCCTTACATTACAAAGATCCCTAAATACCCCACAAGTTCGTTGGGAGAGCTATGCTGGAATTTTTTTTCTTTCTTTAATAGCTAATTGACACATTTTGTACTTTACAATTGAGAGACTAATTAGGAACTCAATGATGGAAGACTTTATAAAAGCTACTTTGTAGGCATTTATACACTGATATATCTTTCAGTGTATGATTCAATATGAATTTAGGTTTGAAATGTGCTATCAGAAAACGGTTTCCTGTAGTGACCTCATTTTCAGACATTAATTCGCCAAACCATTCGCTCTACATGAAGAGTGTGGACACGATGACTCTCAAAGTAATGCATTTTACCTTAGCTCTCCACTCAGGTCATGAAACCTACACAGTTCTGGAGCAAATGAAAACAATAGAAATACTGTCCAGAAATATTTTTCTTTCAGGGATCTGAGGGAGCTGGGGAGTTGGGGGTTTAGGCCTGGTCAGCATGGATTTATGAAAGGCAGGTGCTGCTTGCCCCACCTGAGCTCTCTTTATGACAAGGTGACCTGCCTGGTGAATGAGGGAAAGGCTGTGAATGTTGTCTGTCTAGAGTTTATTAAAGGATTTGACACTGTTTCCCACAGAATTTTCCTGGAAAAACTGTATTTCCATGGTATGGATGGGTATAGCCTGTGCTGAGTGAAAAACTGGCTGGATGGCTGGGCCCAGAGAGTGATCAGTCTCTTCTCCCAGGAAACAAGGGACAGGACAAAAGGAAATGGCCTCAAGTGGTGCCAGAGGAGGTTTAGGTTGGCTATTAGGAAAGCATTTCTTCCCTGAAAGGGTGGTCAGGCATTGGAACAGGATGCCCAGGGAAGGGGTGGCACCAAAACCCCTGTGGATGTGGCTCCTGGGGACATGGTTTGGTGAAGGACTTGGCAGTGCCGGGTTAACAGTTGGATTCGATGGTCTTGGAGCCCTTTTCCAAGTTTAACAATCCTATGATTCCATGAAAATCACTGGACAGTGCGATGTAGTAACCACAGCTGTTGCTTGGAGCATAAGGAGGTTGCAGTAGATGTAATGAGAAGTTGATAAAATTCTGCAGGACAATCTGTCACATGTACTTATAAACGTGTATGTTCATATGTACACACATACACATGCAGCTGTGGGTAAAATGTACCCATGTATGCGCAAAACCACTCAAAAGCACAGCAATAATTTGCTGATCTTTCTGAATTACTGCATTTTAGTGAACAGTTATAAATATGCTTAATTTTTAGGTGTTCAGTAAAAACCATGAATTGTAAAAAGTTTCAGTGAGTTCAGTGGTGCATCACTCTCTTTCTCCTATAGAGGCATAGGAATTTAGTATTTATTATGTCATTTGATTGTCCTGAACTCAATTATTTCTGTTGACTTGACAGTCTAGTTTAGAAATACTTCTGACACTGCTTAGTGCCATTGGCAATGGCTCCGCCAACTTGTACTGCAAATCTTGTTTTGGAAAGAACTTAAACTGGATTTTTTAGAGTTTAAATTATAATATAAAAATCCTTAAGGGTTTTTAGAGTTTGGATTTGGATAAATGTCAGAAAGCCAAGCTTAGGTGAATTCTTCAGTATAGAACAAAGCTGCAAATTGCACGGTTGAAGAAAATTTCAGACAACCCACTTTAATGAATGCTCTGTGACCATCCATGCAGAGCAGATTGGATCAGCCAAGTTCAGTGCTGTGCTCCTCCGTATTTTGATTCAGAGAATTTCAAGTACACAGTGGAAAAATTTTAAGAAAGGAGTAACCTTCAAGATTTATGAGAATATTACATTTTACCCTTCCTTTCAGTTGTCAGAGTTCAAAAGGTGCCGATGCAGAATGTGACAAATCAATCTGCAGGTTAGAAATAACCCCTCAGCGTGCAGTGGAGCTGAACCTCCGTGCAGCTCTTAGCAGTGATACCCGAGTGTGATGGGGGCAGATCCTCTGTGTCTGCATGGAAGAACCTGTTCTCCCATTCTCGGCCTGGTGACAGAACTGCACTGGCCTCAAACAGGAGAGGGATAACTTGTAGTTTTGAGCTGGTTCACATTTTTTGCAAGATACTTGTCTGTTAAAAAAAAATCCAACACACCAAACAAAATACTCGGTTCGTCAAAATCAAAACCTTCCTCAAGGAAAGGTCAGCGTTAACAAATGTTCTCCCTCTAGGAAAAAGTATCGAAAATTGTAGAAACTACTCATCTTACTTAAAATAAATAGAAAATAATTACCTGCTCAGAATTTAATTTTGAAGTGCAAGCGAACATGTGATAAAATGTTAATGTTTTAGAATTGAGTGTTCTTCTATTAGGCACAGAATTTTATTTTATTTTTAGTTCTTAGAAATGTCACGGTTTTGCCATTCTCTGTTGTACATGGCTCATTTTATCAAGACCACACTTCAAGAAATTATTTCACAGAAACTCATGAGCAGGAGAGGGGAAATCAGGCCGACACAAGACTCTCAAAGAGTTTGATGGATGTTAGCTACAAGATCAAAGTAGTGCTTTGAACAATCTTTCTGCTTTCATTATCTGTTACACTTCGGAATTTAGGAAGAGGAACAAAAAGAAAGAGGGATCTGGGGTTTGTTTTGCAGGGCTGGAACTTTTTAATAAAAATAACATTCACAAAAAGCCCTCTAAAGGAACCACCCAGGCTCCATCTGATGTGCAGCTAAACCAACATTACTGATTTTGGAGACCCTCAGATTTGATTCTCTCCAATGCATTTAATATTATTCTACAGCTGAGTAAGAATTTACTCTACTTCTAAGAGTAAAAGGGCTGCAAGGATTGGGAAGAGCTGACAAGTGCAGGCACGACTGTGTAACAGGGAAATTTGCTGATTAGAAAACACTTTTTCACACTGAGAACAATGCCATATTACGTACTTTCAAGATGTCAAAATAGAAATTCTGGCAGCTGAGTGCCAGATGCAATTTTCTAAGAATAGGCTCAAATGGAATGAAGTCTTCTTGTAAGTCATGCTTGTACAGCTAGATAAATGCTCTTGATAGCTTGATTTTTATTTATTTTGCACTCAAGAGGAAAAAGGACATTTAAGATATTATCATATTTACCGTATGAGGGTTTTTATTCTCAAAACCTTTTACTCTACCACTGCAGACCTGCTTGTTCTAGCAAAAGTTTGTGGAAAGGCAGAGTTTGGAAAACTAGAGCAATACTAGATTAACACTGAAAACTTAAAATCACAGATTTAGTAGAAGAACTTTTCCTTCAAATACTAACTACTTGATAGTTTTGACTCGCTAAATACCATTTAATTACAAATGAAATGCGTGTTCCCACACATTTGTTGTTAATTATGGTTAATATAGTACACACAAAAGTAATTACCTTCAAAAAGAAGAGAGGTTGTAAGAGACAAAAATCAAGTATTTCCATGAAACAGGGTGCATTCTGTGTTAATCTTCTTTCACTACCTACTGCTTTACTTGTAAGTAAATGACCAATGATTTCCATGCAAGAAAGGACTAACTCAGTATCTTTTCCCTTTAAAAGAAGCATTATAGGTTTGTTTGGTTATAAATTCACTAAACAGAAAAATTAAGAAGGCAAATGATGCATACAGCTAAATTAAAATGAAAGGTGGGAGACTCATCAAAAATTACTGTGCCTTAAATTTCATTCTAAGTTATTTTTCACTCATGGTAGTTTTAATTCTAATTCAGGAAAGCAAACAAATGAATAGGTTAAATAAGGTAAAATAAGGCTTTATTTTACCTTAAATGACACAGTGATATAAAAGAAGCAGCATTCAAACATGCTCTGTTATTGGAAGTCAGCATCAAGGCCTGATATTATATCAAGGGATTAGGACAAAACCTTAGAATTCATGCCAGGGCAATTGAGTGCAAATTGCAGTCTGGAGCTGCAGTGTCACTTTGATGGACTTGCTTTGTTTTTGTTTGCTGTACCTGAGAATTTTATTAGCAAGTGCGAGATTGAAGTAGCAGATTTTGCTATTGACAGCAGCTTTATGGGTGAGTTTTGCAATCCAAGAGAGATATTCAGAAGCGCTTTGATGAAAAGTTTCAACATTTCAGTGGACAAATCCTTTGCATTAGAGGTGAAGAACTGACAAATGGGATTTTGACACTTGGAATATGTCAGACTTCTTTTCAACCCGTAGGGCAGGGGCTGTTGCTTGCCAGGTCATGCAGCTCAGCTAAGTTGCAGGAATGGGCAGAGTAACAGCAGTGCAGAGAGAATAATTATCAGCATGGCATGACAAGAGTGAAAACCAGTGCTGGTGTCCATAACTGGAACTAAAAGGGAAGTGCCAGTGCATCCGTTCCCTTGAAATAAGTTGTTGGCATTCTCGTGGCGCTCCTACTGCACCCATGTATTTTAGAGGTAACAATAAGAAGGAAATCAGCATTTACCCCTTAACTGTGTCTGAGGGGGAAGTCTAAAGTCACCTCTTTACATGTGGCCTGAGAGAAGAAGGGTGGGATTCTGGGCAGAGTCCTCAGAACTGAGAAGAATTCTTTGGTCATTTCAATCCTGAGGAGAGACAGAAACTTGCTGAAGATGCCTGGCCCCCAAAGCAAATATTTTCACCTCTCTCTCCAACACTGCTATAGCTTATCCCCAGTCCAGTCCACTCAGCCAAGCATATTTTGCACCTAAAGTTAAATTAGGATCCCAAACTGGAACTGTTGCTAAATAAGGGGAGGCCCTGGTATGAAACACAGGTTTTCCAAGGATACCCTAAATTTCCCATCCATGTCTGTAAGGCGTACGTGGTGGGCAAAGCGAGGTAGAAAGCGGCTCGTTCAAAGGGTCCTTCTCTCAGAGGAGCCCTTGCAGTGCTAAGCAGCACTTGCCTGCTCGCTACTTTTCGCCTGTGCAGCGAAGCACACAGCCAGACCCACGAAGGCTGACGAGTTTAAGCGCCGCTAGAGATGAGAGATGGCCCTCAGCCAAGGAATCCCAAAAGGTGTTTTATTCGGTGGGGTTCCGGTGCCAAGAGAGCGAGGGTCTCCTGGGACAGGTAGAAAAGGGGGTCTCGAGGGGACGTGGTTACATAAAATTCAGCCAGTAAGGAGAGAGGGGAACAGAGGGTTGGGTTGCATCCCTATATGGATTTATGAAACTTGATAAAGAAAAGCATTTTATACCTGAGAAGTGACCCACCACCGTGGTAATTCAGCCTGAACTTCTGTTTGCTCAGCTACTGCAACACATGTCCCTAAAAAATACTGCTCAGTGAAGACAAGCAGCAGGGAAGTACCAAGCAATTGTCTTCAGCTGCCTTGATTTCTTTCCTCTGGAAATTTTCCAGATCTTAAGATTCCAAAGTTTTCATTGTATCAGCAAATAAGTGGAGTAGATTTTCAGATTTTGGATACTTGTTGAAAACAAAACCAAATCATAAAGTCTAAGCAGTAAGAACAATCACCTAAATATTGCTCGAAATGAGGATGATGGCTAAGGCAGAGAACAAAAAAGTAACAGCTCTGTAATTATAGCCCCTATTTTGTATAACAAGTCCTTTCTTAGATACTTCTGTGATTTCCTTAGAATATGTTTCAGCTATCATTTGATAAATTGGATTTAAATTATTTAGACTGATGTCTCACGGCTGAAGTTTTACATCACATGCATCTTACATGTTAAAGGACCTCGTATGTTTTTGCTTCTGATGCCTGAATAAATGTCTTAAGCACTTTTGCTAATTTAAAAGTGTGTCTCTCATGCCATCTTCTGAGGAGATGATTGGATTTTCAAATGCACAGCAGCGCACACACTTTCAAATATTTATTGTAAAACTTAGAATTATAACCACCAGCAGCATTTCTTTTTTCTTGAAAGCATATTTACAAATGATTTTTTAAAAAGTATTCAATGAACTCTGAGTAAAGTGCTAAATTTTAGAAACATTGCAGATGTATGAGCCTGAAGGGCTGTGACAAATTCCCCATGTCCTGCTATACTTAGGTTTGAAGTCAATCCCAGTTTCAAAAGTATTCTTTATATGGCATCCTCATAGATATTTATCTAATTCGCAGGCAAAATATGTAAAGGTTCCAAAACTTTTTTGTTAATTACTCTACATACACTCAATCTTGATAAAGTCTGGGTACATAATAAGAGCCAGGAGCCTGTTATTTCCAATAAAAGTTTCTGGTTTTCAGACATTAAGGAGACAGTGTTGGAAGCTGATGTTGATTTTTAATGCTCATGTCTGGCAGGGAAATCGTCCTGCCTGGAGACATGGAAGGACCAGTCCACTCAATACGTTAAATAACTCTGGTCAGTCAGTCATCAGCTGATGACTTTTTGCTCTTCTGCCTCAGAGGACATTTCCTTTTTCATTCCTCAGAGAATTTAGCTACTGCTGTGAAAGCGTTTTGTGTGGCAACACCCTGAAACCCCACAAGGATTCATGGCCTACCTGGATTCCTTTTACTCCAAACTCCAGTAGTCAGAGACAAACATCTTCCATTCAGTGCATCCATTCAGAGCCAGCAAGGAAATGGTGGTACCCACTGGTGCTGCCTTGTTCAATCCACTAATTCCCTACTGAGTATTTAACCTAAACCAAGCCTGCAGGCTTTACACACAATATTTACGATAGGAATGATGAAGAAATGAATTCTTTCTGAGTATCTTCCTTCTGTGGTGTTATTGACCACTCCTTTAGCATCCTTGAAGAGAGGAAGGAAAGGCTTCTCAGCAGCTTGGCATTTGAAGTTGGAATTGTGCTCCTCGAGGAGAACAGAATCACTGACAGCTTTCTTATTTTCTCGCTAATCCATCAGTGTTCACTTCTTTCGTCTGGTAGTTTCATAGAATTGTATAGGAATTTAGTTTGGAAAAAATCTCTGAAGATCATGTGGTCCAAACACCCACTCAGAACCTGGGCCACTCTGAACTTTTAGTCAGACTGTTTGACAAACTGAAATTTGAAAATCGCCACAGAAGGAGATTTGATAACTTCTTTGGACAATCTGTTCCAGCCTTTGATTTTTTTTCTTAATAGCATTGCAATTTCCTGTGTTGGAACGTCTGTGTGTGGCTCGTGGGTCTTGCAGCGTGAATGTCAAAGAAAACCTGCCTGTTTATTTTGAATAAACTTGTTTTGCCTCTTGACAAAGTGAGAAAATTTTAAGAATTACTTCTCTATTATTTCGTACTGTGATAGTGATTTCAAAATTCAAGACAAGCGTGGGGAAAAATCCAGTGCTGTGACCTCACAGCCACTTTGAACAGACATCTGAACTAATATCCTACAAGTCCATAGGCGTGTCTTCACTGGTAGAAAAGCAATGCCTGTGTAGAAATGCAGGTATTTCTCATCTGATTACAGCACACTGAATCATTTATCTGTGAGTTTCTGTAACGAAGATTTTGGCAAGGAATTTGCCACACCACAGGTATGTCGCCACGTTGGCTCCCCTCGAGCCACCCCTCTTCGAGGGAATCAGCAGCTGTCCTGCAGCATCCCTGGCCACAGGGGTCAGCCACTGCTGACAGGAGCTGGCTGCTGTTATTGCTGTGCTGTCCTTCCCGAGCGGGGAAGGGGCTCGCAGAGTGTCAGCTGGGGAGGCACCGGAGGCAAAGGAGGAGGGAAGGGTCTTCGTGTAGGTTCCAGCAAGATGGTTTATTGTGGAGGCTCCAGGGATGAAGACCCTGAGAAAGCTGAAGATCAGGGTTTATAAGGGGAACAGGGCAACCAATCAGGGAAGGGCAAATGGGCAGAGGGAAACTTGAGGGACAACTGGGGAACAAATCGGAACTGGGGAAGGAGGGACTGGGTAGGGAGGAACCAATGGGGTGTCGAAGTGAACAGAACTTTCGAGAACATAATGAATATTTAACAGGGGGCATACATATTGAACGGAGAACACACATAATAAACAGGGAATACAAACACGAGGGGGGAACACACATATGTGGCAGTGGTCCAATGACCACGAGGGCGCTGCAGCCCTCCAGAGGGCTGAGGCACCGCCACAGTATGTGTTTGTGGTTTTTTTGATTCTGTTAATTTTATTCTTCATGTAAATATGTCTGATGTGTAGTAAGAAAAGTTGCTTTTTCCATATCAGAGAACAGGGAAAGTCATCAGACATGAGTCTAATTACAGACTCTAATGCAGTGCCATCAAATCAGATTCTTCTGACACCAGCTTTCTTTCAATCATCAACTTAAATATATGTAATACATACAACCTCCTGGAGATTAAAATAGTATTCGTTTCTCTTCAGTGATCAAAACAGTACTAACTGATGTCTTTTTAAAACACAATTTGTTCTGTGCTTCAGTTTTATCAGGGATTTTCCAGTTTTTCCTTCACAGCTTCCCGGATTCCCACATTTCCTCAGCAATGGTTTTGCTTTCTAACACTGGAAGGCTGTTTTAACTTCTGGGAAAGGTGTTTCCTGCCCCTGTTTGCCACTCTTATCATCATATTCCACTATCAGATAATTCTCTGTGTTAAATGCTTCACTTCAGTAAAAACTTCAGTAAGACCTTATTAAGTTGAAGCCCAGTTGTACTTTTTTATTGAAACTGAGACGTTGAAAACATTAACCACAGATGGAAGTATGATGAGAGTCAGAGGATCATATGGAAATGTTTTAGGACATTTTAGGCAAATAGGATAAGGTGTTATGATTGTACCCACTTTTTGCACCTGCATTCTATTTTAAATTTCCAAATAAAGCAGAAAATTAATAAGTTATTAACGTTAATAATTGATACCTGATTTATCCAAAACTTACTCAATTCTTTGTTTAGAAACTTATTACCAACCAAATTTTTAGAGCCTTTTTGTCTCTGCTTGTGTCAAACTTCTTCCTCAAAGATATGAGTTATCCATTACTACTTCCAATGTCTCATCTCACTTAGGAGATACGGGTTTTATGTTGCTCCAATGCAAGGCAACAATTATTTTTCCCTGTAGCTCTGTTCAATTTGTCATAGACTTCACCACCACAGTAAGGGTTTAGACCATTTTTGGTGTGCTCTGCACTTTCTCGGGATTTCAAGAAAGGACAGTATAAATCAAAGTTTTGCGCCGAGTTTCTGTTATTTGGTTTGGCTTTTCTTTTTCTCTTTTTAGCCGGTATTTAAGGTTTTGGTTTTCTTTAAGTAGGTGCATCACCTATTTTAATTATATTTTTCTCCTCACTTTTTTTTTCTAAAATAAGTAAATAGACAATATATTCCCAGGTATTACATGTCTATTTTGCTGACTTCATCTACAAAAATCACCTGACTGCAAACACTTTCTGAAAAGTAGGTAAATCCTTTCTAGCAATGCCAGTCCCACCCCAAATTCCAAACAGAGCCTGCATCGCCTTGTGAAAGATCTGCATATAGAAATGTGTGGTAATTCTCTTCAGGGGTTGCATTGGTTGTAAAAGCTGTTGTTAAATGAGTGAGACAGGATGAAGAATAGAACATGTGAGGACCTGGCTCTTCATTAAGAATCTTCATTTATACTAACAAATCCCTCTTGAGAGGTGCACGTTTTTTGTGTTATTTGATTATTCCAGAGTGTGCCTTTATTGGAAAGGAGTTCTAATACATAACCTCACGGAAACCATGGTAATTATGTGATGATCCTGACAATTAGGATTACGATCTTTAAGGTCCCTCCCCGCCCCAAACCATTCTATGACTCCATGTCTACATTAACTGATTTCACGATGGGAATTATGGGAGTGTATCCATCCATCACAGCCCATCCAACTTCAGGGTTACCTAAGTACCTTAAGGAAATTGTCAGGTTTGTAAATAGTCGTTATTTCTCATTTAGGATAGTCAGTTATCACTGGTGGTCACTTTGGGCCAACCGGTGACTTGAACAAGTATCTATTTCTGAAAGGAGATAGCAAACACACAAAAAGAACTTGAACAAGATGCCCTCATTCCCTGGGCAGGAACTCAGCTAAAAGACTTTTTCTTGCCCCACATAATCTCATCATATTTCCACAACAGTGTCTCTTAGTTTGTTTTTCTGTAGTATTTAATTTTATATGAGTGACAGACTTTAAAGGTTTCCAAGTCAATTTTCTGGGCACTTTGTATTATGATAACGTAAATTTTTACATCTTAGCTTACCCCCTGTCATTCTCTCACATTTTTATCCTCAAAAGTTTTACTGCTCTCTCCTCTTCTTGTGACCACCTTTAAGAACCCATTTTTGAGTTCATTTACCTGATGTCTTACATTATGTGGCCCCCTGCTGTCTTGTAACGCTGCAGGATACGTGAGGTAATCACTACCAAGTGTGCAGTAGCAGTTAATAGCAATCAGGAGAGAATCGATGAGTGTATTTTCACTTTGAGGTGTCCAGCTTGTTTTTCTTTCGTTTGCTTTGTGAGGGAACTTACTCGAAACATATATACATTTATTGATCCATCTGCCAGGGCTGGGCATGAGGTGATGAATAATCAAGCCTAAATAAAGGAAATCGCTTGAAGTGGCTAAGTGGAGAGTTAAGAAGGTCAAGCAGGCAGAAAACCAGTTCTAGGGGTTTCACTGTAAGTGTAGGTGTCTTCTCCGCTTTTAATTAGAACCAGGATTTTGGTTTTCTGCTCTGCTTGTGTAAGGGCAACCCTCACCAGAGTAATTTGACTGATATTCCTGCTGGCCTGTGCTGCCCTGCAGTAATAAATGATCAGTCGTGTGGGACGCTGAGGGAAGTCATTTGCTCTTCTGTGCCTGCAGAGCTGTGTGTTAGCTGAGGATGGTGCTTAGCCAAACATTAGCAGCTTCATTACCTCCTTACAGAGATTAACTTTATGTTACATTGGAAAGGTTTTACATTTTTCCTTTGTATTTTAGAGCCGATGGTAAAATCAGAAACTGTGTTAAACACAGTGATTCCCTCAAATTTTTTCAGTACATAAGAACATCATTGCTGTAAGCACATCACTGTCCTCCTTTTTTCCTTGTGAGGATAAAACCACCCTTTTTAAATACGTTTACTCCCTGCTCCGACTTTACTGAATTAGATATTCACAACCATATTAAGTTAAGCAGCTCAACAATAACCCTTTATAAATAGGCCAACTTTAGATTTATTTTTCCACAGGCATGAAGAAGAGTTACAAATGACACTAGAGCTTGAACACCAATAGCCTGTAGCTAATTAAAATTAATTACTGGTTTAACAGATATTCTTAGTTATATGCATAAAATTGGCAAGAGCAATAAAATGTTGCTTTGAACATTAAACTCATAGTTTAGTACTAAATTGCATCTAGGGGGTTAAAAAAGAAGTATCCATATAGATCTAGATATCTGTCTTTATGAACAGTGGGATACTAGGGAAATCAGAATGAGACAGAAAATGGACAGCCTGAAAGTCATTAAAACCAAGTATGGTGGATTTTGGTTTGTTGTGTTTTTGTGTTTTCCATTAAATTCAGAAACCCAAAGGAAAAGAAGATATGTGGAGATGGGAGGAAGGGCTCAAGGTGATCAAGATTCAGAGTCTTGAGGTGGCAGAGCCAGGAGCAGTGCTAGTTCAGGCAGTGTTACTCACCACATATCTCCAAAGGAGCCTGCAGCTTGGTAAATGAGAAGGTAAAAGTAATGATGCCTTAAATCTGATTACAACCCTGTTTTGCAGGTATGGTAATTCCTGCAGAACACGGTTGTAATTCTGGTTTTGTGCAGTAAGGGCTTACAGAATCCCTGGTAGTCTTTGCAACGAGATTTTCATCTTTGTGCTCCATTTTTTGTTATGCATTTATACTGATAGTGGTCAGTGCACTTATGAAAAACCTGTTACACCTTACATAATGTCTCTCCAAAAAAAGACATAAGGACAGGGAGAAAACTTTCTACAAAAATGGGGATGATCTACAGGTTGCTGGGATTTTAATTCTAATTTCTTAACTTAGAATTTGGGCATATTCTTCTATGTTGATTTGGAACAGAAAGAGTCTGGTACCTACATGGTATTTATAAAAAATTGCTGGGTCTTCACTAAGAGGCTCACTAGAAGTTAAAGTGCTGGCAAACAAGCTTTGGAATGCTGCTGCTTGTCATTTTGGGATTGCAGTGGAAAGTGTGGCTAAGTAATCTAACAAATGTCACTGAGCCACAGCTCCAAATGAAACTGAAGCAAAAAAACCCCAACCCTGTATGTTAAGGTTCAAAGCTATATTACTGCTATGCCATTTTCAAAGGATGAGGTTTTTTATATAAGCTCAACTTTAACCACAAAATAGAGGAATTTTCTCTGTTCAATAGCCCTTCACTCTCCATCTCACTGCTCTTGAGTGCACCAAGACTTCAGTTATGGAGAAATTCAGTTGTCTGCTTTCTGTGGAAATAATAATTTCTTTACTAACAGTGCTATATAATTGTAAACAAATGCTGGAAAACAATCTGCAGGGAAATAAACATCCACTAAAGACTACTGGCTTCCACCCGGTTGTGAATGAAATAATCCATTATCTCAGATCCCTGCAACTAACTTCTGTTTAGAAATGAATATTTAAATCTGCATCAGAGCACAGTAAGATTTTTTTGTATCAAATTGCACTCTTGGGATGGTAGAGAACACTGCTAGACTTTTAGCAAGTTAAGTGGCACAGGAACGACCTGTAACTAGGAAACTTCTTGGAAATAAGAGCGAGTTTGTTCAAGAAGAGTAAAGTTTGTTTTCCACTCTGCCACAGTGCAATACCTTAGCAAATTAGCTCCGTTGGCTGTAAGCTAATCTTACTTAAATCACCACATTTAATACTTTTATTTTTTCTACCCTATTTTGAATCCTGTTTCCCAATATCCACCAATGCAGTGGCATCCACTGTTGCATGTTTCATCTACTCCATTCGTTGCATTCCATGTCCATAAAATGTCTGTCTTGTGTCAGGGTATAAACACAAATTTTACTTATTAGATATAGAATAGAAAATATATTTTTTTTTGATCACAAAAAAGCCCCAACTGAAAAATGCAGGTTTTTTCTTAAGGTACTTGTTAGAATATCATGCTGGTTTTGGTTTCATAGTAGGTGAAAAGAAATAATTTGGCTGTCAACTGGATAAACACTTTTATTATTATTTTAATCAGTATTTCACATTAATCCAGCTTTTCCCCCCCCCACTTTTTAAAATGGATAGTGATAAACCTCATAGGTTTTGAGTACAGAATTTACACAGGCTTAGTTCGAACTGCAAGCTCTTTGTACTTGGCTTATTAGGCTGTTTTTAATACCTGAACCTAATCCGTAATTGCATTAGCCTTGTATTGTATTTTGTATTGCCCTTGACTTTATTAATAATTGACTTTTCTCCAGGAGACAGAATTACCTTGCAAGTACATGTAAGTCAGAACCAAATTTGACTCCATGAATATGGAAAAGAGCTGTGCTTAAAGAGAGTGTTAAATTGACCATGACAGTGGTTCTGGTTGAGCCTCTGTGGACTTTGCCACAAGTGTTTCTGTGTTCAAAGAGAGAAGAAAAGCTTGTTCTTGATTACTTGAGAGAGGGGTGGGTGGAAAAACAGAGCTGGACATGGTGATAGATGCAGAGAATCCTTACAGAATTTGTTTTGCCTTTCACTGGGCAATTCAGAGAATAAAAAGGGAAGGAGATCCAGGATATCTGATGAAAGAAGTGGTTAGATAAAAGGAATAATAAATAAGAGTGAGGTTTACTGAGGTTGCTAGCTGTCTGAGAGATGATTATTATCATTATCCTTTCTAGATTTGTATTCCAGGTGGATCAGCGTGGTTCTAGACATGAACCTAGCCACACACGCCCTGATGAGCAGGTAGAAGTTGGTCTTTTCTGAAGGCCAAAACTTCTTGACAGTATTTCCATGTCATTTCCTTCCTCTCCATTATTCCTTGAGAGATAAGAGGAGCTCTGTGTGCTTAAAGCAATTTACCTGGTGAAGGAAGCCCTCCTCTAAAGCACTTGAAATGTGCCTTCTGTAGAAACTTCAGTCTAGTGTTTGAAGGGCACAGAATTCTTTTTTTTATGATGCTTCTGAGAGGACTGGGAGGGCTGCTCTGTTGTGAAGTCAGGAACAGCAAATAGAATCACTTGTGAATATCGTAGGGCTTGCATGGAGAAATAGTTTTCATCTCTCTGCAGCCTTTCAGATCAGCTTCTGACATCTTCAGATCCAGCTAGGTGCTTTGAAGTGCCAAAATGGGGTGGGTGAGGAGGAAGGGTGTGGCTGTTGTGAGTGGCACACTGTGAATTTTACTGCGTTTCAGTAGACTGGATCCTTCTCTTGAACTCCTTTGAGTTCCCATTTTTGTGACATTGTCTTGTCCCTTGTAATTCATCCCCTCTCTGTAATTATTCGCCCTTCATGAATACATATTTCTATGACCAGTAAGAGTGAGACAGGAGAATTGATTGGCATGACACCTCTGAGGCACTTTAACCAGTCTGTTGCCTCCAGACTGGCAACCTGTCATAATCCTAATGTTTCATGCATGGAGGACATTATGGTGCTGTAAAAACAACACCAAAGTTCATCTGTTGGCAGAAGCTCAGCTCTTTGCTAAGGCTGCTGTAAAGATCAAGAAGGGAGCTCTTTGGGAAGGTAAAATCGACACAATGTTAAATTTAAATTCAATTCATCGTTTGCTGGGAATAATGAGAAATCAGAACATAACAAAAAAAACTTCTGGGGAAGGAAGGTTATCCAGGAAACCTACAGAAAATACAGATGTTTTTCCCAACCTTAAATTGACAGGAGAGGCTTGTATAAAACGAGATCTGCAAAGCATTATTGAGCTAGATGATGCTGAGAGGCCCTCCATCTAAATACCATAATTGAAGAACAGTGTGTACCTTGGGAATATAATGTTATTGATTGCGAGACGCATATTTAATCATTGGCAAGAAGTGCAGCACTGACCTTGGGAGATGAGCCTGCAGGGGTCATTTAATTTTTCTCAATATATGATCATCAGCAAGAGTTCCAGCCAGGAGGAAGCGTGAGGGTCTGAGCCTCACACAGCTGCAACAGGGGTGCAGTTGTAATTCAAATGCAATTCCTCACACCAGAAATTATTCTACAGGTGTACCCTACAGGATACTACAGAATAAGTTTTATTAGAGACTTAAAATAAGAAAACTTTGTGTGGACTCCTGGACTGATAAAATAGCCCAGTTTGGTTTGTGAGATTTTGAGATATTACACAGATTTATTGTGATGCCCTCCAAATGTGGAATACAGATCATTTAACTCTGTCTGAACTTTTTTACCAGTAATTTGACAATTCACAGGTCACAGTGAGGGTACCAAGGTGTTCAGATGTCAAGAGATATCACTGATGCCCAAAGAAACCTGTCCTGAAGATCAAATAAAATAAGCATATAAAAGAATACAGTGTTAATACTCGGTGCTCCTCAGTTCTCAAACCCATTTTTACTGGTTTTTTTTTGTTTGTTCATTTAAAAAAAAAAAAAATTAAGAGCAAATCACACGTCCTCAATATTTATGCCTGCTCTTGTGTACATTCTTGGCGTAGCCCTTGCTGTTTATGTTTTTCCCACCTTTTCTTTAAGCATTTTCTGAGTTTGCAAGTCTTGCTCTGTTGGCTTTGCTGGAGACACAGGTACCCAGAGCCATCATAAGACTTGCCAGCTTTTTTTTTCCTTCATCCATTCAGATGTGCTGCTCTCATCATCCCCTCTGGGATACTCTGCCACTCCTTTGGTAGTTCCAGGGAAGAAGTAGACGCATAATTAATTGTAAGAGCATCAACACAACTTATGGCAGTTGAAATACAGTGCATGGAGGGGATTCTCAATTTTTATGTGTTTAAATAGCCCTGCAGTCTTAAAAATATAAAGGCTCTTGGTATTTTAAAGACTTTCAAGTGCTTTTATGCCTATGAATAAAAGTACAATGGCTCTTACCACACCTGCACTGTCCAGATAGACTGGAGATAATAACTATTGCTGAAAAGTCTGTTTAAATTTGCAAACTCGTTTGTGCTGTGTGCAATAATGGACATTAAGTGCTCTTTGCAGCAGGCAACCAGTGATTTTTCTCTTGACATTAAAAATGGAAATCATTATTATTACAAATGATATTAAATGAGCAGATTTACGTTGCACTAATGCAAGCTGGTAAGTGCATGGAAATAAAAATCCATCTAAGACCACTGTGAGCTGGTAAGTGGGCTTGACCATATATTTAAAGTAATGCTTTATTAATTTTTTCTTAATTACACAGTGAACTATGCTGTCACTACAGTACATTAAAATCTTACCAAACCTTGCCACCCACTTGGACACTTACAGAGGTTTACTGAATTCTGTGAATTGACAAAGAAATGGACAGGCATAATAAAAAAGTCAAAGTTGCTCTACCACAGTGTTTCTTTACTATGAAAGTTATAATTTTATTATAGCTTTCTATACATAATATACACTGTCATATAATTTTATTCTATTGCTAATGAATATTGGTAATTGATTGTCAACATAATGAAGTCTTACTAAGGAGACCTCACTGTAGCATTTGCTGTGTCATTGGTGAGGACAAAAGAGACTGGTCTAGAGACAGACACTTGTGATAATGTTTGCATATTTTTAAGATGCAAGTTAAGGGGTTTACTGCACACTAATGCAGATTTTGGTTACTGCCATGCTTTCGTGTTAACAGAATGATACAGATAAATCAGGAATGGAACGTTCTAGTTTTGAAGGAAGTGAATATATTGGGAAAAGTTTGTAATTAATAGAAAGGGAGGACGAATGTAACTTGGAGCTACAGTGTGCTTGAGCAGAAAAGTCAGGAAGCTTTTACTTAAAAACTGAGCATGACACCTTTCCACTAACCTAATCCAGGGATCCGGCACACATTATCCTCACCCTAAAGCCTAAGTAAGGCTTTAAAAGGGTGAAGGTCTGTGTTCAGTCTCTGGTCAGGAATCACCGCACCCCTGCTTAGCACTAGGAGAAGACAGTATAAATACCACTGGATATTTTAGTACTGTCAATAACTAAGCTGAAACCACTGCTGACTAATATGATGGGAGCTGCTGTTTATCACCTGGGTCAGCTAAGTCACTTAATTCTTCTCCCATTAGAAAGGATTTGTGTGACCTTTCCTTTGAAAAATATTAATCCATGCAGTCTTTGGAAAAAGCCTTTGCCATTAGACAGAGGAAATCCATTCAGTTTGAGGAGGCACCTTTGAATGAGCACATTTTCTGCTGTCTTCTGCAAAGCAGCAGATGATGCTGCATCTGCTGGAGTCAGAAGACAGCAGGGAGAGAAAGCAGCCACTGTCTCCTGCCTTGCCATTCTCCGAAATTAATCCAGGAACTGCAGCATTAATATAATTGTGCTAAAATAGAAATTTAGACTGTTCAAGTCTGCTTTGAAGGTAAGAAACCCTGATGTGCAAAGAGCTGTGGTCATGAACATTGTTTAGATTGGAAATTGGAGGCCTGGAATGCTAACAAATAACACATATCCATGGTTTTTGCACACCTCCAGGTGTTGCAATGAGATGGGAGTGGGGGAGCCAAAAGTCCAAGGGACCATGGTTTGGTCCAAGAAAGCCCCCTCCAGGTTTGTTGGAGGAAGCCTCTCCCATCCACTCTTATGAATATTCATGTGCCCCTGCAACATGTAACCAAAGCCTCCATTCCTGCCCCTCTGTTCCCATTGGTTGGTTTTGTATTACCCCGCCCCTTTCCCCCTCTCTTCCCATTGGCTGCTTTGTATTACCCCGCCCTTATAACCCCCAGCCAAACGGAAGTTCACTCTCTTGGTTCCTGGGACACCCATGTGGGCCCTTTCTGTTCCCTGGGGTTCCCCACCATAAAATCTACGGCTGTCCGGGCCTGGAGCCACCTCTCCACCTCTGGGGGCGCCTGATCCAACATGTGCAGGGAGGTGGATGGCCATCACAGCCATGGGTGCAGAACAGCTGGCTAGCAGGGGTCCGGCCCCGCCCGGGACCCCTCAGCGAAGGGATCCTGCGGAACACGCAGCAGCTTTTCTCACCCAGCACCACAGAACCTGCGGTAAGGCCCATTTAAAGATCCAGGAACAGTGACGCCACCACCTTCCTGGTCAGCCTCTTTCAATACTTGACCACCTTTCAGTGAAGAAATTTTTCCTAGTATCCAATCTCGCTCCCCTACAACTTGAGGCTGTTTCTTCTTGTCCCATCACTTGGGAGAAGAGCCCGACGCCCACCTGGCTACAGCCTCTTGTCAGGGAGTTGTAGAGAGCAGTAATTTTTGCCCTGAGCTCCTTTTCTCCAGGCTAAACAACCCCAGCTCCCTCAGCTGCTCCTCATCAGACTCCCCTCCCTCAGCTCTGTTGCTTGGGCAAGAAAAGAAGTTGAATGGAAGTGAGAAGGTTCCCTTTAATAATTAGTCATTTTCAATAACAGTAGGCTAATGTTATTGCAGTTTTAATGAATTTAAAGGTCTGTGCAATTAAGAGTAGTAAATGCTCCATAAAGCAGAAAACCCCCTTGGGTGGCAGAGTGTGCCACCCTTGCAGTGTGACGTTGTGTGGATGAGAATGTGGGTGTCAGGATGCAGCCAAGTTCTTTAACCACAAAATTTGAAGGGATGTGTTGCTGCTCAAGCCTTGCTTGCTGCAGCTGTGTAGAACTTTCCCAGCCTCTGCTTTTTCATGCAGAGATGAGAAGCAGATGGAAAATGCAAGGGGTTTTTTTCAGCCTCTAGAATCAAGGAAAAATATTTCAAAGACTGTATTCCCAAAAAGCCAGGACACTTAAGAAAATATTTGATTATGGCTTCTGTCTTTTAAGGTTATTTTCCCACCCTTCCCTCTTTAGAGGCAGTTCTGAAACTACAGATTCTGCCTCAGCAGCTTGGCTGCTATTTGAAAGGCAAGTGAACTCCCTAATTAGGAGAACACAGTTTCTACTTGCTGCTCTTCAGCATGACTAGGGAAAGCCAAAAGGGTGCAGGTGCCTGGTCACACATGTGATCCATGATGTGAAGCGTTCTAATGAGAAGAGAGCTGGGTTGCAAGGCAGATGTTCTGGACCTTTTAATTATATCTCATGCATCAAGTTGTAGTTCTGTTGTCAGGGAAACTGCTTTGCCTCTCTGTTCTGCGTTGCTGCCACTACAAAGTCCTAGGCACTGCAAGGAGAAAACCCAGAGAAGGATGCAAACAATACATTATTAAATAGTTTTAAATTAATATTAATAGCATTGATTTGTCTGATTTGGCATTTACCTTCCTTCAGATGAGGTAACCTAATGGTTTTCCCTGTGATGAAAGAGCCTAAGCACTGCATTTCTAAAATGAAAGTATTATTTTTCCAGCTTTTGTTTTCCGTAGTTTTGAGAGTCTGTCACTTCTGAGAGCTCTGAAGTTAAGATAATCTACTTATTATTTGGAATGGGCTACCAAGGAATCACCTGGAGTGGTTAGAGAATGCAAGTACAGCATGCAGCTGTTCAGAGCTAGAATGTGACGGGTTTTCCCTGTGCAGGAATCCTTTTGCTCACATTCCTAAAACTGCTGGTTGTTTCCAGTTTTGGAGGTCCATTTTGGATGCCTATTGCCAGTGCTAACATGTTAACAAGCAAGGTGCTCTCTGAAGTTAGATTAACAGAAAGACATTTCTAAACAAAGCTATTTCAGTTTTTAGTCAGAATTAAGAAGGAATCTTCAGATGCAGTCTCTGAAGATCATCTTGATATGAGCACGGACTGTGGAGACACCTCAGTGTCTCTGGCAGCCTCCAAAAATAAGGGTTTAATGCCTTCCTTTTTCTAAAGTTAAAGCGTTTCACGCATCTATTATATAGAAAATGTAATATGTATATCATCTGCTGGTTTTAATGCTGGAGTAGTACTGACAAGTAGCAAAGGAATACCCAGCTGTTAAAAATTATTGCTGTCTTTTCTACCCCACAAGAGTTCGATGCCTGCTTGAAGAGGGATAACATTGATATGTTGTGGTATTCACATGCCAAGGTAGAGCACAAAAAAAAGGAATTATCATGTCCTTAAGAGAAGGAGAGCAAGTCTGGTGTGAGATAACCAGCCATTGTATTTCACTGGAATGAATTTTCAGGAGAGCTTTGAAGAGCAGTGTAACAATACTTGAACTGAAATGTCCAGATATCATTACATTTCTCCTCCATTACTGGCATTTATCTTCTATCTTCCTTTGTGGAATAACTAATATGCGGAAGGACCCATGCCAGACTCACTCAAATATATTAATAAAATGGACTAAAATAGAATAGCCTTCCAAAGTAACAGAGAAAAGGATAAAGCTTTAAATTAAGCTACAGAATATAGAAACAGGACTGAGGAAAAAGATGTCCTGCACCAGGCTTTGAAATGGAAGATATGACACAAAACCCTTAAGTATAAGCTTACTAAATCAAATTGTCATTAAACCTGGGAATGTTTTTAGGCTTAATATGACTCTAAGGCTTGTATTTCTTTATTCTCTCACAGAAAGGCTGAATTTACTTTGCTGGCTGTGTGTCTCTGGGCAGACTTGTTCTGTACCTGGGACGTGGTTGCTGTAAAGAAGTCAGGAATAAGTTAAGAAATCAGAAATAAGTAAATGCTTACTGCATTCCAGCCAGCAAGTAAGAGATGGGAAAACAAGTACCTGACTTTCACAAGACTTCAAAAATAGACTCCACAAGGGAACGAATGGGGGAATTTCAGCTCCCAGCTCAGCCATGAGTGCCACATAACCTTACTGGTTTGAAAGTGTCATGGTTCAGCTGCCTAAAATGTCTTAATATCCTGGGAGGAAGAAAAATGGTATTTTTAAGCAGAGGCAGATTTTCAGAAAAGGCTAGGGTTCCAAATTTAACAAAGATTAGTCTCTGAAAAATCTTGTCATTCCTAAGAGTTTCCTCCGAATTCATTGCCATTAACACTCCCTACCATATTTACTTCAGAGGGCTTTATTTCAAGCTCTAATGGAATCTGTAAATTTTGCATTTTAAAAGCCTTGGACTCTTCTGTTTAGTAGTGTGAAAGAAGCATAAATCAGATCTTGGAGGGTTAAAATGTCTTTTGGAGAGAGGGTAAGAGGTTCTTTTTCTCAAACAATCATCTTGAGATGACTGCAGGTGGAAATCGAACTCCTGGAGTTGTTTGGTTGGCAGTCATAAAATCATGAGGAACAGAGCAGGACAGCAAAACTTAATCTGTCAGGACAAAAAGTATCCAGAAGGGCTTTAAAGCTTATAAAAGCATACAAATAACTGTTTTTTCACCAATATCTAATTTGAACAATTTAAAGCCTATACCAATAAATCCAAAATTATGACTGCCCATTTGTTTTTGTCATACTCAAGAGCTGCTAATATTCATAGGTCCCCTAAAACAATTTTCATTGAGATGTGGAATATTTAGTTTTCAAGTTCATAGCTTTTTCAACTAAAATTGAAAGAGATTTTGAGGAAGTGTTGCAAATCACTACTTGAAGTTACTACTTTACCAATTTTGTCTATATTTTGGATTAAATTGTTTAACCTCTCTGGACCTTACCCCACCATCAGTAAATTTGGATTGATGACACTCCTCCACTTCAAGCAGGCAGTAGTATTCCCACGTTTTACATCTCTGAGAAGTCTTGTGAGGATAATTGCTTTAAAAATTTTAAGTATGGTACAGCAGGGAGAGCTGTTACCTCTGCGTGCATATCAGAAATGTAGAGAAATTCATCAAATAGGCATTTGAAAGACTAAATAACACATCTTCCCTCTTTTTCTTTGGGGTGTAAGAGACTGATTGACTGGGCTTTTCTTTATTTGTATTCCTACACAGATTTTCTATAGAGATACAAAATGGATGCATAAAAAGAGCCAAAATTCAGTCAGAACAATTTAAAAAATCCAACACCCAGGGCATATGCCTTGGATTGCCAGATGAGCAGCATCAATTTTCTTGTTTCCAGAATAACCTTTTTGGTTCCTGGAAGAGTTTTAAATAAAGTGAAGAAGCAGAGTCAAGCTTTTAAGGATTGCTTACTGAGATCAGCTTCAAATTCAGTTCAGTCACCAGCAGAACTGTCCTAGATAGCAGAAACAAACGGAAGACGTCTCTCTTACCTCTGTCTTTCCTACTGAAAAGATATAAAAGATCCATGTGATTGAAATCTTTCCTGATGGTGTGGGTGAGTGAGGACTGAAAATGAGGTAAACCTGTGCCTTGTAAGGTCTTTGCCAAGACTTGGATTTTGTCTCTTCTGACATGCATAAAATCCACAGGTAAAGCTTTTTTTAGAAGTCTTCAGATCTGTCCTCAGATCCACCTTATCCTATCCCCATTAATCCCTTTGAATCTGGTTTGAGGAAAGCAAGTTTTGGACTGTAGAATTATTCCATATGCATTCCAGAACTGGAGGATTATAAAGTTCTTACTTCAGCCCTGGAACTGTCTGTGGAATGAACCTCCTGTGTGTATTTCTGCCTGCCCAGCGGTGTCATAAAATTTTTAAAGCAAATTTCAAAATGTGCAATGTATGGTGTAAAATGTAAAAATGCCTGTAGAGAAACCTGTGGCCACCACCTATTGTGGTTTATACAAAGAGAATTAGCTACTTTAGAGGGTTTTTTTTGTTGTTGTTTTCAACCCTTATTACTCATCACAGAAGACTGAGTAGTCTCATGGTTCTCCTTCAATATTGAAAAGTAAGCTAATTTATTGCTCTGTGTGAGCCAGTTGCATACTCTCAAAAGCACACATGAGAGAAGTCACTTAAAGTACTTTTTTTCTGTCATGGGAGTATGACTCATGCACTTTTTTCTGTACTCACCATCTTGCCAACATTTTTTGCTAAAAATCTTCCAAGGAAAAAAAAGATGAATATTTAAATACTTATGAAGTTTTTAGTAAAGTGCTCATGATAAATAATACAGTCATTTAAAGCTTGTGTGCAGGGAAAAAATAAAACCACCCAGTTATTTTTATTCAGGATCCTGTGCATTTTACAGCACAAAAAGTATCCAAGAGAGTGTGCTAATTTGATTTTTCTCTTCCTTAAACATTTCTAGCCTTTTCAGGAAGGAGCAATGAGGTTTTGTCTCTCTAGATGAGCATCAGGCATGGACCTGAGATTGCTTCTCAGTTTCTGACTTTTCAAAAACGACATCATCTCTCTGTTTCTCAGTTTCTTAACTGAAAAGGAATAAAAAAGGGGATCACGATACTACTATGAGAGCTACTAATGAGAAGTATAATCTTATGGATAAGTGTTGTTAATTTTTCCCCATTATTTCTTTCTTGGGAGTATTGTCTTTCTTGCTGCTTAAAAATTGCCAATGAGCAGAAGGATTTTGCTCGGTGTGTTTGTTGAAAAATACTTGCATATAGAGTAGGTGAAGAATCAGTGATCGAGGGAAAATTTATGATCATTTCTTGGTGTGATTGTTTAATGGATGCAGTCTGTTTCAGCTTCCTGCAGGCTGGGTTTGTGGCTTTGGTCCTGCAGCAACGACAAGTGGTGTAGCTAAACTGCTGGGACTCCCTAGGAAGAATTTTCTTTATTGTACTTGTTCTTTATAAAATTGTAAGTGATTTAGGAGCACAAATGTTGCTGATTTTCAACAGGAAAAAATAAATCCAGGGAAATCACTTGGCTTTAGCTATCTCGTTCCTACAGTATAGTTTAAAGAGCAACCAATTTATTTTAACCTGTAATTGAAATATATCTGGCAATGCAGTTTCTTCCAGGGTATGACATAATGGTCATTCCTGCCTCCTCCATAAAGGTCTGCCATAGTCAAGACACTCCTTTTTGTGGTGGCTGTATCTCTTTTCTCTATTACCTTTGTAGTCTATAAAATATTGGATAATCCACCCTTTCGTGTAGTGCTTTGTGCATTGTAACTCAAAGCTGGCCTTGCAGATGATATTGTACACAAAGAAAAGTAAAAAGATACTGTGCCAGCAGTACTCGGTGAGAAAGGTTTCTACTCCTAGTTCTGAAATGGCATTTATAAGAGTTTCTCTCTTCAGCTGTCTCTCAGGCACAGACAGCCAACGTGTCCCCTGGCCTGATCTCACTTGAAATGCATCTGTGTGCTCTGAAATGGAATAGTTTGTCTGGAGGGAGTTTACTGGGAGATTATTTCCTGTTTTCATTGGGTACTGCATGAGCATCGATAAGAAAGCTCAAGCCTTATCTGCATCATCTGGCAGATCATGTAGCAGCCCTCCAGGTGAGGCAGGCTCCTTCTGAAATGCCTCGTCCAGCCCCGGGCTGTCCTGCCTGCACTACAGGACAAGGGTTGGGTGCTGGGTGCTGGCACGAGAGTCCTCAGGCTCCCAGAGCCTCTGCCCTCACTCTCTGCAGTGCACTGGGCATGGAATGGCAATTGCCTTATCATCCTGCATCTTGGATTTATGGAAAACAACCCAATACTCCTCTTGTTCTTACCCAGTTGTTCATGGAGATTTTCTTGGAAGTACTTAGGGAGATGGATAACAGAGTAGTTTTGTTTGTTGGTTTATTGCCTCTCAACTAGCGGAAGACTATTTCAAGCTTACTGACATGGTAAAAAGGATGAAGGAAAAAATATTAATTAAATGCTTGAATTCAAAATTCTTCAAAACTGTATCAAGGAAGACAGGCCTTGGTTTTCCTATTACTGAAAAGGGGTCACGGTAGCAAATATATTGAGCTCTTGTATGTGCCCTGCCATCTGAGATTAAATGTGACCTGGTTGCCTCCTCTCGATGCTGTGGGCACAGTGTTGTTTTGCCTGGAGGAACATGCCAAATATTTACACTCCCCTTATCACTGCTGCATTAATCTGTACACTTGGAATTCATTTATTCTTGCTTTATTCACCAACACTTGGAATTTGGGTATTCTCTCAGTCACTTCCAAATAACTTCATGGTAATGCTGGTTCAGAGATTCACGTACCTGTTCAGGGAGGACAGGGATTCAGTCTCGGTAAGTACTTTATATAGTATAGACACAGGTATAAACACTTGACAGTACTCTGTGTGCGTGCTTTTATCTCAGAATAAAGCAAAGCATTTCAATAGAATTTGGGCAGCAAACCCTCCTACCCCACAGAGAAAGAGCACACACACAGACACTGCTTTTAGCAGAGTAGCTGACATCCTATAAAATTACAGCCTGGTTTGCTTCCTGATAACTCCTGTAGCTACTCCATGTAGCCATTCCCCTCTTTGCTCTGCATCATAATTTTCAGTGCAGGCTACAAGGCTTGCTTAGGGAGATTTATGGCCACCAGTCTGGCTACACTTACCCATTAAAGAGCGTGGTATGTGCAGCGTATCTGGGAAGGATAAATCAGACCCCAACAAGGTTGATATAACATTGAGAGATTACTCTAAAGAGAATATTACCGACCAGAGAAAGCCATATGGCCTGTACAAAACCTAAAAGAAACAAGTAAATTGTCAAGACTTAATTTTGCAGTCAGGAAATCTTTGCTGAGATGTTCTGAGAGACAATTAATGCTAATTGTAGAATTAATTGTTTTATTGTGTTTTAACTGCTTCGTTTCCATCAATCCACCAATGTTTCTAGTTAGTGTAAGAAGCCGTATGTCATCCAGGCGTGGTCACAGTGCATTTTGGGGCTTTTTGGAAGCCCTGAATGAGGATGGAACCACTTCAGCATGCCACAGGCAGGAGGTGTAGAAGGCTTCTTTGCACACCCACAGCTTGGACAAGATAGTACCTGAAAGTTTAGGGGTTGGCTTTAGGATTTCCAGCCTGTGCCATCGGGGCTGTGATGGTCCAATGCTGAAATCTGTTACTTTTTTGGGTGCTAATGCTCAGACAGTGTCACTGATGGAGGCACCAATAAGATGAAACTCAAGAAAAGACTGGCAGGGTTGAGAGACAGTTTTAGGAGAGAATGATGTTGAGTGGATTTTTCTGGAGATGAGCAAGGAAGGAAGTGAGCCATTCTAAAATATTCGGCTACCTGTTGCTGGGAGGGGCAAATATCACAGCACTCTTAAGAAACCAGGTTACAGTGATGCCTTGACTGGCCACCTAAAACACAGAGACTTAACATGAACTAAGAGAATAAAAGGAGGTATTTATTTGAAGGGCCTTCAAAGGTACACCCTGGGCAGTCAAAGGCTACACCCCAGATGGACCCTGTTGTTTCCTGACCAGCTGCTGTTCTCTCCTGCTGGTCAGACACAACAAACCTCTGCAGGCTTCCACTCCAAGGTTTCTTCCAGGCCCCAAAATGTGTCAACTAAAAGCCTCAAGAGGGGGGCAAACTTGGGGTAATTCCATCATGAACTGAGGTTATAATTGGAGAATGAACCCTGATATGCAAATGAACCAAACTTATCAAAGCGTGAAGACCCCGTGACCTGGGGTGGACCCTCTGGACTGCCCAGGGTGAGCCTTTGAAGGCCCTTCAAATAAATACCTGCCTTTTTTCTCCTATTCTTGTTTGGTCTCTGTGTTTTAGGTGGCCACGTAAGGCATCAATACTGTGTTCCTACAAGTTGAATTCAAGATGCAGAGCTTAGCAGGGCCCTATGGCTGAGTTTTTTGATCCTCATAATGTAACTGGGGGGACAAAACCACGTGTGCTTCAGGCAGAAACTTGCGTATAAGAGGTGCTATCTCCACATTACTTGTAATACATTTTAAAACGAATTGTTCTTGTTTTATCCTCTGAACTACTGCTTCGAAGGCAGCTGTGAGTGAACAAGACATTTTAAATGGAAAATGTATTTCCTGCTCCTTTCAGCCTGTGATTTCCCTCTTCCTCTCTACGCCCCCTCTGCATTGCTGCTGTGGGCAGACTAAGCCTCTCTCTCCGTGCTCTCCCACACATCTGCTATTATTTGTTATTCCTATTTTTACTGACTATCCCAGCACCTGATGAATTCTAGCAGCCTTTTTACTGAACCTGAGAGATTCAGTTAATTTTTGTACAAAAGAGGAGGTGGAACCAGTGGTTGAATGCAGCCATCAGCCTGGCACAATTCCTACAAGCTCCAGGGGCTTATTTTCTGTTGTGCTAGCCTGAGGCTTCCTCAACTTTTTCACTAAAAGATTTTCTGACTTGTAGAAAAGACAGAAGGTCCCTGTTCAGTGCTGTCTGTGTATTCTCAGATTTTAATACTGGAGAATTTTCAGTTGCAGAACAGGTGGGATTTCTGTGGCAGAAGAAAAAAGGCTATGAAAGGCAGTCGTAAGACTGTAGAAATTACATATTTTTCTTCTTGCTGAGCAGCAGCAGAAATAATCTATTGTTGCCCCATGCTGAATGGCAGCAGATGCTGGGGCTTTACAATACATCAGGTTCTTAGTTGAAAGGAAATAAGTTGCACAGACTTTGAAATATTTTCTGCTGGTCTGTTGCTATTCATAAGTTGTAAACAACTATGCTTGCCTTTGTCAGAGAGGATAAAACAAACAATATGGTATTCAGGCAATTTTGCCAGAAGAAAATCCTGCTCAGATTTCATTGTGTAAGGAAATATGCTCCTAAAAAAGGTACTCTATTCTGTTCTTTTCAGTCCTGTCTGGTCCAAGTCCCAGTCCCCACCAGTAAAACCGCATGCCCAGTACTGGGCAGCCAAAACAAAATCAACAAAGAATACATTCATTGAAAATGCCGTTTCAGAATTCCCAGAGTTGATGATCAGGTCAGGCTAAGATTTACTGAAAAGTTTAAAATTTCGGGTGGAATGAAAATGAAGCATTCTGCAGAGCAAAAAAATGCCTGAAAAATTTAGCAAAATGATCAGATTCACCAAAATCTTTTATAGGCAATATTTCCAGCATTTCTGAAGTTTTAAAATTAGTGAACAAGGAAACAGACACTATTAAATGTGGGCATGCTCTTGCTTCTCATTTTTTACTCTGTGTAAATTTTAGAACTCTTAAGTCCTCATTTTTACCTGGTGGTAATTTTTTTTCTGCTTAGACTATTGTCTAGGTTTGAGATAAAAATTCGGAGGAATGCTCTGGGAGGAACGTCTCCTCTATAGCAGGCAGGTTACAGCCACCCCTCCCCCACCAGGTTCGGGAAAAAATTCCTCGAAGGAAAGTGAAAG
>VZTA01015774.1:3643-15789 GCA_013398855.1 Mohoua ochrocephala | reverse complement strand
TATGGCAGCTGAGACCATGCTGGATACAAGGTGGTAGCTACATCCTTCTATTCTCTCTCTGTTTTGCCTTTCTCCTTTTCTTCTCCTAATTTCCTCCTCTTGAAATCTAGGTAATTTAAAGTTGGATGGGTTAGAGTTTGCTGTCAGTGTTTTGCGAACTGCTTTATTTTGGTTGAATGTTTGCTTTAAATTTTGCTACGTTCTGGATCTTCTGAAGTTTGCCAGAAAAGCTTATTTTTTAACTTCCTGGGAACTTCTGTCGAGTTGTCCTTTGTGGCACCTCAGGGAAAAGTAGTGCCTTATGCCACTTTTAAATAAAGGGCTAAGTGAGGGCTGGGGCTTTACACGCCTCACTACAATAAAGACATTGAGGTACTAGAGCATGTCCAGAGAAGAGCTTGAAAGCTGGTGAAGGGTCTAGACAGTGAGTTATATGAGAAGCAGCTGGAAGAGCTGGGTTTCTTTAGCCTGGAGAAGAGGAGGCTCAGGAGAGACCTTATCACTCTCTACGACTGCCTGAAAGGAGGGTGTAGCCAGGTGGAGGGTCAGCTTCTCCTCCCAAGTAACAAGCAACAGAGCCAGAGGAAATTGGCTTCAAGTTGTACCAGGGGAGGTTTAGATATCAGGTATCAGGAAAAATTCCTTCACTGGAAGGGTTGTCAAGCATTGGAACAGGCTGCCCAGGAAGTGTTCAAAAATCATGTAGATGTGTTTAGGGACATGGTTTAGTGGTGGACCTGGTAGTGTTAGGTTAGTGATTGGACTCTGTGATCTTAGAGGTCTTTCCCGACCTTAATGATTCGATGACTCTCTGATTCTACATCTCAATTACGTGTACACATATTAAAACTGCAGCAGGTTATGTGACAATTCAGCAGAGTCTCACTGTAGACAGCAAAAACCTTCTTGTTCACATTAATGCTTGTCCCGAGTATCATTCGACATCCCTAACAGCCATTCAACAGCATCGCACATCACCAGGATTCCCAGAACAGCAACTCTGAAACAGGTTTTCCTCTAATGTATTTTCAATTAATCATGCTGAAGAGAAGAGAAAGTGTTTTCAGTAAGTTTGTTCAGAGTCCTGCAAAATCTCTGTTCAGTCCCAAAGTCTCTGAGCACCTCACATTGATTACATGCAGCTTTATTAATTAAAAATGTATGGAAAGTAACTTTCTGTGGAGATAAAAGCAATTCAGACATGCAAGCCTCAAAAAGACTGTGAGAATCTCAGAATGACCTGACAGCTGAATAAGCAATGTGAAAGTTAATAAAATAAATCATGAAAGTATAAGAAGGAAATATGTATCTCAGGGAAGTTCTAAACTCAGAAATGGCTGTGCTTAACAAAAGAAGGCAAGGTATTTGCGTGTGTCTGAAACTAGACGATAATAAAGCAGAAAATAAAATGCCGTCATATTTTTTGGCTTAATAAATACTTCACCTGCTCTGGAATGCTGTCCTCAGTTATGCTTGCTGAATCTGAAAGACACATTTGCAGAATTAGGCTAGGTCTATACTGCACCAGAAAAAAAGAGCAGACGACAGCGCACAGCAGGGACCCCAGCAGCTGATTTTTCTCCCAGCCTCAGGTAATACCACTGTGCCTGCATGTGTTCAGGCCAAGCTTTTCACTGCACTCAAGGTATAATGGGCTGCAGCTGAATCCTACCATGTGCTATTATCAAAGTCCAATCTTACGTCCAAACAATGGAAAGGTGAAGTAGATTAGACTCAAGCTATAGGTTGGACATGGGATCAATGTGGCGGTGTTGGAATGGCCCCAGAAGACCTGGAGAATGAAAATCATTAGAAGAAAATGCAGATAGTTGTAGACATGGAAAAAACTCACATGCAGATAAAGGATCAAGGGATTCAATTTCTTTTCTATGAAAAAAAGGACAGGAGAAAAATATTTAAAATTACAAATAGCCTGTAGAAGACACTTTCCTTTCTGTCTTACAGCACAAATGCTGTAGGGCACAGAAATGAGAAGACAGCAAATTCAGAATGGTGAAAGGGTTTTTTTCATCTGGCAATTAGCTAAACAGTCGATGTCCCAGGGTATCGGTGAAAGCAGAATTCAGAGGAAGAGTTAGCTTCTGCTGTGGAAAACTGAATGCAATGTGTTGATGCCAAAGAGCTTTGGAAGAGACATAAATTTTGAGCTTTGAGGATTACGCTGGTCTCCAGATACCAACAGCTAATTCCCAAATTATTTTCACAAGGGTACATGAGCCCACATGTTCCTCCTGTTATTACTACCTTCTGAAGCAGATGCCACTGTGGGGAGGGCACCCTAGCCTAGAATGGTGATCATGATCATAACAATTGCACTGCTTGTCTCCTAGTTTAAATTGTTTTTAAACATTGGAAAGGAGTGCTAGTTTAGTGTTAACTTAAAAACAAAGGACAAATTGTGGTAGCTGAACATTATCAGTCCTGAAGAAAAGTGACTAGAGGTAAGTTTAATCATGATTTATTACATGAACTTGCTAAGTGCTAGTATTTAGAGCAACACCAGTTCACTGTAGAAGCTAAATGTCCAACCCTTTAAAACTTTATTCGAGAAAAGAAGCTCTTTGTGCTACCAGAGACTGATCCCAGAGAGGAAGATTATTGAATCAGGCTGAAAAATCTCACATATCATTTTATGTTGACCTGACACTTGGTACAGGAACATTTTGATGAAATGGAAAAGATCAGTCTTCTCATGCTGGACTAAAAATTTTGGGAAACAAGAACTAAGCAAGAGAGCTGCAACAGATGCCAGAAAGTATATTCCAGGAGCACGATGTGGCTTCCTTGCTCTTGCATCCTGGGCTCTCATTAAAAGAAAGCACAGAGAAAGCAGTGACAAGGTTTTGTCATACAGTCAAGGTGTGAACCTACAAAGTGTCCTTGGGTCTCCCTGCTTATGCAGAGCCATTATCTTTCCACCAATGAGCAAACCCCATATTTAAATGGGTGCTTTCAACCATGGGCAAGGCTGTGAGCCAGGATGAGGGTCACCATCCATGTGGCATTGACAGAGCAAAATTAATTCAGTTTGACGTTCTCTTATGATAGCTTTGGTTTTGAGTTAAAATAAGGATTGACATTATTTTAAGAGAACTTCTGATCAGATTAAATTGTTTTTAGTGTAATTGGAAAAGCACTAATGAAAAAGAGAAGGCAAAAAAGAACAACAGATCCTCAGAGAGCTGCATGCTAGCATTTAGTTAGAAGAATTTAAACCAGTAATGAACAATTCAGGTTTGCTGCACACATCTCTAAAAGTTATATTAAAACATCACACTCTCCAGTCTGAATTTTTTTTATTACAAGGCAAATTAAAATTACGTCTGCATTCTGTTTTTTAAAGGAAAATTAGTTCAGAGACTTACAGAGACATGTTATTTGGGATTGTTCTAATAGATAATTCTGTACCATTTTCTGTAGTCTTAAAATACAAAAAATACTTGGATAGATTCTGTCATGGGAAGTAGGTGTACTGTCCTAAAGCACAGCTGTATAATTATGTTCTCCTTTTCTTGTAGAGTAGGATAACCATTTGTGTGAACGGTGCTCCCTGATCCAACTGAATACCATTGGTACACATGGAGTTCAGGCAACTTTAAATATGTATTGTGCAAAATTCACAACTTTCTACTTTTAAGATTTTATTCCCCTTTTTGTTAGCCCAGAAGAGAATACACGTGCAAATTTAGTAAAATAATCTTTTGGTACATCTACAGGGACCATTTCCGATATAGAATTAAATTGTGGTGCAGGCAGAATCTTTTATTACATTTACATGACCCCATAAAGATAACTCTAATAGTTCCCCATAGAGCAAAACCCTCCTTAATTTTGTTAATTATTTTCCCCCGGTTATGCTTAGCTATGTCTTCTAATTCAGTATTGATCTTGATACTGAGATCTGTCAAATACTTAGCAATCTACTCAAATCCTCATCTGGGAAAAAGGTTTAAGGGACAGATCCTAGACAGAGCTGGTGCTTTAGAGTTGCACCAATCATTTTAACCAGAAATCCTTTTTTTCTCCCTTCCTTTTTTTTTTTTTTTTTTTTAAATATGCTGGTAAATGAGTGCATATTACATTACAGAAATAAAGTAGTATCGAGCATGATTTCTGTCTAGAGGTTCTAAAATTGCTTTTCACTAATTGACTCCTGCGTCTGTAACTGGCAATAGAGATGAAAGACTCCACATCCCCACAAAAGAGATAGTCACAAGGGAAGAGCCCATCCCACTCCATCTGGTTTGGCTGGCCCTCAGTGAACAGTGAATGCAGATCCCTAGCAAAACAGAAATCAAACATTTGTATAACTGATGAACTGATAGTCTCGTCTCATGCCTGGAATTCCTAGTGCCTAAGGCAGTTTTTTGAATTGCATCAGGAGTGCATTTTCAAGGCAAATTTTCTGACCATCACCACTTGCCTTGCTTCACATTTCAGGGTGGTGATGGAGTGCACAGACTGGATTCCCTTGGGATTAATAAGCAACAGAAGATGCATGCCAATTTCTAATGAGCATTCCGTCCATGTGAGCCTAGGATGTCTTCATCCGTAAAACCTGTTCAGTTTAGAAGCAGGTTCTTCAACACTGTTTCATGCTGAATATCTGTTCTCCCTTTGCTGCTTGTTCATGGAAGTGTATCTTTAGAGATGGATTCTGCCATTCTGGTGCCTGTTTGATAATTAGAGTAAATAGCTCTAAAATCTCATCTCTACATTTATGTCAAAATCCAAGGGCATTCTGCCATCTACTCTCCTATCCCACCCCCCATCCTGTCCATGGTGTCTCGTTATGCACAGCAGTAAATATCCCAAAGAGAGGTACAAACTTATTCAAGTAATTTAGTTTGAGCTTTTGAAATTCTGATCTGATTATGAGAACATAATACTATGATAAAAAAACCCCCTCAAAACCAAAAATCAACAAAACAAAAAAAAGTAAGTTGCTTGGCCATGCTTTATCAGGTAAATCAGAGGCATGAACAGATGTACATTCTCGGGTTTTTTTTCATACTGAGTGAGTTGGTGTAGAAGCACTTCAGAGCCCTCTGTGCTCCCAAGAGCAGTGTAAACGCTCCCCACTAGCATTGCCACTACCAGGCAGTGCCATGCCAACCCTTGGCTTACCTCTGCAGTGCTTTTGGTATTCTCTTCCTCCACTGACTCTAGTTCAAAGGCCTCTCAGTCAGTCCCTCCAGCTCATGCCCAAAGATGTGTTTTCCCCATCAGTACAGGTGGATCCTGTCAGGCCTCATTCCTGTCATGTCATACCAATTATAGCATGGTTTTTGCATGTCTTTAATCTAATAAGCCGTTCATGCTCAGGTACCCATATATCTTTTAATCCTGTAACACCAGAAATACAGAGTATTCATATGATTCTTACCTCCTTCAGACCAGTCCTTCTTCACAACCCATCAGCTTGCTAGTGCATATAAAAAATTATCTATCCAATGTTAATCTATTCACCTTTTTGCACAAACTGTTCAGACAGAAATCTCCTCACACACTTAAAGCTGGAAAGCTGGTGATTTTCAAAGTATGGATGTATTGTGCTGGAAGAAAAAATTCATCTACCAGCTGGCAACACTGCAGAATTAAATACGGGATTGGTATTTCCTACACAGGTTCAGTTTTGCTGTTTATTTTTCCTCTGCCCTTGAATAAGTACCTTTAATAACAAAAGAAAAAAAATGGAGCAATGTCCTCAAAGCAATAGTTTAGGCTGGTCTATCTGTTTCTTAACTCACTTGGAGCAAGTATTTGGAAGAAACAGATATCCTAATCTGTGAATAACTAAGGAGAAGGAATTAAAGGCTCTTAAGAGAAGGAGGCAAGGTTAATTTATATTTTGCATTAAACAACATGGTATGGAAAGCTATGGGTACTATTAATTCCTTTCTGTAACATGAGCACCATTGTTTTTGAAAAAGGAGGATGAAAAAGCTATTATAAACTCTTCTAAGTGACACAAATGTGATAGGTTTCATAAAGAAATTACTGAAGACATGGTTTTATATTGGGAGTAGGTATCCAGGTGCACTTGTGTGATGCAAATAAAACTGGTGAGACAGCCTTCATGTGAGGTCAGTTGCAGAGCAGAGCTTGCAAGGTAAATTTTCATAAAGGACTCATAATGAAGGACAAGTCTGAAGCAAAAATGCTGTAACTGAAATACCCCCTGTAAGCATTTCTAAAATTCCACATCTTGTGTTTATAACTTATGCAAAAATTCCTGCTTAAATCAAATATACACTTGATTATACTGAGACACCTGTAAATATCACTTCCCACCAGAAACTCCTCCTTCTTTCTCTCTGTTCAGAAAAATGGAAATTTTACACTTGAGAAGTGCAGAACAAGTCACTTAGTGTGGTAAAATTATACATTTATTGTGTTTCTCTAAGTAGGGAGAAGCTGAACACATAACAATGCAGAAAATATTCCCAAAAGAAATCTAAACCTATCTTTTTACATGAAATGAAGGGTTTTAACCATTTTTGGTTGCTGTAAATCAGTGCCCATGCATGCACTCACATCTTGCCCTTGCATTCTGAACTACTCAGGAAGAAATTTTTGTCTCTAATTTTACACCAATGCGGTGCTTTTGTCCTTATTTGAATTATATAAGCAAACAGCTTCTTATGGTGCTTTTCTCCTCTTCATTCAAGACAACAGTTATTGAAATCAAGAAAAATAACAGTAGCTGACACTTTCAATTTAGCAAACAAGTAATTTTTAAAATGAAAAATTAGCTTCCCATGCTTGAACTCTACCGCAGGTTCAACCATGGTCCATTTGAGTGTATGTAGGTACAGAAATCAGTGTTTTCATACTCATGTGAATGGACTTACGCATGTGCCTAAGCAGGGTTGAAACATCCTTAAAATGTGTTTATCTAGAGCTGCGTATAAGTATCATAAACTCCTCTTTCTCATGGATATTTCAATTTTTTTTTTTAAATGGTAATGAATTCATTGCTAACTATCTGGGAACTTAAACCTAAAAAAACTGCAGGTTCTGTTAAAGCAAAGGCAGGCTTGGAAGCCCTCTAATTCATTCCTTACCCAGCTCCGTTGCAACAGACCGGCAATACAGCAGATCTCCTATTCTTGAACTGCTGCCTTTGTGATGTTTCACGTGGAAAGCCATCAGAAAGAACTGGCTGATTACTCCACCAAGTGCTCTCTTTGATGCACTTTTACCTGGCATTGGACAATGAATTCCTGTTTTCTAATGCATCTCCACAGCCAATTTGGTTTAGCTGTATTGAACACTGAGGAAATTGAACGTTTGTAGAAACAGGGTAACAACATTTCCTTATGACATGTGCTTACTCTTTCAGCCTTCCCTGCAGCTTGAATTGCACTTAGAGGAATGATCCAGAAGACAGCTACTTCTGTTTTCAAGAAACTGGGATGATGATATCATGATGTTATCAGGTTTGAATGTGTAAAAGAAGCAGTGCCAAAGGTCATTGACAAGCAATATCTACAAAGTTCCATAGAGATTGTTTGGAGGGGTTTTTGTCTCATGGAAATCTGCAGCAATTTTACTATGTAACGGTACTTGGCAGTATTTTTTTGACATACCACTCAAAACTTTCAAAAAATGGCCACAGGATTGGTAGTATATGTGATTTTGATCGCAAGGTCTTGCTCAGGAAAGTTTACTTGTGCCTTCCTTGTACAAGGAAAGCTTGGAGATATAGGAATGACACTAAAGAAAGGAACACAGACAGACAGACGGGCTTCTCCCAAGAGATATCACATCTGCACAGGCAGGAAGGGAGGCTTTGGACTTTTGCTAGTTAGTCACACCATGGTTTGTATCATGATGATTTTAGTAGACTTACATCAAAGCAAGGGAAAATCAGAATTTGGAACTTCATATCTGAAGTTATACCTGATGAGCAATTGACACTTCAGGTGCTTTCAGAAGTCTTCCTGGAAGTGGAAAAAATATTTCTGGCCAGCTTATATGCAGGCAAAAGAGAAGCATTTGCATGGATTTTGTGATATGCCACATTAACTAGTGAACAGTGCTCTTCTCCAGCTTTCAGAAACCAGGGATGCTTCATATTTTACGTACAAATAACGTGGTGCCGGTGCACATTTCTGTTTTTGAAGGATATGTTTTCCACTGAATGTCTGTCACATTTTACGTAGTGCAAAATCTCTGTAAACATTTGATGTTCTCTATTGTTCACTATATCTCTTCATATTAGTATACTACGCATCCCAGATATGAAAGACTTTCACTAGGAATTATGTATAGATTCCAGCATTAATTAAACCAGCTATATAGTAAAGAGACTTTATTTATAACTTTGTTCATAGACAGTAAGTTTTATTACATCTACTTGTATTTTTGTTTATCTTTCAAATAAAATTGCAGTTACTTTAACGTAAAATGTGGAAAAGGTAAATATTAGTTTCATTAAAAACACCCACCCCCACCATATCACAGAAATTCACCAACCCCCAAATTACTGTTATAGGTACTATTACTATTTTCTACATCTGCAAAGACCTAATCAAATAATCTGGACAAAGCACATCAGGAAGATTATGAATAAGAAGATAGCTTCAGCAAATAAAAGATCCAGGGACAAAAATAACCCTAATAAATATATGTGAGCTTTTGTTAGAATGTCAGATTCTGGTAAAGTATGCTGTGGAATATTACCGGAAAATGTCAAGAAAAAAGTATGCTTCCCTCTCATGGTATAATGCAAAGTGTTAAGGAAAAATATATAACAAGTCTTTATAAGACTTGTTGGAGTCTTATAAAGACAGGTATAGTTGTGTTAAAGAACAGTTAATGCTTATTAGTGACCGGTGGAATTGCGTTCAGTTAACTGGTTTGTTGTTCTTGTGTGGAGGAGATATTTTCTCTTTGTTGGTTGGGTTTTTAGTTTTCACTGGTCCCAAATAGCTTTGTTCTATTTGTGTAGTGGTGGCTGAGGTTATTGTAACAGGTTTCTACTCATTGTAAGTAGGAGCTGAGCTGGAACTGAAAGCATGCTCACTGATTGATTGCCTGTCTGCAGGCAGTGGACAGAATCTGTGTTTCTTTTCAAGTTCAGAAAGATTCAAAAAACAAATTTAGAAGGTCTAATTTTTCCAATTAACACTGTAAAAAAAGAGTCCACTTCTACAGAATTAATTAAAATACTACAATGATACAGTTTTAAATTAGGTAACTTGAAGTTAATGTCAGATTATGATCTTGGTTTTATTAGTGCAAATCTAAAAGCCTTTCATTTATGTCCAGAGATTTGCTTCATTCAGGGGTGAGCTCATTAGCAGAATCAAAGGAGCTAAAGACAAAATAAATACATCATTGTAAGATACAATTTAAAGTGTATCTTTTATTCTAAATACTATATTCCACATCAGAATAACTGAAAAGTGTATTTGTTTCTTGTTTCCTCTTATTACTTCAGCTGTGTCATGCACTAACTAGCAATTTTGCACATGCCACGTACCTAATTCTAATCCCACAGATACCTAAAATGGAAGTGCAAAGTCAGGCTCTGGATATACAGAGTTCATCATATCCATAACAAAGATTGCAAAAAAAAGGACTATAAAAAATGCCAGCCTAAGATCTAGTCTTAATTTAACCTTAACAATGCTATAGAATAAAAATTGAGATTAACTTTTCTTTGTTTTTATTAAATACATTTGGTTTAATTCAGCCAGATGAAGAGATGCAACCAGGTGTCTCTTCAGGGGGAAATGAATTCAGTGCATGACAGCAATTCATAGAATTTGATGAAATAGATATAGGAAAAAACGGGTATAGGGAAAAGACTACAGCTAAAGGAAGCATGAGGAAAATCTCTTCAAAGATCTGCATGATGACTGTTTGTGCTTGAAAACAAAATATTTACTCAGTTTCAGATCTGACTTACTTTTTAAGTTGGGATCACCTACTTGAAATAATTTCCCTTTAACACATTTCACTTAGGTATAGTTTTACATTAAAAAACAAACAAATAAATAAACAAAACCCAAACAAAACCCCCCAATAATACAACCTAACCTAAGAATATGTTGTATTCAAGAATATTAACTAACAGCCACATTTAGTGAAAATCCCAGCCTTGACGGAACCACTGATAGACCAGGTTTCATGCCAGACCAGTGATTTCTGTATTCAAGCCAAAATTCTCTGAAATGTTTTGAAGCCTTTAACTTAACACTGCTGAGCAAGGCCAGTCAGATTTCTGACCTTTTTAGTAAAAAGAAAATGGTAAAAGACCTGAAGCATTAAAATAACGGCTTGATCCTTCTCTGAGTGAGGCCAGCCTTGAATGTGTAGAATTTATTCTGATATTGTATTAAACCAGTTCTGAACAACTAAAGAAAGTTGCAATTTATGTTGATCTGTAAAAAAACCCCTCTTTTGTTGCGTGATCCTCATAAGTAGCTTTTGTGTTTGCTATTGTGTTGGGAGAGTAAGTCTCTAAAGGAGGTGTAGTCTGCTTTTACATGCAAGTGTGTAAAATGCCTAGCTCCCATTGAGGCCAAGTCAGCTCCAGGGATCAATATAGGTGTAAAGCTGCTGATTCCTAACAATGGGATGGATTAGTGGCAAGATAATCCAAGGATTACACAGACCTACCAGTTGAAAGTAATCCTCAAGAAAGAATATGGTTAGAAGTGGGTCATCTTCAAGAGTATGTTTTTGACCTCTTGGCAAAAAGGTGGAGGAAGGCAGCGTTCTATACCAAAGGGAGTTTTACCTTTTAAAATTAATTTTAAACCACTATGAAATCTGTTCTTCCATCAAATACTGATATATGGCTGTGCCTAACTGCCCCTGGCATAAGGCACAGTGCTGTGCTCAGCTCTGTGCAAGCACAGAGTCAAGGACGAGGCCTTTGACCCAAAGCACAGACTTCGGGAGTGCGACATGGGACGACGACTCCACACAGATGGAGCCAAGGAAATACAGGGAGTCAGGAAGACCTACTGGCATCTTTCTGGACTGGCATGTCCAACTCCTGTGTTTTCCTGATGGTAGGGATACGTTGGGGGGATTGGGGAGAGTTGGAGAACGTTTTGCGGATGACTGGGGCACACTGGGAAGCCCAAGAGAGCACAGAGATGCTTCCTTTAAAAACTAAGAAGTGACTAATGAAAACTGGCACCAGCGGCTATTCAGGGAAATATCCATGTCTCAATGCAAAGATGAGAGCTAAGATAACAATAGGGTTTAAAGGACCTTGAGGATGAAGGAATAGCTCAGGTTCATTATATGAAGGAAGAGGTAGTCAGGGCACAGCTGAAAGAGCAGAAGTGAGGGGAAAGTTACAGCAACCTTCTAAGTGACCTAAGGAATAAAAAGCGTCCAAGCAGCTTGAGAAGATTAAGTCACATTTTAAAAGTCTTTCCCTCCCACCCTCATCCCCTTTTGGTCAGTTTTACTCCTGACCAATCAATAATGCTGAAGGAGGTGACACAGAAATGAATTAAGCCAGAAGATTTATTCATTTCCTCCCTTGCAAGGTGCTCAGGGCTTGGCATAACATCCCCTTTTCAGCTCTCAAAGAAGGGAAATCATACCAAGATCCATCAGCCTTTTTCTCTGGAAACCTCCTTGTGCAATTACTGCGAGGCATGCCTTTGTCCTAGCTGCTTGTGCACTTCTAAGACAGGGAGAGATCTTCTGGATGGTGTCAGCGCAAAGCAAACACGCAATGATATTTTAGAAAAGGACAAGGAAGGGTCGTGTGCGTGTGCATACAAATGGAGAGCGTACAGGTCTGGGTGTACACAGGTGACAGGCAGGAGTGGCTGCACCCCAGTGACCATAGAGTTATTCTCACAATACCTGCTCCACCATTGTAGGAACAGTCCAAGTGTGCTGGCACAGTAACAGAGAGAGGAAATGGACTGTCCTTTTAATTAGCATTTCCACTACCGAAATGATAAATCAGAGGACCTCTTGCATCTTGTTTCTATTTCTGGGGTTGTTTTATAGGAGGGAAAGACACATGCATTTAAGTAAAACGAATCTGGTAATGCTAATGAAGAGTGTCTAACCAACCATTTTACCTGTTAGCACAAATTTGCACATAAAAAGTACCATGAAGGCTGCAAGGCCTCCTTTAG
>VZTA01015773.1:9688-51350 GCA_013398855.1 Mohoua ochrocephala | reverse complement strand
ATCCCATCCAGCCCCGTAGACTTTTGAGTGTCTAAGTGGTTAAGCAGGTCACTGACTACCTCCTCCTGGATTACAGGGAGTCCATTCTGCTCTCCATCTCTGGCTGCCCACTCAGGGGCCAGTTGCCCTGAGGATAACTGGTCTTTCTGTTAAAGACTGAGGCAAAGATGGCATTAAGTACTTCAGCCTTTTCCTCATCCTTGGCAACAATATCCCACCCTCTGCTTCCAACAAAGAACAGAAATTTTCCTTGGCCCTCCTTTTGTTGTTAATGTATTTATAAAAACATTTTTTATTGTCTTTCATAGAGTGGCCAGATTGGGTTTTAGCTGAGCTTTCGCCTTTCTCATTTTCTCTCTCTGTGATCCAACAACACCTTTGTACTCTTCCTGAGATGCCTGCCCTTTCTTCTAAAGGTAAAAAAACTCTCTTTTTTTCCCTGAGTTCCTATGAAAACTCCCTGTTCAACCAGGATGATCTTCCCTGATATCTTGTCTTTCAGCACATAGGGACAGGCTACCTCTGCATCTCTAAGATTTCCTTCTAAAAGTATGTCTGGCCTTCCTGGACCCCTTCATTATTAAGAACTGTTTCCCAAGGGACACTCTGAACCAGTGTCCTGAACAGTCCATCTTCCATAAGTCCAAGGTAGAGGTTTTGTTGACCACTTCATTAATCCACCAAGAACCAAAAACTCTTACCACATTGTGGTCGCTCTGCCCAAAGCAGCCTCCGACCACCACATCTCCCACCAGCCCTTCTCTGCTCATAAGAGCAGGTCTAGCAGGACACTGCCCTGTAGGCTCCCTCACCAGCTGTGTCAGGAAGTTATCTTCCAAATGCTCCAGGAACCTCCTAGACTGCCTCATTTCCCCTGTGCTGGGTTCCCAGCAGACACTGGCAGGTTAAAGTCTCCCACAAGAACAAGGTCTGGTGATTGTGAAACATCATCCAGCTGCTTACAGGATACTCCTTCTGCCTCTTCATCCTGGTTGGGTGGCCTGTAACAGACTCCCACCAGGATATCTGGCATACCAGCCTTCGCCCTGATCCTCACCCCTAGGCACTCAACCTCATCATCACCATCCTCGAGCTCTGTGTAGTCAAAACACTCCCTGAGGTACAGAGACACCCCACTGCCTCTCCTGTCCCCTCTGAAGAGCTTGCAGCCACCCACTGCAGCACTCCAGTCATGACAGTCACCCCACCATGTTTCCCTGATGGCGACTACGTCATGGCTTTCCTGCTGCACGACGGCCTCCAGTTCCTCTCATATACTGCGTGCACTGGTGTAGATGCAATTGCTACTGCTCCACTCTCCTCCAAAATCAGCTTCCATATGTCTTGGGTACTGCACCTGAAGGGAATTGTAAACATTTGAAATAATGGTCATTAGCTGTCCTTAAATCAATGAATAACTCTAACCACTGCACGTTGCTGAGAAACGAGAGTACGTATGACTCAGATAAGTTCATGTATGTGTTCTGAGACTCAGAAGAGAAGGGGTTTTCAGTTAACAGGTTAGAAAAACAGTATGAAGAACATCCTGAGGGCAAATGATCTAACAATTGTGTCATGACATGTAACTTAGAAAGAAAAAAAGATTAACTGCCATGGTGAGCTAAGTGATCATTTAGACATTTGCAGACAAAGGAACTACAGCCCTGCTGAGTTTTTAATTACTTGAGAACAAAAGCATCTCCATTTAGACACCAGAAGCATTTGACCCTCACAACCCACTGTTGCTGTGTTCACCAGGTTGTGCCCATACTGCCCTTCTGGTTCAGTGTTAAAGTGAAATCTCAACTGTCCCAATTCACCATTTGTCAGTTGGATTTGCAGAGTGGTTTTAGCACATTCAAACAAGATTATCTGAGCAAGAAACTCACCCAAAAGCTCTTCTCCATACACCCATGCACCAAGTTTACCCCAGCATGTAATGAAGTCAATAAGTGGCTAAATCGATGACTTGTGCTTCAGACAGCCTCAAACTACTGAACGATCAAGACTGATGTGAGAATTGAAATACACTGTGTCAAAACGTGCAGGGACCAGAGACCAGGTTTGAGTTACCCATCCCAGTTTGTATAGGCAGATGTTCAGAAATGTAGGTTACATTTTGACCTTGGGGATAGTTCTCAGTGCTCCTATTACAAAACTCTAATGGATGTCTCAATTTCGTCTGTCTAGGGCTACTATAATTTTATGGCTAAACATGTCTGGGTTTTCTCCCTCAACAATCAGTCTAGAATTATTCTCGCAATATTGCAAAGTTGGGTCATTTCTGATTCTTGTTTCATCTTGTCCATTTGAGTGGCAGCACTGAATCATGCCACCTTCAGACAATGTAACTGGTTATCCACATGGAAGGTAAGTAGCCTCACAAATCATAAAGTGCAAGATCCAAACGGAGTTGCCTGATGCCAAGGTACCCCTGCACCAAAGTACTAGGACACCACTCCTTGCTGCTGCTTCTCTGTGTGTCTCTATCCTGAGTGAGCTCTCCCTGCATCCCAATGCGCTGAATATGACCATACTTTGCAACCGAGCAAAGCCTGCCTGCCTTGTGCCCATAGCTCTCCTTCCTTTCTTGTGCTCACCATCCTTTTTTTCCCCCAAGTACTTCCCTCAGACTGCCTTAGCCCAGGCTCTCTTGGTTGTGGGATACAGCTTGAGACAGGCTCTGTACCAGAATGGGAAAGCACCACAATGTACCTGCACCAATCACACAGACACAAAGCACAGGTCTCTGCAGCACCAGGGGTCCGAGCACATGGTCTCCAACACAACCTGCAGCAGATCCAGGGGATGCTCAGGGTCTAGTGACCACTGAAAAAACCCTCTTCCACGATAATTCTTGCCTGCAGCCCTAGGAAGTATCATCCATGGGAGCTCCAGGTGAGGATAATGCAGGGCATTGTGAGGGTAAACTACTGCAGCTGCCTTCCCACAGCTGCTGTGTGCCAGGCTGCACCCGTGCTTGACCCATTTACAGTTGCCATGGAGAGAATGAAGCATATAGAATTATCACTCCTCAAACTGCAACGAGATCTCATGGAAATAAATATCTATTTGTGAATTTAAAGGGGAAACACAATAAAATAATTATGAAAATCTACGTCCAGTGACTGCTGACAAACATGCATTATTTGACAAAGCTAATCTATCACCCTTTGTTATCAGCAGGCTGCAGCTCTAGCCTAACCTACCCTCTTAACAAGAAAAGAGAGGAAATTGGGCACAAAACTCCATTCCTTTCAAGACTTTCACATTCAAAACTGAAATACGTTTCATCTTAATGGTCTTGCAACACAAAAATGGATTAAAGCAGCATTAAGCCAGGAATCACATTTTGATGTGCAGCGCAATTTCTTGCAAATTCCATAAATAGGTTGGTCTCCCTCCCAACAATTAGATTTCTTCCCTCTGTAATTGTGTTGCAGCTACAGCAGCTACAAAAGAGAACAGCATAATGAGACTGATTCTCTGAGATTGCAAAGAAGAGCTCCTTCCAAGTGCCACTACTGAGCAAGGTTTCTTAAAGAAAGAAACGCTGGTATATTAAGATTCATTGAATCGATAGGAAATTACCAAAACTTTTTCATTTAGACTTCAGTAAACATTTTATACATTTTAATGATTTTTTTCATTAGTTTATTCTCTTTTTCTGCTAAACTGCGAATTCATGAAATTCAAGGATGTATAAAAATGTTAAATTATTGCAAGCAACTCTGCAATCATGAGACAGCTCAGTTTTGTAATCTTGGTGGCTGAAGGTAATTTTGGTCAAGCCTCTGGTTAAGGATATTTGCAGCACATAATAAAAATAATTTATTGAAACTATGGCTCAGTGAACAATGCTATCTACACTCACATGTCAGTGGATGGCCCTTGATTAGCCATTTATGTCCATGCAGCTAAGCACATTCATTAGGGGTTTTTTTTCACTTGTTTAAAGAACTTAGAGGCCTATGTGGGGACCAGCATTCCCAAACATCACTCGCATTTGGGGGACCTTAGTCTTAAACTAGAGACACAACCCCATTTTTTTTCACTGAGCCTTCTGAGTATTTTACATTTGTGATAGCAGGGAGAGAAAAACAAGCTAAAAGAACAGAGTGCAAAAATCAAGTCATGTAAAGTCTGTTATTCTAACCAGAAGGTCCCACAGGGAAATGATTCAGGGCTAGCAACACTGGGGATAGAGAAGGGGAAACTGTGCTAAAACACATTTGAGTGACACAGACCCAGGCTGTGGGTTTGTGGGGGTTTGGGTTTGGTATTTTTTTCATTTTGTTTCCTGGTTAAGGTTAAAGCCGACAGCTGAAAACTCGGAGGTAGTCAAAGTCTTTCATCCATCTCAGAGACAGAGGGAGGTGGCTTGTCCCGCGGTAATGCAGTGCCATCTAGTGATTCCTTTCTTTACGGAAAAAAAAAAGGAAAAAAGAAAACCACGCTAAATTATATCTTCATGTTAAGGAAAAACCAAACAATAAAACCAACCTAAATTACCCGTCATGGTAGGGCCGGGATTCCGGCAGGCAGCCTGTTCCCGTAACGGGGTGCGGGTGTGAACAGCCTTCCCTCTCCCGGGCAGCCGCTGCCGGGGGGATTTGGGTGGGAGCCGCGGCCACCTCCGCCCTCCTCCGGGGGACTGGGGCCACCGGGGCCAGGGGGTCCCCTCGGTGCCTTGGCTCCCAGCTGCAGGCAAGCCAGCGCACAGTGACACCCGGGTTTGCGGGTCCCCAGGGCCGTGTGACAGGCAGTGACACCCGGGTTTGCGGGTCCCCAGGGCCGTGTGACAGGCAGCACAGCCCGGGCAGGTGCCTCTGGGGTTCTCCTTGCCAGCACTTGGGCTCCCGGGTGTAATCAGCGGCTGCGGCGCCAAATCTCAGCTGTCCCGATTCTTACCGCGAGCTTTGCAGCACTGCAGCTTACCCGTCTCGGCTACACATAGTTAACTACAGCTAAACCCAAACTATTTATTTTACAGGTGTGAAAAACTACAAAAATGGGAAGGAAGCTTTTTTTAAAAAAGAAAATAAACTCAAAGTTTCCCATCACAAAAGACTTCCTGACATACAGTGATCCCTAGATGCTGGCAGTTACTCTAAATCTGATTTATCCCTGTCCTGTGAGTTGAGGTTCAGGTGTAGGTGCCTTCCAGAAGCCACACATTCCCATGAGCTAAGTGCTGGGCTACTTGCCGGGAAATTCCACACATTTCATTTCTGTTCTCATTTGGCCTGAAGAAACCCATCCCTTTGTATTGCTGCATAGCTGCCCTTGTCCAGGAGGCAGCTGCAGGCTGCAAGATGGGGAATGGGATGCAGCTGCATGGTCATGACTTTGGCATATGACCACCATGTGTATCCACTGCTCTAGAGGTGCTATATGGGACTGCTACCTTTCCCTCACGAGCAAATCTATGTTTTCTCTTCCTTATTCCTTACTGAGAGGAAGACAAGTGAGAGAAACACCAGCCAACAAGCCTAGTATTTAGGAGTGCCAAATATAGCTCATAGTTTGCCACAGATGGGTTTTTCCCATATTCCTTCAGCGAGAAAGAGCAATTCCTAATGCAAGACCAAAGAGAAACTTTTGCACATTTTTGATTGAGCAAGTTTTTACACACTGGTGCAGCATTTACCTTTTCCCAAAGCTAACTTTTTCTTCCTTCAAATCAAAATGCTTCCCTGAACACTATTGTTTGCATATTGGGCCATAACAACCCCACGAACATACAGAGTCTAAAATGGTGTATTAAAAACAGTGGTGAGCAGGCTTCTAGAATGGTAGAAGAGCAGATCCTGAGAGCTTTAATAGCTCAAAGCTGATCTATGTGTTCACCAGTGACATATAATTTTCAACTTACATGACATGTAGGAAGTAGTCCTTTTGCCATATTCTGTCCTGGCAAGCTCTCACTTGGATACCACAGCCAGGATTTGGTGTCACCTTCACGACGTGTGTGAAGAAATCCAGTGGAAAGCAGGGAACAACGAGAGATGCGGAAAGCATGGCATACAAGGAAGATTTGCATGAGGTAATGTCACCTAAAAATATATTAAAAGCTACTGAAAAGAGAAGCAATAAAATCTTCCTGCCTATCATGTATAGGAGCAAGATGGAACGACCTTCATCTGCAGTTAGGGGAATTCAGGTTGCATGCTAGCAAAAAGCACTTCAGCAGCAGAGGTAGAGGTAGGGGAATAGGGTGCCTGAGAGGCTGTGGACTCCCTTCGACCAGAGATCCTTACTGATAAATTTAATAAAAATACAGGTATAATTACTCTGGACAGAAGCAAAGCCTAGAAAAATTCATGAGGTTGTTCAAGCCCTCCTTGCTCCATGAACCTCTGATATTAAAATTTTTGCCTAGAAAAGAATGAGCTTCCTTCCAACTGCCAACACAGAGTCAAAATACAAGTACAGCCCGATTTCACACATACTGGTGTACATCAGGAGATACTAAACTAGGGGCATTACTAGGGGAATTATGCTGCTGTATAGCCCAAAAAGATGGCCTTTAAGATCATTAAGCTAGTGGGTTTTACTGTAACAAAAGGCAATTTCTAGATATTTTTTGTACCCATTCCAGTTTCTTCGTTATGTTCTATTCTGGGTTTTATAGCAATAATGATATCATGACCTCATTGCCTCGGTATCTAAGTAGTGTAACAGGTGGGAAAAAATATTAGCCAAGAGAAAAATACGTTGATTTGATGCCCCTGCACCATATTTTAAACCCACCAATAGAAGGATGGAGATGAATGCATTCTTTTTATTAAACCCTACTCAGTAAAACAGTTTCTCTGCCTTCTGTAGCTAACAGTTTCACACAACTTTCTTTTTTAAACTGGTTAATTCTGTACAAGATAAGTGTTAATTAAAAATTAAACCAAAGAGCCTAGCTAAATCTTTGATTTTCCCTGTGCCCCAGTTTCCCATCTGTAACACAGAGATTGCAGTTTTCTCACCCCAGACATCTGCTGTATGATTCATTAAGATTTGTAGGGTGGTTTGCCTATTCCCAAGTTATTAAAACAGACCACAGCAGATAATCCAACCATCATCTTAGAAATTAATTTCCCTTTACTGGACTTTTGACAGAATTCAGAAAATGACTGGAAGATCTGTAGTTTCTCTTCCAAGATACTCACTGTCAGCCAGTGTGACTGCCCGTGCTGAGCCCAGTGAACAAATCTCCCAGCAGCCTCAATGGGAATGGGATCAGCTCATACTTTCCCACTTTTTCTACAGGATGCCTGACACCTTTCCAACACAGTGAGCACCCTCCAAGATGTGCCTCTGTTTCTGCATTTGCATCCTCTCCCAGTGGATCTCCCTTACTATCACCTCCCAAAAAGCTGGGCTGCCCCTTTGTACATGGGTAGACACCTTTCATTGCATACAGGAGTATTTGAATGTCCTTTCTATTTAGCGTGAAGGGCAAGAAGCCAGTACAGCTTTAGGCTTGGGGCAATTTACTTATTGACAAGGATCACCGACTGCTGGGTGGAAATAAGTTCTCTTTGTGGTAAAGGGGATGCACAGTCTACCTGGCTGCATGAGAGCATCATCTCTCGTTGTTGTGATTACATTTAACTGCCCATGTGTGGACACTCTTATCCTAGGAGTAACAAGTGCATTTTCATGTTTAATCCACTTCTGAAGATAAATGTTGAGTGTGAGTGAACTCAGCAGGAAGAAGACACTCGTATGCCGGCAGCTGATAAAGCAAAGTTTGTCAGACTCAGCACAAAGACAAAGCAAGCCACACCTGAAGCTGTGGATATCCAAAGCTCAGGTTCCAGGCATGAACTAATCACCTTGAAACATTTGACCACACATGAGTAGCCTGCAAATCAGGAAACAGGTATTTGGAAGTGTGAGGCAATGGCCACTAACTCACCAAGGGTATCTGGGACAAAGTGTCATCACTTTCAACTCTTGATGCCATTGACCCCAGACAGCTTGACTTGTCTCAGGTGAAGCTGTTCACTTCCCCATAGCTGAGAGGGTACCAAGCAAGGACAGCTTCCACTGAACACTGCAGCAATGCTCTTGCTCGAGCACTGCAATAACTTTGCTATTTCTCACATTATTTGATACTTGTGTCCTATAGTTTTGCTCTAGCAAAGCTTCTTATTTTCCACTGTTTCCAAATATAATTCTGAAACAAGCAAGCCTTAATTTTGGGTTATTAGCTTTGAATGTCAGATTATGATTTCCATTGTTTATTGCCACAACAGACTATTAAAGAGGCACCTCCACCCAGCTAAATTTAAGATTTTGTCTTCAGGCATAATAATATCTCTGAGAGCTGCTCAGCCCTAGTAAGTATTTAAACATATACTTAAATTTAAGCATGCAAGTTGTCCTCTGATGTCAGTCAGAATTCTATTTAAAAGTAAGTCTGTGGTTAACTCGCTTCCCAGACATTTTTTCTTACTCAATACAACATAGTTGCTATGGCAATAATCAGTAGCATAGCACTTGTGGAGAAAGGCAGAATGTTTTGATTGTCATGTGAAGATTCACACCTTCAGAATTAAATTCTTTTACTAGCTGCTACTGTTCCTCCTGCTGGCTCAGCAGACTGCAGTGAGTCTTTATTAGCTCTGATAAGCAGCACCAAGACAACGATTGTTCAACTTGCTCCGAAAGGCCACTTAGCACTGCGGAATTAACAAGGCATCGACTCGCTGTAACACCCAACACCCCAAAGATGACACTGTAGAACAGGTGTTTAATCTACAAGGAAATTATCTTTGCCTTGGCAAGAAAATCCTTTAACTCACTTCCTCTATAAATAACACCTGATGGACTATGTTATGCAAACCCTAATCATGATCAAAGTAGTTTTAAGAAGGGATATCCAATCCATGATGTCTTCAGTCTTCTTGTGTGCGCACAATATGCATTCGAGTTTTACCAGAGCTTTATAGAGCAAAGAACAAGTATCTTGTCCACCGAGAACAGAAAAATATCCCCAACTAGTCAGAAGGAAAAAGGGATATGTGGGAAAGAATAAATGAAAAAGGCAAAGTAGACGGAATAGGAAGACAGAAGTTGCTGTTTAGCCTTAAGGTCACAGGCAAGTTGGTACAAATTTCTGAAACTATTTTCTATATTGAAAAACCTGAGACATCTTAAACCACCTGCTTTTAGAAGATGCTCTCGAGGCTGACCCTGAACTACTTTTTGGGAATTTTAGGAGGAAAACTCAGCTCCCCAGCAGTGTCCTCATGACTCAGTTGAAGCACAGTTGGGCTTTTGCAACTTCCAGCTATTCCCTTCACCCTTTCAGTGACTGTGCCCAGTATCAACATGTCAGATGTCTTTCCTTGACGTCCCTCTAGGATAATCAAGGACTCAGTGTCTTGCTACCACCTGCCACAACGGCACATGGCCTTTATATGCCATCTGAATACAAGCTGCTACAAAAGACAACATCTCCACCAACACTGAGGTCCCAAGGGTGTCCTGGCATTAAGCAGGCTCTGATGCTCTGTTTCAGAAGTAAATCACAGACAACATCCCTGAAATTCAATGCAAATACTTCTCTGATAGCAAGAAACACACACTAAGCCTTCAAGATTATAGCTGAAAAAAAAAAAAAGGTAGGTACTTTCCATAGCATGTTCCTAGGGAATCTGTATTTATTCTGACAGTTTTCATGTAAAAGAATGGTCACATGTTAATACAAGAAAGTAAATAAGTAAAAAGACTGAACAGTGTTAATAAGAGCTACTTCACAACGGATCCGAAAAGCCACTTTATCTCTGTTTAACTCAGCTGGCTCTGAAATGGGAACACACCAGTGGAAATTTTTTTTGCCTCTGCTACCTATTTTTGGACTTGTCAAAAACATATCACCTGGACTTTTCCAGTTTTCAGCTGATAAAATGCTTGTTGCTTTTCCCTATGTACTTTCATACGGCTATGCTTTTTCATGCACAGTAACTGAGCTTGCCTTACCTCAGTCAAACCCTGTTTTCTAAAGCCTGGTGTTTATGGTCCATTTCATAATGTTAGAGTCAGGTCTTACACAACTGTACATGTCCTACATCCTTCCATTTAAAAGACACTAGTTAAAGTTTCAGCACAGAAAGTGGAAGCTGAGAAAAACCTCAACAGAATCTGCAACTAGAAGTGTCTGGACGTTTGACAGGCACAGGTTGACACCAATTTCAGGCAAATACCCCAGGATTTGATATTTCGAAGTATATCACATCCGGATCTGGTCTAGTACCTGAAGCCTTAGGAACAAGGGTCCCTCACAGGATCAACTTTCCTGCTACCTTTTTAGTGCTTTGTCCTTTTGCTGTTTTGTACTTCGAACTTGCAGAGGCGAAGGTAAAGCAGACAAGAAAAACATCGCAGTAAAAGGATGAGAACAAAGAGGTTTTTTAATAATTAGAACAAAATTTAATTTCTAGAAGTTGGTGAGCTTCAGTAACTACTTTTTAAAAAATTCTTACTTATGATTTTAAAACTTCTTTGAAGTCTTTCATTGTCTTTAACACGGGACACTGACCCCAATGATAAAGACAAATAAGATGGAAAGATGGTTTCTGAGATGGAAACCAATATCTTTCTCCTTGTCCAGAGAAAGGCCTGAGAACTCCTTGCTGGGAAATCATCTGTGACAGGCACATAGGAAAGCCTTGTGAGAATGTTCATCACAAATCCTGGGTCTCCTACTCAAAAGTAGGGAGGCCCTCCAGCCATGCATTTCTACAGTTTTAAGTGGGTATATGTGACCCAGGACGAGAACTTGATGTTCCTTTTGTTTAAATATTAATCAGCTTTTGCAGAAATAGCAGAGCTGTTTCATTCATTCTCTTTTCAATTTATATAAATATTAGATTTGTAAAATATAAAAAATCACTCTGCACTTCTAAAACTTAAATTACTACAAACCTGAAATGTAATTTCATACAATACTGGGAAAAAAACCATAACAAAAGCAGGAGGGAAAGAACTGAGAATACTTTCCTCTCCTAATATACATGATCAGTCGGATAAGTTTTCTACAGCTATCAACAAACTTCTTTGCTTCAAGAAGATTTCATTTGCAGTTCAGCACTACTAAAATGGCCCTAAACTTAGTCCTCCTTGCCATGTATTGCCACAGAAGCTTAGAACTGTCAGAGTTTAGTCTCGCTCTAGTAAAAATCATGAAAACACATACACCACCACTGTTCCCCACAAATTGTTATTTTGCTAAAATCTTTGTTGTGCTTAAGGTAAGAGATATAAAACTGCCTCAATCCTGCAGACTAAGTCAAACCATTCCTCCAGTAAGGAGCCACCAGGCAGAAAGGAAAATTCCTTTCTTGGCTCAGAAGTTTGTGAATGCTGAGAAGGAGAGAAGACCTCTGCGGGCAGGGGTAGTTCCTCAGCCTCCTCCCATCCCATCCAAATCAATCAGCAGGACAGCTCTACACACCCTTCAGGGCTGGTTTATATTTAGAACTTAATAAAGAATAAAAAATAGCAGATCATACACCCACTCTGCTTTGGGGAAACAAATGTGCTAGTCAACGGAAGATATAAATAATCGCGCGATGACACAACGAAACGCCTCATCCGGTGCCTTCAGTGCAAACCGCTGTCCAGGGGCCAGCAGAGCTGCTGGATGCACTCCATTAATCTCTTTTCCAAAGTGATGGATTCCTTTTTTGGGAACTAGCCCAGTTCACTGAGGAGTCATTTTTTCCCCCATCAGCTGAGATCAGTCACCAGTAACTCATCACTTCTCATCCAGCCCATGCTCTTCACTTGTAACTGAGACTTTCCAGCAAGGATACCACAGCTGGCCTGCAGGAAACACCCCCTGACTCCCTATTCATAGTCTGGGAAGGGCAAAGGAAGGAGAGAGCAGGCAATCAGATACAGAGCGATAGGAAAAGTGTGACCTTCCTTTCCCTTCATAGTGACACCATTTTCTCCCTCAGCTTTGACCTTTTGAAAACATTCAAGAACCCATGTGAAAACCCACAGCCTCGTGCAATCAAGGCATAGTAACTCCACATTTTTAGATGCAAAAGAAAATCCGTAGTGCCGGGTATAAATACTAGACCAGGGAAGGTGAACATGACCAACGGCTCCAGGGAAGAGCCATTCTGGGTTCCTACTCCACCAGCTACAGGCACTTCTATTAAAAACTGGCTTTATGTTTCATTAAATAAGTTGGTCATGCTGTCCTGGGAGCATGAAAACAGGAGTTTTGTGTACCTAGCTCTCCTGCTGTGGCACAATTTACCTTTAGGGAATGTATGAAAAATAAGTCCTTATCAGGGACTTTCATGCCCCCTCCCTGCCAGCTGCAAGTGAGGTTGGCATGGGGCAGAAATCACAATGCTTCTAGACACTCATGTGAAAGGATTGAGAAGCCTGGAACACTCGGATGCTAAATGCAGAGAGGATGGCAACTTTATGTGGTGGCTAAGCAGGGGCCTGGGAAATTGCAACGAAAGCTACTTAACATTTTGCCTTGTCCATCCAAAGCTGGCTCTGTAAATCTACTCAACTTCACAGGAACTTGCAGACACATGTGACTGGAGGCATACAAGGATAGAAGAGCAAAAAAATATGATGGACTTATAGGAAGGGAACTGGGATGTTTACTGCTTTCCAGCTGTCTCACAAGAAGAGAGTGCTTGAATGGCAGGCTTGTGCTCTCAGGGTGGTCCACAGTGGGGTGGAAAATTGTTGGGGAGTTTATTTACATGCTCTGTCACTCTTTCTGACCTCTAATGAGAGCAAAAGCAGCATGAAATGAGGTCCCAGCTACTGTGAAAAATTGCCAGATAATGGGATTTATGGAAGTGTAAACATGTTTATATGCATTCCTCAGCAGTTAACCACTGTATCAAGCAAAAGACCTGCTGCCACTTCAAGGGTTCAGATTCACGATCGGAAGGGAGGCCACAAGAACCAGGTGCAATCCCGCTGTGCAGGACAAGGAGGAGGGTGGTGAGTGTGTACACACACCTTCTCCTCGCAGCAACAATATTTTTATTCACTTTCCCAGATCACAGAATCAAGGAATCATAGAGCAGCTTGGACTGGAAGGGACTTTTAAAGGTCATCTAGTCCAACCCTCCTGTCATGAGCAGGGATACCTGCATTCAGATCAGGTTGCTCAGAACCCCTTCCAACCCAGCCTTGAGTGCTCCCAGGGACCTCAGAGCAGCTATAAACTGCGGAGGTTTTCGTCACTGCAGTCCCGATTCAAGTTAGTGCTGTAGCTCAGAGCCTGTACTGCCCAGTGCCTCTTTGGGGAGCAGCACAAAGTGAATGAGTAGGATCCAAGCCTTGGCATTGCCATGGATGCCAGCACCTTTGCTGGTAGCTTCTGGGCACACAGAATGAGTTTCTTCTTCTCGGTCCTAGCAGGGCAGAGCAGAGCTGAGGCGGTACTGCAGAAGACCTTGCTTGATCTGCCTCCGTTTGGGGAGGAGTGAATGTTGGTCTCTTGGGCTGTAAATTCCACCAGTATTTCTCTGTATTTTACCTATGGTTTCCTCAGAATTAGGGGTGGTGGAGGAAACAACTCTAAATAACCACAATGAAAACATTTTACAGTAGAAAGAAAGCACCACCCAAAAAATGGCACAGAGCCACCATTTTAAATTACACAGGGCAAGAGTAATGCCCCTTTGGAAAGTGTCATTTCAAGGTAATGAAGGTTTTGAGGAAAGAGTGTGTGACCCTGCCCATATTTATCCTCCCGAATAGGTGGGGACGTGTCACGAATCGCTGTTACCAGCCCAAGCCACTCCTCATTCCCGCACGGCAAGCTCTGCCTTGCCACCAAAGGACAAGGCACAGCTGCCACTGCCACTGCTCCACAGGAGCAGCTCACAGCCGGTTTATCACTGTGAACCTGCAGCGGGGAGTCAGCAGTGCCAAAAGACAGAAATAGCAGCACTCCTTTTATCACCCAGGGTTTCACAACGCACAATGCGGTGCCAAAAGGTCCATGGATAGGGTGGGGAGATTCCCCTCACCTTTTCCCAGGGCTCATCACTTAGGCTTGATGTTTACAAGAACTGTAAGAAAAGGTTTCTCATTTCCAGGTGTGGCAACGTGACCCTCACCTCTCAGTTCAGGATCTGGTCTTTACAAAGACTGGACTGCGTGGGATGCATCCTGAGGAAAGGGTGCAGTGCCACTCTGCGTGACTGCTGCCCGAGACCATGAACTGTATTAACCTTCTGGAGGGAAAGGGGGAAAACGAGACTGCCCCTGATATGAGATATACACTCACCTTTAAACAATACTTTGGTCACACAGTCTAATGACTGTCTCTTTACCTTTGCTCCATCCCACTCCAGGGAGAACTGCAGCTCTAAGTGGAAAGTTAAGAGCTGGAGCTGTGCTCGGCCAGATGTCCTATTGTGATGACCAGAAGCCAAGTAATGAGAATGGGCTGAGTCCTCCCAGCTCTGCAGGGCTGGACTGAGCTCACCCCCACGCTTACCCATTCAGAGCAAAATTGTCCCTGATGGTAAAAAGGCATCCTTTGATGTTGGAAGAGCAAATGCCGCATTCAACGTCTTCCCTAGGACTAGAGAGCACTTTCCTCATTCACGTTTTTCGTTCAACAAAGTATGTATCAGTCTCCTCTACAGAGAAATAAGAGTTATTACCATTCCTGATGTTTCAGATACCAAGTGTTCTGTATGGAGATCTACAGGACCAGAAATGATATCTCTTCAAAGCATGGCAGATTGTTCAGCGCCACATAGGAAAAAAACAACCCAAATTTCACATGAGGTTTGTGAAACCCCAGGCAACTTCCAGTTTAGTTAAGACAACCCTGACTTGGCGTGCCTAATGCACCTGCTGCTCTGATCATGCAGGGCTTAGTCCATGCACAATCACTGCTTTCAGTGTTCACATTTCTTACATTTAACTCAGAGGACAGCTAAGTAGCCACATGTGGAAAGAGAAATAGTGCTGTGAATTAATCATAAAAATTACCTGACTTAGCTTCAAGGAACAGAGCTCTTTCAAGAGCTATCAAAATCTGACAGCATCCCAGTGACAGCTCCACGGAGTACAACTCCAGCCCTTAATGGATGTTTCCTAAAACCAAAATAAACTAAGTTCCTATGCTACTTCATGGCAGTGAAATCCAAAAGAAAATTTCGTATTGTTCAGAATATTGCCGTAGATTTATTATTTTCCTGAGCACAGATGAGTGTCAGAAGTTGCTTTTTCTGTGTGTACATGATTTGAATGATCTCAAAGGCAAAAGCCAATACCCCCTATAAAAGTTATTTAATATTTTTCTTTTCTGAGCTTCACCCAAGTCTAGTCCTCACTTATACTCTGCTTCTTTACGTCTGCTGTTACTTTAAGCATCTTTATTATTTAGAGGTATATAAATTGATTTACAGGATTCAACTGTAGTGAAACAAGAACTAACCAGCCTTCCTGAATTAAAGAGTCTGATCTCCCAGTGATGCACACTGAAATCTTTCACTCTTCCTACCTCAGCTCTGCTCTAACTCATCCTGACCAGACACCCAGCAGTCAGAGTACACGCCAGCTGACACTTTTTTCTCTGAGTTCCAGCAGTTAGTTTTCCAGGATGCCTGAAGACAACATAAATCATATTATCACCAAAGAAAGGAATAAGCAAGAAAATTTCAGCCAGGAACATTAAGCCTCTCCCTTACAAAGCAACTTTCTTCTCTGGTGAGATTAGTCAAACCTTTCAGAACATGACTGCACAGGGGAAAAAAACTACCCTCAACTCACTTTGAAGAAATGTCTTGCAGGCATTACAGTATAGTCTGTCCTTAAATTGCCTCAGCAGTAAGAGGAAAAATGCTTCACACTTCCAGATGTAAGATGTGCAAAGAAGGTTAATTAACTAAAGTTCATACACTGCTTTGAAGGTGGAAAGACCTCCAAAGGAAGTGTTAAGAACAGATAACCAGAATCCATCTTTTCCGACCTCATAAAAAGCAGATCGATGCTGCACAGAACGTGTACAACAGAGAAATTGCCCAACTGTAGGATTATTCATCAAAGTTTTACTTGGAGCCTAAGGGGTTGCTTAGAAACTGGTACTTCCCAGCTGTATCTCAGTCAGAGCTGTGATTTCACTACCTATTTTTGACAGGTAACCCAAATGGGACATTTGAGTAAAGATGGCTGGAACATTATGACATTTTCTTCAGCATTCAGGGCTCACAGTTTTGATGTTTAAAAAGCAGGTTTCTGACAGCTCCCTCAAAAAGTGATTTTTCTCTGTGTCTGTCCAAGTACATAACAGCCCAGCTAAAAATGCTGTTTCTGCACCACAGTATGCCCATTAAATAATTCATATCACTGACTAACACTACTGAGAAGTGGCATGCAGGAGCAAAACAACAAGTGAATCTGAGAACATGACAGCACATTTCTAAATATTAATTAGGAAGGAAAGAATGAGCATATTTAAAAATCAAACTGAAATGTACCTCTTGCTGTATTTTGTCCTCGGACAGAACATTATCCAAACTTCATGAACTGCAATAACTTAGCCAAACCTCAGGAAGAACGATGGGAAGAATTACTTTCCTCCCTCAGTGGTGAACAGCTCCATCTCTCAGGCAAAGAAGCACAATTCACTTTGGTAAACGATGTTCTAATTCCACTGGGGAAAAGAGGTATCGGTTAGACCCTGGGAAGAAAAGTGAGTCTTAGGCAGGATGACAGCAAAACCAGAATCAAACCATCAGCTGAAGATCAAAAGTAGACATTGATTTGTATCAGCTGAGAGGAATGTGACCTCCCCTGAACCCTTGTTCTCAAAATAAGGTAGTTTTATTATTTAGGCGAGTGGATGGTGTTAAGCACTACAAATACATAGCACATTGTGCTATAAAGAGGTCAGGAATCTGAAAAACTTGTTTTGTTTTTTGCTGCTCATGGAAAGAAACTGAACAGGAAAGTAAGGTCTCAGACCAGAGCGAGATTTTCTTTGGAAGCACTGGGATCAATACCTCAGCTTGTCCTTATTACTGAAGCACCACACTATTGAAACTGCGTGTCTGAACAGTTATGCACATACACATATTTATTTTTTAAACATAAAGCAGAGGTTTCAAAACATATCAGCAACGGAGGAAGCAGCCTGAAGCCCCTTGCAGGGGTCAACTGATTAGAAGAATCTCCCAGCGCTGTAACAGCAAATTTCTCTTCGAATCACCAACAAACTCTGGTGCATGTGGCTCTTGCAGGATGCTGGTTTTCACCCCTGTGCCATATGACTCAAAGCCACAAAGGCCAGAGACACATTTGATGACCCAAAAAAACCTCTCCACTATGCATTTGAATAGGCAAAACTGACAACTCTGGAAAGAAATGATTCACTGTAGGAATATAATTATGGGTTACAAAATCCTTTCCACCCTCAAAAAGCTTAGTGCAGTTCTGGAAGCAAACCAGCACAGGAAGGAGGCAATTTCCTAATCAAACTTCTAAGGCTATCTTATCATATCTACTCAATGTCCTCTACTTGGAAAACTGGCTCAAGTGTCTCCTTGGAAAAGGGTGACTGAAATGTAGCCATTCAGCAGGACTGAAATTACTTACTTTCGGCTAACAAGTACTCATGTGAAAATATGGATATTTCACAAGAATCCCAAAGAGAATCCCAGACAGACGTTCTGCTGTTTCTACCAACAAACATTTTGGCATTCATCCTGAGGACAAAAGCTCGTCTTTTCAGCAGTTAAACACAGTCAATTCACTGCAGCCAAGTAAGTGTAAACAAATCAGTTTTAAAAAATTAAGGCAAGATTAGGAACAAAAATGCTCCTTTTCTGTTCTCTCTCTCTTTTTTTTTTTTTTAATGTCAACCCTTGAAAGTGCCATTTTACAGCTGCAGAAAATGTGACTTTTGCCTGACTTTTTTGTTGGGTCAGCCAAACTTGAAGAAAAACATGAAATCTCTCCATAACCAAGGATAGAACCTTACTTTAATATGCACTGTTCCCAAAGGGGGAGAAAATCCAATTACAAAAATGATAGCATAATCTTTTCATTATTATTTCAGGAGCTCAGAGTTAATTGGACAAGTTTAGCACCCTGTGAATGAATGTGTGTCCTCACTTCACAATAAATAGTCTATAATTACTTCCATTTCTCTGAAACCAGGAGATAGCTCTCATTAGCAATACCCTGGAAGAAGCCTTTTGCAGGTTTGGGTAATTATACAAACCCCATCATTATCATATCTGGGCCCCCCACAGAAGCTCTTACACACAGGGAAATGTTCTTATTTCATCTTTCACATAACTGCACAAAGGCCCCACGTGCCTATGGTGAAGCTGCACAAGTGCTTTTGCCTCAGCCTCCACTGCAGCTCAGCATCTGTCTGTCACCTCCTCATGTCCCAGTGGGCTCCTTGGACCCGGCATTATTGCCTCCACTTGAGCCAAGCTGCAAGGTCCAGCACATCTTCCCAAAGTGCAGGACAAAAATGGACTGGTTGCAACCAGGTGAGAAACCTCGGCCTGATCCACCTGACAGGTCATGACTTCCAACTTCCCCTTTCCATCTTGAACAACTGCCCTGCCAGGACCCTTGTGCTCCCTTCTGTGGAAGCATCTGCATTTTCTAGGATATTGTTAAGGACACCTGGTGCCAGAGGGAAGCACTACAAGGCAGGCTCAGAGAACACACCTGTCAGGTATGCTCCACCACCTCCCGTGTTTTAAGAGACAAAACTTGCTCTTTGACACAGTAGCCCAGGAGCGTGCATCTGCCCCTCTGGACTCATCACTGACCCCTGCAATTGCTTCCCTGCATATCAACACACACACACACACACACACACACCAGCTGTCTTGGTAAAACAGGTGTTTTTGTAGCCAAAAGCTGTTGCAACACATCGTCCAAGTCCCACACTAGAAGGACTTTTTTCAGAATTTGGAATAATTTTCCTCCCTCCACATCTCTCTGTTAAAGAGAATAGAATTAGATGCACAACATGACAGTAAAATTACATACAAAGGTAAAGAGTATTTGCAGACTCAGCACACTTCTGCTTATTCTCTCCAGGATCACGCTGGCTCTCCTGTTAATTGCAATGATGTAGCAGAGCTCAGGCTGAGTTCTACTCTGTTGGGCTGCTTTGGCTGAACTGGTATTCTCACACTGATTACGCCTTCCCTCATAATCTCCAAATCCTTTTCAGCTGCTCCTTTTCGGGAGGCAGCACCATACACAGTTTCTGGCTGCATAAGTAGCCTTCGGCTGCACTAAGATGCATCCTGTTTAACCAGTTATAACACTGCAGGGCTTCCCTCTTTTTCTCATTATACCCCGATCCTCACCTAAATTACAAATGTTACCAACAGGGATTTGATGTATTCTAGAAAAAAAATTTGCGCATTGCTGTCCCTTAAGTACAAACATCGCCCTCCCAGTGCAAAAAAAAAAAAAAAAGAAAGCTTGGGAAGGAGTGGAACAGAATTCAATGAAGAAAATGTCCCAGAATTTCCTGCAACTGTTGTTGGTTTCCTTTATTCATTATATTTAGCTTTCTATAGCATATTTACCAACTAGAGTGGAAAGTGAGACTCTTAGTCTTACTCTAAGACTAAGAAAATTTCATTCCATTTTCATTTTTCACTCTCCCACCACACAGAAAATCCATTAATTTAATAAGAAGCTTGAGGACAAGTACTCGGACACTTCAGCCAGCATCCCTTCTAGAGCTGAGACAGGTGTTAAGCTCAAGCTTCAAGCCTGAGCAAAAACTTAAACCTCAGCCCTGAAGACAAGCCTGGGAAGAAACTCCTCACAGTTCCCTCACCATCCCACTGTCTTTTTTTTCTTTTTCCTTCTTTTGTAGTTGTTATTAAGAGGAAAATCTTAAGTATCTGACTGTACCTGTGAAGTTGAATCTTAAGGTATAGCTTTCTGAAGTTTGGAAATTCAAAGCTAGGGTTTTAAACCAGCCTAACTTACATTCTCATTCTGCACATTTAAGTTAGGCATGAAACTGTCTTTGACGCAAAAAGTCGAGTCTGTTTTCATCCCTGAGAGTTTTACAAATATGTCTTGCTTTGCCTAAGTTACAAACACTGTGGGAACATGGACATAGCTTGATTTGAATATAAACATCAGAGCTGATGTGTCCCCTCTCCAAACTACACCCAGAGTCTCCCTAAGCTAAGCGGCTTTCAAGCATTATACAATAACTGGATACAAGTTAACAAGACATAAACAGGCTGAGAAAAGATCTGAAATAGAACAAAAAATAACCCTATGCTAATTGAGAGCTGTAAAGGATGAAACTATATTAATACCTCCCCGTGTAAAGCAATCATCTCACACCAGTGAGATAATCTTCTAGTGTTAAACAGAACTGTACTCACTCCATCAGTAAGAATTAACAGATGGAGCAACTCTTTGAGATTTACATAACAGTAATTAAACAAATCCTCACAATGGCCACATGATTTCATGCACAAGCCAGGGCAGTCTACAGAGAAAAAAAAAGCTTTACTGTCGTGTTGGAAAATTCCAGAACGCGTAGCCTGAAGAGCTCCGCAAGAGCCGTCAGCCTCATGACTTGGATCAGCCTGCCTCATCCTCCAGGATATCCTCTTCACTGTCCACTTGGAGCGAGGGCAGAAAACTCAGAAATAAAGCAGCTGCAATAGACACCTTCATTATCTGCAGGAAGAAGTCCTTGGACTGCTTCATCTGTAAGATGAGACAGTTATCCATGCACATTGCTACACTGGAAGTCAATCTGAATAAAAAGCATAGGAAAGCTCACAGCTCTTGGTATATAGGGAAATTCTGTGTGCCCACAGAGAGCTCCTGGTACAAGCAGGTAACCTGTCCCATGGCACCTGCTTCACTGCACAAGCACCAGCAGCTCCCTTTGGGGCTAGGACCTGAGGGTGGAGGTGGGCATGGGAAACACAAGAATTATCCATTACTACAGGTGGGAAAAGAAATTTCCCCACTGGGTAACACCCTCACATCTGTACATGTACAGGTACGAATGTCTGTTAATCTTAAAGGGCAAGAAATAGCAGAATAAACAAGGCACTTTGAACTGCACATTAACTGGAGAAGGAAGGAGTCCATCCATTAGAGACAGAAAACACAGAAAGGGACAATATTTTGTATCTTCACATGGGCTCTTCCTCCTGCCCAAAAGTAAGCAGCATCGTTAGCACCAGCAGACCTCCCTTACCTCTCTGAGGTGCTGGACACAGGGATGATGGAATGGGGCTTCCCAGAAGTTCACGTCTGAGGAACCTTCAGAGCCATGCTGGACACGGAGCCACCCCCTGTATACCCCACTCCTGGGGTTCTGCAGAGCTGTGTCCCCACCCCACCCACTACTCCACCTCTGATGTCTTGGGCCAGAATCATGTAGATGGCACACAGGCCTTTGTCTCCAGTATGTGAAATACATATAGAAATCTCCCCTCATATCTAATGCAAAGATAAAATCAACATCTGAAAGCAAATTCATCTCATTAAACCCGAACCTAGACCAGATCCAGGTGGGGGAAGGTATCCATCCATTTCTACTAATTGTGCAATATCTCATCTGCTGAAAATGTCTGCCCCCCGCATCCCCCCGTCACCCCTCAACTAATGAAGTGTTTCGCAGCTTTTGGGTTCTTTTGCTCTTCCAAACAGGATGTGTAAATAGAAAAAAAAATTGGCAGAATGAAACATGCACCGATATGGCTGTTTATTCCCCTCCCAGCTGAGTGACTGGGGAATAAAAACACCAAAGCAGGTGTTCTGCTGCCACCACATGGTCATGAGTAGACTTAGGCATTTTTAAAATAAAATGTTTATGCTTCTTCAGAACACATCAATTCACTAAGCCTACCATTTTTACATATTTCCCTAACATGCCTTCGACGGGAGGTTCTTGTACCAAATCCATCAAATGCCCACAGTTCCAACCTGGCTGCGAGGGCTGCCCTGCAACCAGGTGGCATCCAGAGATGTCGAGGTGTGTCCAATTCTATTTATCTTTTTGTTGAAAGCAAACAAGTTTGTGAGATACCTGATTAAAAAAAAATCTCTGCTAGCAAATGAGGAAGAGTTGGAAGTGGTTTCACATTTTGGTGACAAACATTTCCAACAGTTAGTTCTCTTAGGAGTAAATTCTAGGTTTTATTAATGAAGAGTGACGCTGTCTGTGATGCAGCCACATTTTTGTGCAGGGATGTAAAAACCACCATCACATTTCTCAAAGTGACAAAAGGCTTTAATTTCAAAACAGTTAGAGAACAGGTATTAGGATGATTCAGCTCCCTACTATAAAGAAGGTTATAATTAAAATATTTGTTGTTTCAGTGAATATCATGAGAATGTCATGACCCCATGGCTTAAAACCACTTAGTGGGTTAAAGGTAGTTCCTCAGGCTTCCAGTGTAGTATCAATCCTTGTATGAAATCAGTGAAGTGCAATATGGATGGATTTTCACACTGTTTAGAGTGAAAATCAGCTGATTCCCCTTGACAATATCAGCCTCACCTGATTGCTGCTTTGTCCCTCAAGGTAATTCACCAACCAGAGCTACCATCATATATTACTCTTTCTCCAGTCTGCCTTAGAGGGATGGATTTTTGAGACAGGAGTATCAAAAAGCTTTAGGATCTGTAAGACAGGCAAGTCATCTGGCTTGGGATGGGTTGATTGTGGAGTCCACACCGATCTTCTCATCCAACTTGAAAAGCTGCCTTTAACATTAGCATTTGGGATGATCCTTTTCAGCTGTCATTGATATTACTTGACCAAAGATCAAGCAAGGAATGGCCACAATAGCAGCCTGTGTTCTAAGGAGCCATTTTTGGTAACTCAAATTGCTGTCATTTATTTCACTCTAAAATACTTCCGTTGATACACGTCAGTGCTTTATAGTGATGGTCTTGACCTCAGTGAAGAACTCGTAGGAATCCTTTGCTCCCTCCCTGCCTATGCCTGAGGCTTTCATCCCACCAAATGGCAAGTTCAGGTCTCTCACAAGCCAGCAGTTGGTCCACACCAATCCAGACTGCAGCCTGTGTGCCACCCTGTGCACGCGTCCCACATTGCCGGACCACACCGTGGCTGCCAAGCCGTATTTCACACCGTTGGCTCTTTGGATCACCTCTTCTTCTGTATCAAATGCTACCACACATGTCACAGGACCAAAAATCTCTTCTTGCATGCAACAAGATTCATCCTTGACTTCAGCAATAACTGTGGGCAACATGAAATAGCCTTTCTGGTTGCCAGGTGGGAGGGCCAAAGGATCCACTCCCTCTCCGCAGAGGACTCTGGCTCCTTCAGCCTGGGCTTTCTTCACATAGTTCCTTACCTGGGGAAGCAGCAGAAAAACATCACTGCTAAAGGACACCAAATCGGGAGGGTTCACACACCAGCAGGAGCCCCTGAACGTCTCCAGCTGGAACATGCTGCCCTCTTACAACAGAGGGCAGCATTCCCTAACTTTTGTTGTTCTGTTTCTTTGTATGCAAAGCTGTGTATTTCTTGCTGAAAAAAAAAATGGTTTTCTCCTTCCTAACACTTACTAGCCTAGCAGGCAATACTGCTGGCCCTTCCCACCAAGTACTGTCAAAAGTGTAGGGCCCTTGGTGAAAACACAAGTGGTCCCAGAGCCTCCCTCCCTTCTCCCAGGAGCCTGGGCAGTTTGCCACATATCCCACGCCATGGTTCACTCATTTACTCCAAGGGATCAGTAGTATTTTCCTGCCTCACGGGCAAGGCTTTTTAAATGTTTACATGCCACTAGGATGATGACGCCATGAATGCTGCAGAAAATCTCACCAATAAATAATTAAAGATGTTTCCATGGCTGCTGCTAGCATAAGCTTGCTACCTTGAACATATAGGACGTACTGCTGATCTGCTTCTGCTGCTCTGCGATCGTTGCCTGGTTTCTCTCCTTACAGAAAGACCACAGAGATACCACAGGGCTTCCTGATCTTTTTCTTCTTCTAGCCACCTTAGCAGGTTAAACTTGGAAGTTCTCTGTGGTGCTACAGACTAAGGACCTCAGGAAGTGGGTATTTCTACCACTCTACTTCAGAACGGGAGAACCTGCGGAGGCATCAGGAAGCGCATCAAAGGTTTGGCTTTCTCTCACTCTGTGGTTTTTCGGTCTGCTTCTTGCATCAGAGAGTTCTGGGATATGAGCACCTGCTCTCCCTGAACTCTGACACCACAACATTCATTTCATGTAAGCCACTAACAGCAGACTGTCTAACTGTGCACCATCTCAGCTGCTCTCCACACACAGGCCATTACAAATTACTGCAAGCAGTCCTAGGAAACTGTGTTTTGTACATCCAGAATTTGCCAGAGTGATATAAAAATAAGACTTTTACCTTGTCAACTAACTTGTTAGGCAATATAGTGATCCTAGCAAATGCACTATTAAAATCCAAGAAAATGTTGTTGCACTCTAAGATTTGTGAGTATAAATTCAGGACTTAGAAATCATTAGAATTATCTCATTCAAACAGGAAGAAATATACTTTTGTCATTTTAAATTATTTTCCCCAGGGAGTTTGATTTTTTTCAGAGTAATCACGTGATCCCAGGCCACATGCAACAGAAACCTCATTAAAGAAAACCTTATCATGGCTTGGAGTTATCATCTCTCAGAGCTAATCTTGGAGGTGACAAGATCCTTTCCCACATACTCCTGAAACTACCTTTTGTAGTCTTCTAAAAGATGAGATGAAATCACGTAAACTCCATGTAACATCACCTTTTCTAGATGTTCTTTACTTATTAGTGCTCCCACGTTGACTGTAGGATCTGAGGGATTCCCAGTCTTCCACTTCTTGGCCTCTGCCACAAACCTCTTCAAAAACTCACTGTATATTCCCCTCTGAACAAAGATCCTGGAGGTGCAAAGACAGATCTCACCCTACCAAAAAGAAAAAAACAAACAAGAAATCAACAATATTGGTTCATATTACGTGGTACTATCGACATGTATTGCGAGTTACATCCCAGAACACTTGTGTCCCTGCAACCTCGGGAATGCAAACTACATTAACCTGCACTGCAAAGTGGGATCTTTTTTCCCAGATAAAAAAGGAAAAGAGAAGGGAAAAGCAAAACAGTATCAGGATCACGCAATCACTACCATAAAATAACTTGATTTTTCATTGGCTATATGTTTTCTTCTTCAACTTTTTTTTATAGGAAATTATTTCCTGGTCTGAATGATCTCTCTCTTCATTTCCTGATAACCTCTCTCTGCTACCAAGCTATTTTTCTAAACGTTTGCCCGGATTCAATTTCCTGGCTTTGGTGCTCTCTCCTGAGGGTGGTGATAAAGGAAGAATAATGTTGGTAAAATTTTGGGGGAAGTCCCCTAATTTAATTCTAGAAAATCAGCAGGCTTCCCACTAACTTGCACACTGGGTCTTAAAGCAGCTGCCTCCTGGAGAGATAAGAAATATATCTACTTTGAGAGGTGTAGTAACACCTTATTATCTTCTGATGGAGAGCACAAAGAAGAGCCTTTTATTACTTTGTTTCCCTCCTTGTGGAACAATGAAACCTTTTTCGTATTTTACTACTCGGGATTTTCTCACAACACAATCTCGAAACAGAGCTTGACAATTTGAGATTCAGATCCGAAGGTAGGTGTGCACCCATGCACACAAACCCTCAGACATGCACCCCTCCCGCTGCCAACAGGGTTTATGTGTTGCAGGGGCGAGAGGCACCTGGTTGGCAAAGCTGGACCTCACGGTGGTGGGAATGCACTGGCTCAAGTCAGCATCATCGAAGATGATGGCAGGGTTTTTGCCTCCCAGCTCCAGCGAGAGCCGCTTGCAGTGCGGAGCACTCCTCTCCGTGATCCGCTGTGCCGTCAGCGTGCTGCCCGTGAAGGAGATCAGAGGCACGTCGGGGTGGCACACCAGGGCCTCTCCCGCCTTGCCGCCCGTTCCGAACACGACATTCACCACCCCCGCAGGCACCCCTGGTGGGAACAAAGGCACACGGTCACCGGACCCTCCCTGTCGCTCGGAGGGTGTCACTGCACTGGGTTTTGTCCCTGAAGCTAGAAAGTTACCAGCAGCTCAAGGGTGACAAAAACTGACCCTTGACTTCATTAGTAGCTGAAATCCATGATGTTAAACAGCTCTGGGGTTCATGGGTTAAATGATAAAACAAATTCCACTAATCAGTCAAGCTTGTCTGACATGCATCGTCAGAGATCCAGTGTTCAGTCACTCAGGGAAGAAGGAATTGTCGTCCCAGTTTTAATCAATAGTGCACCAAACACAGCCATGACAAAGTTACCAAGAGCTGATTCTCACTCTTTTATGCTCTCGTGGCTCTTTTGCTTGGCACCACAGACTTAGGACATCCTTAAGTGGAGTGCAGGAGGGGCAATGGATGCACACAAAAACTTTTCATAAGAAGATAATGGAAAAAAATGGGCAATAGCTGGGATGGGGAGATAGGATAGTATGAGGGCAGGGAAAGCTCTTTGTTGCTCAGTGCAACATTCATCTATAGCAAATAGTCTTTCCCAAAGCCTTTGAGCACCTTCTGATTTCTGCAACTTAAAAAAAAGTGCACAAGCATTTCAACCCCATTCCCTCTCCTTAGCGTGCTACAAGACTTACCTGCCTTCTCCAAGAGCTTGCACATCATCCAGGCTGTGACAGATGTCATCTCACTTGGCTTGGCAACCACAGTATTTCCACATGCAATGGCAGGAGCTATTTTCCAAGTCAACAAATACAGTGGCAAATTCCAAGGACTGATTAAACCAGCTACAAAACAAAACCACAAAGACAGGTCAATCTGCTGGGATACAAAACTCATTTCTCTGATCTCAAGCAGTTATACACCAATTCAGTTTTATGACAGGAATTTGGCCATGGCTTTTATTTCCAGACAATTGTACAATAAATTTGCAGCATTTCTCACAGGGAGATAACTTCTTAAAAGATCGGTGCAAATTATTCTAAAAGTGATCAGCTGAACTCTCTGAATAAGTTCTGCTGTTTTTTCAGGGCAGAATCTTATATTCTCAGGAAGTATTTTAGCATTTCCTAGGAACATTAATGCAGAGTTAGCCATAACAATCATTTACAACAACTGGTCTGTGGTAATACTTTGTGTTAGCAAAGAGCAAGGGAAAGTAATTACAGAATGGTTTACATTGTGAGGGTTTTTAAAGGTCATCTGATTCCAACCACGCTGCCATGGGCAGGGACACCTTTCACTAGACCAGGTTGCTCAAAACCCCGTCCAACCTGGCCTTGAACACTGCCAGGGTTGGGGCATTGTCTGTTTCTCCAGGCAGCCTGTTCCAGTGACTCACCACCCTCACAGTAAAGAACTCCTTCCTAACATCTAATCTAAACCTACCCTCCTTCAGTTCGAAGCCATTACCCCTTGCCCTATCACTACATGCCCTTGTAAAAAGTCCCTCTTCATCTCTCTTGTAGGTCTCCCAAGAGCTTTCTCTTCTCCAGGCTGACTGTGCCAGCTCAGATCATATTCCTGCTTTCTCTTGCTCTTTAAAGCTGTTTTTCAGTTTTCAATTTTAATATTGAACAAACTATGTATGGCATACAGTACACATCTTCCAGATAAATTTTAGCCTAACTTATGAGTGCCAAAATTTATCACTGCATAAACCGTTCTTCCCATGAATTGCTGAATGACCAGATTTATTTTCAGTAATTGCCTTTAGGAATATTTTCACTTTACATATTTATAGGAAATTATGAAAAAAAAATCTGTAATTGTCAGGTGTGACTCCTTACAAAAGCCACGGGATTTCTTTCTGTTTGATGGAGCAGATGCAGTGAGGGACTTTTCCTTATGAGAATAATTTTACCAGAAGAAGTCATGGTCTCCACTGCTCAAGAAAACTTTTAAAAGTCTTCCAATTTTATGTCTTAAGTAACTCAAGTGTAAATGTGGAGCACTCATACATATTTAATTTTATATGTTATTTATGTTATTTTATATATTTATATAAAAACATACAATATTTTATATTTATATATTCTCTTATATATTTTTATTATTTTATATACTTATTTATATTATTTTATTTCTATTTGTTATTTATTTATATAACACAATCTAACAGTGAAATCATTACACCACCGTTATTTGCCAGTGCAGCACAAACACTTCATTTCTGAAGCAGCAGCAGCATCTAGTGGCCGAGTTCAGCACTTCCCCAGCTAGGAGTGGTTTATTCACCCACGCGCACTCGGGTCACAGGCTCACTGCAAACTACTCCTGCTTTCCCAAAGGAGAGGGGGATCCCGCTCTCCCCGCAGGAGCAGCAGCTCAGTGCTCTGCCCATCGCACTGATCCGCAGCTGTAATGCTCGCCCACACAGACACAACACAACAGAGATTTTGAAGGTAAGAGCAAGAGGTTAAGCTTTTTAAGGCATGCATTTTTTTTGCCATGAAGTAGCATAACTGATGTCACGTGGAGTTGCTGATGCTTTAGCAGACAAGCCCATGTTTAGCACATGACTCAGAGACAACAAATGCTTTGGAAAAAATCTTTTCTTTGCTGAGCCCCTACTGAGGCAGACATTTTGCCAAGCTTTTCAGCACGTGAGGATCATCATACCAACTCCCACAGGTGCCCTCGAGGTGTAGTGCACACAGCCCATGGCTGGCATCTCGGTGCACTCTGTGACGTGATGAAGGATGGAAGAGGCGAAGAATCGGAAGTTGTGCACGGCCCGAGGGATGTCCACTGTTCTGGCAAACGTAATAGTTTTCCCTGAAACAAAAACAAACATGCTGCTGTCATCGTGGACAGAAACAGTGCTTTATAGTCTGCTCTGAAAGTTGATTTGTGTGTGTGTGTGTGTCGGGAAATGTCTTTTGTCCTGCGTCCAAGTAGTCCCCAGCACACTGTAACCGTAGTCAATGACAACAGCTCCCCTCTGGTAATGCATTCCAAATATCTAACAACTGAAGTCAAAGTCAGCAATTCTGAGAAGTCTCAGGAATCTCAAATCCAAAGCCTCCTCAAAGTTCATGCACATCAACTCCAATTTCCTCCAATAGCTCATACCATACTAAAAACTTCATCCAAATCCTCCATTTCAATATACAGCAAGGCACACTATATTTGAGATCAACAGTTCCAATTTTTACCCTGATCCTTTGACTCTGCTTGTGCAAATGCTTCCAGGTCATGTTCAATCAGGTCTGCCAGTTTGTTCAGGATCTGAGATCTCTCCAATGGACTTTTTGAGGACCAAATTGGGAAGGCATCTTTGGCAGCTTTGACAGCAGCTTCCACCTAAAAAAGCAAAAGAGGGATGGTGAATGCTAATGAAAGGCTTAAGAAAATATCCAACACTCAGCAGATGAATCCATATTTTAGAGACTAATAATCCAGATGAGATTGCTGGGAAGAAGACAACTCCTTAGAGCTTCTCCATTGTCATCAAGACACTATCCCATAACTCAAGAAGTGCTATTGAAACAGAGTATGTAGAAAAGAAACTTCCACTGGAATTCTTGCTTTTCTTCAAATTACAGCAACTTGTGGGCCACCCTCCAGGCCTGGAAGAAATGCTGGACTGCTCAACTGGCACCAGCAAGTGCCACTGGCCAAAATGAAAAAGAATCTTGTTTCTCATGGAGGAAAGAGCAATAATCTCCCCAGAGCAAACACAGCTTCAGTCTAAACATGCACAACCTTGCAACACAGGACTTCAGCCACACCAGGCAACGATGAAAGTAAGGGGCTGGGGGAAAAACGGTCTGGATGGTCTGCTAGCTCTTAATTTCCACCATTTGGTTCAAGCAAGGACTAGGAATATATCTAGGGAATGGACACTCAGAGAAAAAAATTATCTTACCTGATCACAGCTAGAAACTCATTAATGCCCTCACAGAAAAAAAAAGTTCCTTTCTAAACTCTGAGGGTTTAGTCAGTTCTCTCATCAGACACCTAAGGAAGCCTACAGAAAAGAATCATTATATGCATCTATACAGATGCACACCACTCTTATCAGTGTTTTGCTTGAGATGTACATGACTGCTGCATGGTCCTTCAGCCTGACATTTCTGAACAGTGGCAGATTACCAGCACTTTCCTGAAGCAGACCTCGTCTTCAAAGGATTAAAATTCAGCAGGCTTTCTCTCCCATCAATCATTTATTCTGGACTCTCAAATGGAAGTTACCTGCATCTGTCATCTGTTGATTTATAAGCAGTTCCTTCTTCATTTTACCAGTCTCACACTAACTAAAGATGGTCATCAATACCCTTCCACATTTTAATTAACTGCCCTATTTCCCAACTTTTTCTTCCTATGTATCACTTATTCAATACTCCCAATGTCTAATATATGCATCCAAGTGGTGGTTTAGTCAAAGCTGTCTTAGCTGTTTTCCTAAAATTTTGCTCATAGAACTTCTTCAGTTTTGGAAATCTGCCAGAATCAATAACTAGGAGGATGCTGATGTAATACTAATCCGACCATCATGACCTCTCTGAATGTTGCCACATTGCTGGTTCCCATGAAGTCACTGAAGGCTCCTTTCCACCAATTCCACAAAACTGAGTTCCGAATTTGTTCCTTCAGATTGTGACAGGTCTTATAAAAACCATCACAAAATAGTTGACAGACACTCCAAAGATGTTTTACTAATGAGGGCACAAAGGTTCAAGCAAGCAAAAAGATAAAATCTATCTACCCCTTCTCCTTCCCCCTCCAACACACATCAGAATTTATGGGCCCTGTAAAAATAAGGCCCAGAATTTGAAAGCCAGAACACCACCAGTACAGAGGGCAAGGTGGGAAATAAACCAACATGCAGAGGGTCACATGGATCACTGGCCATGCTCAGAAACCCAGACTCTTCTCTTTCGACTGTAGTTTGACAATCTCCTGCTCAAGAGCCGATGGCAGCAGGCTGTCAGCCACTGAACAGCTGAAGCGGGACCAAACCAGGCCTGGGAAAGGGGAACTGCAGCTTCCTGAGTCCGGTGCAGATGCCACATTACCCTGAAAAGGCTCACCCTCTGTGAAACCATACTACCTTCACTAATTAACTTGTTCTTCCACCCTCCCATCCTGTGCTGCTGCTGCTGCTCATCTGTCCTCTCCTCTGTGGCCTTTTCCACCAGGTGCTGCCAGGAGAGGAGATAGTCAAGACTGTCTGCATTTTTAACCCTTCAGCGGGTTTAGAAAAAGGACAAAAATGTCGCTTTTTCACAGGCGGCAGAAGAGAAAACTAGCAAAGGAAGGAATTCAGTGGCAGTAGATTCATCTAAAAAAAGTAAGAGGAAAAAAGGAGAGAGATTTGTAGAGAGGTAAGAGAGCATACAAAGGTTAAACAGTTACTTAGTTTGATTAGCAAAAAGCAGCAAAGAAAGTCAAGCCACAAAGAAAACACGCGTAAGAATTCAACTATGAACTCGTGTGTCTGAGACACTTCCTTCTGCTTTCCTCTTCTGCACAAGACAGACACAGAGAAACAACACACAACCCAGACCCATCGTAAAAGGTTGCTATCAAAATACCCCAAACCGAGCTGCCCTCAGGACATGATGTTTGCTTTTGCAGGGGATGATGTGCAGGAGCCAGGTTCTTTAAAGAGAAATGTTTTTAAAGTAGGTATTTGCCAGCACTAATTAGTCCTCATGAGCCTGTCTTCTGGAGATACAGGGCACCTGCTCAGCTTGCTGTGGTACTGCTATTTAGAATTTAAGACATCTAGCTGGGGAACAAACTAACCCCTAGAAAAAAATACATTCTGTGTTTTTGGCAGAAAGTGGCTGAAATGGCCACAGCAGCTGACCTGGCGTTAAACTCCAGGGTCAGGAACAGGACTCACTGTCTCCCCTTGTGTCACCTTCTAACTTCCCACTAAAATTAACCAGGAAGATATGTACCTGGACGTTGAGCCTTGCTAGAAACCAGCATCCTGAGCCCTTTGCTGAACTCGGGTCTAGATGCTTACTTTGGTATCTCTAGATAACCTCAAGCAGTATGTGACTGCATTTTCTTCAGCATAATTCCATCAGTCACCAGCGGATGCCAGCTCTGCAGAGCCCAACCTTTGTGCAGAGGTGTCTAAAGGCAGGACTAAAGCACTCACCAAATTTATAGGTCTTTAAACTGGGTTCCCATTGCTACACACAACCACTGACTCAGAAAGCTGAAAGAGAAAAGCCATTGCTCTTAAGATGTTTGAACTGGATCTCTGGCATTCTCGGATCTCTCTGGTTTTAATGATTTTGCAAATGATTGGACAGGAAGATTTGCACCTGCACATTAAACCAGCATTCTTTTCAGGCAGAATTAGGATTGGAATGAACTTACACAGCTGTATTCCAACAAACCCAACGTGTTACTCTTTAACCCTTGGTCATCAGCATCTAACAAATATTTACCCAGTTGAAATTACAGTGCAAAGGTTTCTGCTGAGAGAAGCAAAGAGAAAGGATGTCAATAAGGCTGAAATGCAAGTGAAGGGAACAGCTACACACAGTAGCAGTTTGTTTTAAAATACATTTTGAAAGTGCTGTCACTATTTGACAACATTTTCCAAGCCCTTTGTGCTATCCAAGCTTGTCCAGTCACTTCCCTCTTCAGTAAGTCTGAAACACCATTTTGGACACAGACTTGTAGGTCCCCTATAAAGTAGTATCAACGAAACTGCAGCTCCCCTGACGAATGTCATTGCCCATTCACACCTGAATATGTACAAAGTTCCAGGAAACATTCACCCCAGTAGAGAGCACAAGACCAGGAAACCCTAGGGATGCAGGGTATGTTATAAGGAAACGCACTCATCACAGCAACTTCATCACAGCCATTGAATATCCAACTGCTGATATCAAAACCAGAGAGGTTTGAAAGCTTTTTACCATCTTCAGGGAAGAGACACCAAGCCAAAAATCCTTTTCAATGAAAACTGCAAATCATCAAGGCACTAAGGGAGAACACATTTAGTTGCATATGGTGCATCTAAATTTATTTACAGAAGAGATCAATAAACACTCTTCTCACTTACAGATTGTTTATGTTTACAGCCTGTCTGGGTGTTATTGTTAACTTATGCACAAGGCATCTCCTACCGTGTGAGCTGAAGGAGCTCCATGCAAGTTACTGGAGCTTTGTTGATTCACACCAGCTTAGAATCCAGACCATAACTTTCTAATAGCAAAATGTAGAAAAATGACAGCATTTGCTGCCGCGGCAGTGGATTACACAATACTACAATATAATCAAGAAGTTACTTGTTTAAGCATTGAAGTCATCATTTTTCTGTTCTCTCACCTTCAGCCTCTCTCACTCAAAAGGTTATTGTTACATGCATTTAACATTTTTCACTCCTTTGTAGATGTGGATAGTACTCACCTCTTCTTTGCCACTGTCTGGAACCCTGCAATAGACATCTCCGGTGGATGGATTATAGGAGTCTATGTAGGAGGAACAAGGAACAAATTTGCCACCTATGAAGTTTTCCAGCACCAAGAGAGCCTGTGACTGAGCCATCGTTGGCTGCTTGCTTCATCTGTGATTTTTTTTCCAACGAGGCATCAATTTAGATTAGTATGTCTGTATGTATTTGCCCAGCGAGTCCGAACTCCTCCCCCTCTCTCTCCTCTCAATCTTCCCTGCACCACTTGCTTACAAGTGGGAACAAACCCCGGCCAACAACAGCAGGAAAGAGGAAAGGGGAAAAATTAGTATTTCTGTGACACTTGGTTCTTTTCTAGGAGTTGAAGCAAGGAGGGAAGAACAGCACAGTTGCTGGAAACCGGCTTTTCTCTGTCTACAGGAAATAAAGTACTGGAAAAAAGAGAAAAAGAATAGTTTGACAGGGGAATTTCTACCTGTAACAGTTTTTCAAGTTACAGTTTGTAGACATTTTGCAACAACTAAACAAAATAACTCAACGCTCAAACACCTAGCCAGGAACCTACTTCTCAGTGACAGCAGACACAAGAAAAGATACTTAAGACCAGCATGTCTGCAGCTCATGTTCACTGTTTTGTCATCATCAATACTTTTCCTTGTATCTCCAAAACCAATGCACCTACCAAACCAAAAGATTTTAAGCACTAAGAAACTCTTTCCCACCAATATCCCCAAACATCAAACAACACAAACAGCTGAGTGACCCCTCAATTCAAACAGTTGAGCAGCACAATCCTACCTGGTACACTGCTACATGTTGTCAGAAAATCACCTTTTTTTTTTTCCACCAAAAAAGCAAGACACTGGTTTTCATGATTTCCTTTCCACAGATATTCCAGTGGAAGTCACCTTACTACAGAGAAGCCTGTTACATATAACGAGCTTTTTCATTAACTTTCCAAGAACCTAAACTGCCCAGTAAAAGCTGCGTAGAGGACATTTTCTCCAAGACAATGCTTATATTCAAAACACTACACCCAGAGAGCAGTATGTTCTCATCAGGAGATTGTGACTATCTCAATCAGCAGTTTACGAAGGTTCTGCATCCTAGACAACTGCCAGGCCATCAAGTTTCACGTGGATCAACATGCAATCGTATTTTGATTGAAGAAAGGCGATATGCTTCTATTGCACAACAACGAATCATTTATGCTTCAACCAAGCGGCACCTCCGGGCAGAGTTCAAATCTGTGTTGAAAGGTAGTGCAGTCATGTTGAAACTGGATTAGGTAATACTCCTGCTTCTCCCAAGCTGCAAACTGGGAAAACATGCAGTAGCTTTTCTGTTATAACAGAAAAGTAAGCCGCAAAATTTAATGCAACCATGTGTGAGGAGAGTCACCAGAGGTTCACCCTGTATTACACTTCCTTGTCCATACACAGTAAGGAACTTATGCAAGTCTTAAAACTGAAGACTGCAACTGTCCCCTGACTCAAGAGCAACCTAAACATTTTCAAAATTTGAAGAGAAGCTCAAGTGGAAGAGGTTCAATGCAGGAGCTTGGCAGTAAAAATCTCTGGAATACAACAAGGGCACCAAAACCTTCACAGCGGCATGCTGAAACTGATAAATATTTAAGTGAAATTTTCAGTCTATAAAAAGACATAACAAATAGTGATAATTCACAGCTTCAGTTCTGGCAGTAACAGTTTTCAGGTGTTTCAGATTCATAAGATTTTACAAAAGTCATTTTCACATAAAGCATTGCTGATACGTCTACAAATATCGGTGCAGTCAACAGTATATTTCATCTATGTGGTCAAGTGCAGGTAGCTGCTGAACTGGGGCTGAAGCCCGTAAGTGCAAAAAAAGTTATCTATAAAAAAAAAAATCACGTGGGAAGAGTAGGTACAGACCATAAAGGACTGTGAACTAAATAACAAACATAGCATTTTTGTGTTCTTCGCTGCTCTGGACACAGGTTTCCTTCGGTTAATCCCAGCGACCAACGCTCTGGAGCAACCGCTTCACTTCCTGCCTTTCACTACTAACTCTGGGCAAAGGTGAATTGTCTCCACTCTGCACTCACATACAGGTCCTGAAGTATCTGACATCCTCTCAAAATTCCTACCCAAAAAAAACTTCCAAGTCGTAGTAAAGTGTGTCTGTCCTGAGCTGGAGGAGGCAGAAGGACCCTCCTTTCAGCTGGGAGGTTTCGTTTGCCCCATTACTGAAAAGCAGGAAGGAGTTACAGGCGTAAGTCAGCACAATTTGGCTTTAGCAGACACCACAAGATTAAACTGTCAGCCTTTGTTCAAAAGAGCACTAGGTCTGGATGAAAGAGATGTGTATGCACAGTGGCTGCACTGAGTAACATGAGAAAAACTGAAATTATTTCTTCAGAAAACCAAGCTGGATGCCAGTTTCGCATTTTAACTCATAAGTTTACTCTGAAACTTCTCAGTTATGGCAAGTGAAGAATAATTTAACACAATTTAGGAGTGTTTAAATAAAAAAGATGAGGGAGACAAAAATGCTCAGACAAATTGATTTTATTATTCTTACTGTTTAAAAAATAAAATTAGCCAAAGTTGGCACAGCTTCCACTACACAGCAAAAGAAAATTTCTTTTTCTTTAAATAAATTTTGGGACAGGGAAAACAATCCCATGATAATACTACATGCCATTCTCTTGAAAACAAGGTAAATAGTTCTTTTTTTCCCTGAATATGCATTCAACTCAAACCTAAAAATATATTAGACCAATAAAGTTACTTTACTGAATTAATGTGCAGCAAAAAAGCAATCAAAGAAAATATGTAAACAATTTATGTCTGGAAGTAAGGAGTTTGTTTCATGATAATTCATCATCTTTTTCTCTAATTCAACTTTCTAATATTTTTCCATCAACTTCTCTAAGGGCTAAATTCCACATGGAGAAACACGTGAGATTCTTGAGATAAGAAGTGCAACACTTGCAGTTCCTTGTCAGTTGGCATCTTGTTCTGCAGCAGGAGAGACCGATGAAGGGATCCCCAGATGTCTCACACAATTTGTCACCACCATCTTCTCCCCAGTTAATTGCACTTGTTCCTTCAACTGAAATAACTGGATTCTTAAACAGAAGTTTGGATATCTGATTGAGTTTTGCTTGGACGGTGGAAATTCTGTCACCACTGTCATTCTTTAATCTAAAAATACAAGCAAATGGAAAAAAACCTGTGGTGAAAAATTAAGTACTAAGTGTAAAATGATCAGTGTTTTTCAATATCATAGAGTTGTGGAAAAAATAATTCCTTTTCCACTTAAAATTCTCGGAACAAGACAACAGGTACTAAAATAGCAATTCCCAAATAACAAATCAAAGAGTTTATTTAGTCTCAATTCCACAAACATTAGTCTAGAGCTAAACAGCGCAGCTCTAAACAGAACCCCACTCACCTCAATTTAAGTTTAATGAAACATGGGTGCAATCCATCCTATTTCTGGATCTTATTTAAGACCAGACAGATTTTTAAGAGCATTATAGATCCATAATGCCTCCGACTGACCTAGCACATCATTCCTCTGCACACATGGAGAAACCAGAAATGTTCGTGCTCTAAGTTTTGACATTAAATGACTCAGCCTTAAGTTCTCAGTAGCAGAACTTGGTTAATGTGACTAAATCACAGTAAGATTTTTTAAAGGGACAGATAGAGGGCCATTCATATTTTTTGTTTCTAGTAGAAGACAAAACATTTATGTTTAGCCTCACAGTCTTTGCTTCCTCTCACACAGGATCAGAAAATGTTTTTAGGCATTAGTAAGAATCAAATGCACAATTGTTTTTAATTTTAACAGAAAAAGACATTGGACCCAACCTAGACCCAGTAAAAATGGCCAACACTTCTTATTTACAAACTGCTTCCAGTATATTTATACAGGCAGATTTCAAAATGATGTATGTTAACTCAAGGGGGAAGAGGGGAAATTCTAAACAGAGCAATTTTTACTCCTAATAAATTAAACAGAATCATGACAAGTTTTCCTCACATCTTGCTGAAGCACTGCCTCTTTTTTAGCAGAAATAATTCAGTTTTTGGTCTAGAAGGTGTAGAACAAGTCTTAACCATGTCATTGTTCCTCTACAGTATAGAAAGTCTATTACAAAAATGCCGTACCTCTGTAACAACTCCTGCAGCAATAGTGGAACCACTGTAGCGTAACATAAACCTCCCCAGCTCTTTAAAATCTTTGTACAACTCTAAAGCAACAGGTCTTTGAGTTTGTAGTTCTATTAGAGCATTCTGTCCTTTTGCCAAGAACCTGCAGGTAAAAAAGCAGAAAACGCTTTTAGAAATATATGCATGGATAAATGAATAAAAGAACACCGAATAAATGGGAAAAAATCATCTTAAAAGGCCCAAAGTATAATTATCAAGCTTGATTTCACGTAAAACCCAGACCATGAGACTGAAAACTCATTTGCCTGGAGTATACATTTTAATAAGGCATCTGAGTTTTCTTCAAAAACTTCTTGGCACTCACCACAGCATTTAACAAATTGTTTTGAAGCTAATTATCTCATTAACACCTGTTTTTTCATGTCAAGTGGAAATCAAGTCTTGTTTCAAACCCCACAACTAAAGAGCCAATTCATTGCTTTGTAGAAGTCTGCAACAGTTTCAGCCATGCAATTTCTGGAAAAGGATTACTCTGAAAATGTTGTATGTATCAAATAGCATTTCCAGCCAAATACAGCTTTAAATAACTAAAGGGATGTTACTGCAGTTCTATGGGAAGACTCACTAAATTTCTTTTGCACTGACATATTGTCTAGTCAAGTATATTTTAGACAGTTAGCCATCTCCAGAATTATATAAGGATCCCATGCTGTNAAAAAGAGAGAGAGAGAAAAAAATCCTTTAAGTGAAGGGCTGCTGATCTAGGATTCATTCCCAATTCTGCAAGTGACCTTAGGCCTAAGTCATTGTACTTCTCAGGTGCTCCGCATTTATCAAGTGGGCAGGAGGTTTTTCACTTTGTAAAGCACACTGAAATCCAAACATGAAACCAACTAAAACAATAAAAGCATATTCTTATAACATACAACTGATTCATAGCAGAACCTGTTTGTCAACCTATTTCTTGAGTAATTATTAACTATTCAAAACACTTACTTTGGTTTTTTCTTTGTCACTTCACCAGTGCTTTTGTGCAGGACACTCAACAGTCTTGTAATAGTAGCAGGTTCACTTACTGTTTGATAGTGTAAAAGCACCTGAAAATATTTTTTGCAGTTATTAAACATCCTACAATACTCAGCAATCCTAGATGTTAATACTTGAAAACAGCAGGTTCTTTTAAGATTGATTTTTTTAAAGAAATGCTTATAAAACTTCTCTCACAGGAGTGTCTGCCTCACATCCAGTAACTGTTCCTAGCTCCTAAACTTTGTGATCATTACCAATATGACACAAAGGCCGTATTTTACGTTATCATAAATACATTTTTCATCCTTTAGTGTTTTGCTTTTGCCACCTCAGTGCAGTTCTGTAGCATGAAAAACTGATATTTTATTTATTTTAAAAGGTATCTTACACTTAAGTCCATCATTATATTTCCACAAGATGTGAGCTTCTAAAGCCTAGCTGTGGTGAAACTCACATTCTCTGAAATGGCTCAGCTATGTATTAAAAGCCAGTAAAAAAATGCATAAACAGCCACAATAGCCTCTTCTATCCACTTCGAATTAGAGAAGAATCTGTTTCCTCTGGAGAGACAGAACCACTTCTGGATTCTGAATGTGTCTTGTATTCAGGGGGTAGAACATGGAGAGGAAAAGCCTTGAGCAACCTGACATGAACAATTTTCACAGAGACTTACAGGAAATCCTTTAGTGATTGGAACTTCAATATTGAAGATGAGAACTCGAGCTCTGAACCGAGTGCAAACTTTAATGGGTTCCTTGGGATCACAAAATACACAGCCCACACTACAAGAGAGAACCAAAAATCAAACAAACAGATGTGTCTTGACATAAAAGTGTTAAATAATTATCCTTTTCCAGTGCAATGATTAAGACAAGCAAAGGAAAAGCAACACCACTTCAATATAACCGAGGGGGGTGGGGGGTATGAGTGCATGGATATCCAGGAACCCTGTATTATAAAGCCTGTAATAAAATGAGTTCCTAGACAATGTCTACCTTATTTTGTGTGTATGCATGAAGGGCTCTGTCTAGTTCAGTGAACAATTACGTCCATTGCTAACCAGTTTCTGAAAATGTCATTGTTTCCTGTGCGTAGATATTTTTAAGAATTAGACTTTCATTCAGAGATTCAGCGTTTCCGTTCAATAGCATAAAATAACGCAGGGTCCTCAAAATTGCAGTACTGCTGCCTGCAGCTCAAATATTTTCTGGATAATAAGGGAACATCATGATCAGGACTCAAAACCTGAGCTCTCAGCAGCACTCATTTCCAAAATATTCTACGTGGAGTCACAAGAAAGCTGCTGCTTGTTACAAGTTGGTAAGTAGACTAGACACAGCTTTTTCACAGAGGCTAGTTCTAGCCATCTAAAATGAAAGGAAAATTAATCCCACACAGGAGAACATGACGGAAGAGAACAAACAGCATGATTAAACATATATATTCATCAATATCAAGAGGACTTGAAAATTCACAGCTTTTCTTGACAAATTTAACAGATCTCCAAAAGATTAATGACATCAAGGTAACGAATTTACTCAAGACTTCATTCAACAAAAAGAAGAAGACTTCCCTCACCCTTTTACCACTGAGAATCCCACCCCACTATGAAATGGCAATACAGAATACCTGTACTTCTCCCTTAAATCAGAGCATAAACTTGAAAAACTATCAATCCAAGGAGATTTTCAAAGAGTAGCTTGAAAGTTTGCTGTCTGAAGTCCAACTGGAATGTAAAAAAGCTGGGCAAAAAATTGTGGATCCACTTATCTGGCCTTAACAACAACTGACACCTAAAAGCTTGAGGCTAATGCTTAGCCTGAAACCTACAGACTGGAAAAGACACAGAGAGATTTGCTGTGTCTCACTATCGGACCACCCCTCAGCAAAACATTTAGGAAAACAAATCTTACAAGCAGCTAAATGTGTTGAATAAACAGTCTCCACCAATTCCACTTGTACAGATTTACTCATCAGTACAAAATGGCAGTAGTTTGGATGTGTCTCATTAGAATGATTGATAATTTGAGAAGTTCTTTAAAAATTTTCTGCTTAATTTAGCAACGTGGGTTTAATTTATTTCGCAATTAAAATGTCCAAGTCTAACAGAAAAGGGCTTGGAAGGTTACTGGTGTCAGCACTAGGGCAAAGGATGAAAACTGACAGTACTCCTCTGAGGCTGCCGTTGCACATGTGGCAGATGTTTCCAACGTTTGTACATGCAAGCCAGGTGATATGCATCACTTTGGTTTTAAATATCCTGGTAGCCACATCATTCTTCAAGTAAACCGCTGCAATATAGCCCAGAGTAATAGTTATATAGCTTTTCATTAAAAACAAACCGTTACTTAGACTGAAACCCAGTTCTGCTCACTTGATTTTGATGATATCCATGCCGGTCAAAGTGAGACTAACGTGATCTCCTGCTGCAGCCCAATCAACTGGTTCATCGTGCAGTGTGATTCCTGGAAATGAGTAAGAACAGAACCTCACAGTGAAGTACCTAGGTTCTGAGCTACAAACAAACAGCTCTGTTTGGGCCATTTGTGCTTCATCAACCATTACTCATCAATTTTCAGTATGAATGGGTTGAGAGTAAAAGCTTTTTAACTGAGAAGACCGAGGAAGCTTTTCTTTCCCCTTGGTGAGGATTCACTATTCTCTCTCACCGCACCCTGCACCATAACATGGCCTTATTTAAGCCCGAGGAGGGGACCTGGCCCTTGCCACCAGCACAGATGACGCAATCCTGAAAACGCTGTAGTACTAATATCTCCATATCTGCCCCACCCATCCTTTGAGGCACACGCACACCCTAGACCGCATCTTTCATATACTTTAATGGTACTGTGTCAACTTTCATTTACCTTAAGTGGGTTTGCTGACTCTTTCATAAAAAAGCGTAACTGAAGCCTTTCGTTCGCAACATTGCGTCTATTAGAAACCACCTTTACAAGTAATTCAATTCTGATCTTTATGTATTTTAATTTCCTTAAACAACAACCTAGCTGGTGGGTGAGGACAAGACTAATTAGCTCTGATTGAACATTCTGA
>VZTA01015771.1:0-39933 GCA_013398855.1 Mohoua ochrocephala | reverse complement strand
CATTGGAAACATTTAACATTATTATACTGTTAACATGACTCATTAAATAACTCCCAAACTTACTTATAACAGTTATAACTTAAAACTTGCTTATGACAGGAACTCTTCTTAACAAACAAACAAACAAACCCCCCCCCCCCCGCCCTTATTTCTAATTTTAAAAAATGCCCTTTACTGGAAAATTATTTTTTTATTCCTCTGGTTCAGCAAGACACTTAAATATGAACTTAACTTCAAACACAAGTGAATAACTTAATCAGTATCAATGTACTTAGTGATTTTTGACATTGAAAAATAATGAATGAGCTTAGCCTATAAACGAGTTTTTTTAAAAAGTCTCCTTTCCCTCATCTGATCTGCTCCTGTCAATTTTATGTTAAATGAAATTAAGTTATGGAATTCACTTATTAATAAATTTTACCAGTAAAATCCTACATAATAGATACTCTACTTTCATAATTTTCTGTTTGCACATCTCACACATCCCCCTAAAACTACGGGCATAATCTTTAAAATAGCCATTTCCCAATTAGATTTGATCATCTAAACCATAAAGCTACTTATTCCAGACAGAAGCTGAAAGTAATTCACACCAAAGTCTAAAGAAAATTAAATCCCGGAGATGAAGAGAACAACCAAACATCTACACACGTGTTTAAAGAGTACCAAAACACCAAAATGAGCAGCTCTCTGAAAACACTTTTTTCAATGTCTTTGAATTATTAAACATCATATAAGATAACAAAAATACAGTAATGTGAAAAATTCGTGGCGGCTGAAGATTTTTATTAGATGTTACTGTGCTGCACAGTACGGCCATTCAGCTCTAGTGCTAATGCAATGGGTGTAGTAATGGTGTGACTTTATTCTAGACTCTAAATTGGTCATTTTAGCTTCTGTGACTCAATTATCACGGTCCTAAGTGCTGCAAGTTAGAAGAATGCGCCACATGAATGCTGCAGCAGCATTCCTGACCTGCAATGCAATCTAGCAATTCTGACAGTACGTAGCCCTCGATTGCAAAAGATTATTTAATAAGCATTTAAGGGTAAATGTTATCTTTCCAAAGAGAATGATAGAATCACTTTTATTAATACAGGATCCAATTACAGAATTAATGATATCTGAAACTCCTATTTTATGGGGTTTTTTCATCTCATCTTTGAAGTTAGTTTTTATGCTATGGCACCAATGCTGTCATTTTGACTGTTACTCAAAAGTCTCTTTGTTTACATCCTTTCTGTCAAGCAAAGGATTGCATGATTCAGTCAGCAAGTAATTTGCTGGGAAGCAAGACTGTTAATTAAAGCACCAGGAAAAAAAATTATTTAGGATTGTCAAAAAGTGGATCAAAAATTCAGAAACAGGTAGAATGACTAAAGCAGATGAAAGTGATGGCAGAATTACAGACTGCAGTGATGGCTGTCACAGACCACTATGACAGACACAAATGGGGCATGTTTGAACTCATTTAAATGACAATTGATGTAGAGTTTTAAACCATGAGCGATTCTAGCGTAGGCAGAGCTGTTTTTCACATCTATTGTTTTCACTGTGCATTTATGCTGGCTAGGCCCCATTTGGACCCATGCTGCTTCATTCTGAAGAAAAGACCTACTCTCAGGCTTAGGAACACAAATTTAGGAAGAGACTAATGTGCATGTTTAAAATTTCCAGAAAGGTCAAGAAGATAATAGATGATTTTAAGGGTTTTGCATTCCGCACATACTCTGCTAGAGATCCCCACAAGTAACAATCACGGCACTGCCTTGTGAACACCACCCAAGACTCCGACTGCCTGGCATGTTATGCTAAGGCTTGCAACAGAGGAGATCGTGATCAGCTGGCGTCCATGCAGTGGGGCAGACTTCCCATTGGGACATAACCCCAGGCACAGGAATAAGATGAGCCTCACACCAGACCATTCTGCACCACAGCGGCCATATAAGAGATACTGGAGCTCCTTTACGTTCTATGGTTAATAAAAGCAAAAGGTGTGGAGACACAGTTATGCCCCATCTGCTCCGTGCCAGTCAAACCAAATGACAACAGCCCTTTTCAGTCTTCCTGCTTCGTGTCAGCCAAGAAAAAGATGAACAGCATTTTGTCTGAAGTTCATATGCTTCAAATCGGGAATACTATGTAGTAATACTGCAGACACTGCTATGACTGAGCATAACAAAGAGTAAAACCCTGCAAATGAAGAGATTAAAAAAAACAATAGAAAAGAAAGGCTAGAAAAAAAATTTAGGGAAAAAAATATTTAGAGATAGGATCACTGTTCCCCTCTCACACTTCACTCTCTTTTATATCTCTACAGTCTCCTTTTGAAGATGTAAATCTTTCTGCTCCAGAGACCTTTGCTTTTTTTTTTCTGCTTTGGAAGGTTTTGGAAAAGGCTAATCCAAGTAGAGGAGCTGTGCAGTCCAGTGTGAAGACTGATCATTAATGGATGTAATTTTAAGCATCCTACTATTTTACCAAAAATTATTATTTTTGCCAAACTATCAATAGCATTGGTCTTACACATTAACAGCATATAAATTCAGTTTAAGGACAAAAAAATAATTTTCAAATGTATTGCAGTAAGAAGTAATACCAGAAGATATTTCTTCTGGTTTTTTTTTAAGTTATCTCTTCTTACCTTATTTATAAATTTTGAGTCATGGTGAAACTTTTTAGTTGTTGTCATTGATTGAGTGCTTTTTTTTGCCCCCAAGCTTTTGTGGACAAATGGCATCATGAGAAGATGGAGGAGGAAAGAGACTCTCTGCCTGCCATGGGATTTTGATTAGAATAAAACCTTGATGCAGAACTGCTTTTTGGGTACAAACCAGCTCTCCTTCGAGGGATGCTGTGGGAAGTGTTTAGGTTTGTGTGTACTGAGTTATGATCAGGATGCCTTTCCCCCCCCCCTTCTTGAAGAGAAGCCCCTTGCAAGGTTTTGCATACTTAGCAGAAAAGCAAGGATATTATCAGAGTAAGATGTGGATACCCAGAGAATGGATAAAGATATCCAGTTTTTAGGAGATCCTATAACCTCACAGGAAAGAGCAGTCTTCTAAGGACAAAATGGCCAATATGATTTTATTGTGGCATGCAGACATATGAGCATGGCTACAACATGAGACTCAAATCATATTTGTAACAATTTGAATCTCTCTCTCTCTCTCTCTCTCACACACACACACACCCCCCCACACAAAAGCCTTTAACATTCACATGCAATACATTTGACAGTGGTTGCAATGTCTTTGCAGTGCTGGACTTCGGTTAAAATTATTGCAAAATATGGGTTCTTATTTAAATCCCCGTGCAATATTAGCCCAGATTTGCAGTTATTAGATCAAAGTACGTAAAGAATCTGGTCATAGGTGTTTTCTACCAAGTTCTCTTGTACAGAATATTCAAGAAAAAGTAAAGATTAAGGAAACTTCTTTGTATTCTCACAGAGTGTCATAAAAAAGGGATTCCTTTTTCGTCTCATAAATGTATCTTTGTGTGAACCATTTCATTTAATATAAAACCATACCCAACAAAAGTTAATGTAGTATGAACAGAACTCTTAAGAGTCAATAATATATTTATTTCTAACATAGCTGAACAGTCTCAAAATGCATAACTTTTGAAAGTGCACTTTAGCCAAAGTCTCAAAATGTATAACTTTTGAAAGAACACTTTATATTCTACTGAGCATTTAACGTAAACAATTGGTTTTATTGTTTTTAAATTCAACTGATTAATTAAAATGCTGCTACTTTCTACATTTTAGGGCTCTTATTTCTAGGTGTTCAGTACTAGCAACTGAAACAGCAACACGGAACAGCAACACGGAGAGAACTCAGGGAACTCAATGAAGTGGACAGATGATCCATGGCACTCTGCATTCAGAAGGCTCCATTCAAAATACAGCCCTCAGAATGCTGATGACTGTATTTATTTGTAAAATACCTGGAGAAGCTAAATGCTTCTCTTCCATTTGCTCTGGAAATTNTTCCTGACCTTTTCATGATCCTTAAAACCAAAGGAAACGGTTTATAAAGAAAGGCTAGGAATACTTTCAAATGGAAGTCAATGGTTCAGAACCTCTGAAAAACAAGACCAGTGAAAATTACTTATTGGGGACCCTGTCTAACTTTAATAACTCCATTTAACTATTCCCTGGAAGCAATTAGGTGTTCATTTACAGGATTGGATATCTTTGAATTGAACTTTTAAATGTTTTATTTTAAATGGGTCCTTTCCAGTTTCCATTAGTATTACAGATCCCCATTAAATACTAAGGAATGTCAACAACAATTACGGTACTTGTATAACTGTTATTATTTTCAGAAAATATTCTTTTGTTCAATCTTTTACTTCTTTTTTCAATGGAACATCTTGAATTAATTACCCCGTTGTTGTTATTGGTAGAATAGGCCCAAAGATATCTTTCAAAAACATACTGCGGTTTTGGACACCTGAATTAATCAGAGGTAGAAATGAAAGCTATTTCCCAGGGGTACTATATGATGATGAAATAATAGACAAAACTTAAAAAAAAATTTCAATATGCACTTGCAGAAAGCCAGGTATAATTCTTCTATTTTTGGATTAAACACTTTCTTTAAACATGCATTTTGCATTCAGCTACACTATAACAGCCAGTACATTTAGACTCACAAGGGCAACTTGATTTAAGGTCATGGTTCATTAACACCTGTGCAGGAATTCTATCTGCTATTGCGGTGAAGAAACAGACACTGAAAGAATAATTTTGTCACTGTTTGAAAAGTTCAGCATGCTAATATGGCTGTGCTCTTCACAGCTTTCACCTTGCTTCATATTGCTAGCTTTTTTCTTCACACCATCAGCAGTATCTATTCCACTCAGGTCAAATCTTCTTAATGAACATTGTGAGCCATTTATCAGAGCTTTTAAAGACTTGGTATTTGGAAAAAAAATAAGCAAACATAGTTTAATGTCACTCATGCATCAAGTACATCCACATGTTCCAATTTAGGATTCTTAAAGTCAGTGGTGTCAAAGCTGGGTGGGCTTTGCTGACCTAGTTTACTTTGTGCTGATTTGATTTTTCCTCATCTTTATTACTATGCACATGCTTAGAACCAACGTGAAGCTGAGTAGACATTTTGCAGGTTTGCTGCCCCAGTCTCACGTCTTGGGAAGCACTCCCTAGACTGAGCACCCAGCAGCTGAGGAGTTTCATGGCAGGAGAGGACACTGCTGACTGAAGATGCTAAACTGTGAGAGATTCTGCTCCTGCTTGCAACTGAGGCAGATTATGAGCAGGTTCCGCCTGTTTCAGAGATCGCCCAGAAGGCCGAATTATTTGAAAATGAGAAAACAGAACTCAGAGAAGAGTCTGGCAGGTCACATTTCCATTTTTCAATGACAGTACTTGTGTTCACTATGAGTGAACCTTCTAAAATAAAAGGAGAGTTCTTGTATTAAATCTATATGTGGTTGTATTGAGATTTTTTTTCTTTTAATTAATATTTTACCAATTTTCCATTTCTTCCAGTAGCACTTCTTGCTCACTAATGTGCTGTACAACATTTACATGAATTTAATATGACAATTGTAAACAAAGTCAATTCTTATGTTATTACTCTCATTCTGTTAACTGATAAATCATTTTTCTCTGCAATGCATTTGGGGAAAGGAGTGCTTACCATTTGTGAATACAGCTTGCATCCGTGGTCACCATTCTAATGACTAACAGTTGAGATTAGTCAAACCTTCATGGCAACACGAATGAGCACACTTGGGGCAGAAAACAGACAAATGGAAGAGAAACTAAAAGTACCCTTGGCCACTTCAGAAAACTAGGAGCACCTAATTTATAGCTGCTTGTGTGTTTAATGGAAGTACAACCTGAAACTTTTAGTTTGCTATTTTTGACAATTTTCATTTTGTAGGTACTCACATTTGACTTAGTTCTTTTTTCTCAGTGCTAGTATCAAATGGTTTTTTTTTCTCTTACTAAGACTAGCCTCAAACATTTGTTTTCTTTATAAGCTCACTAAGGTGGTTGGTCTATTTGACAGTACTATTTATTTGCAAAGACTGTTTAAACTGCTTGAAAATATAAGATTTAAAGGCTGCCCAGAAAAAGAACTCTGATACATTAACTTGCTTGTTAATATAAGAATTAATGTGATTTGATGTCTGAATTCATGGCCAAAGCATTTTAATGCAACAGTCCTTAGAAAGAAGTGGCTTTTTTTTCCTTGGTAAGATATTATGCCATACCTCAAAGGTAATTCATAAATGGAAAATGTTCTTAAGAATTTAATAGGAAATGAAGATAAATATTGGAAAATACTTCTCAAAAGCATACAAAATTTCAGTAAATGTTAATACAACACACTCTATTTACTGTTTTCTTAAGAACATGTTAAGAATAAATTGCTGCCTTCTTTTCCGCCACATCCATAAAGTAGTGCATTTTAAAGTGGAGGTAAGGATAACCACCTCCTTCACCCAAACTAGAAGAGCTTCCACGACCTTCAGTATCAGGAACTAAAATAAGATGTTCAGATGTCTACCCAGGAGCTCTGGCTTTCCCACTTATCCTGGAAGAGAAGACCCCTGCAATCAGTCCTCACCATACTTCTTAGGCTTCAATTATGCTTTGGTGCACAAAAAGTGGCCAGACTGAGAAGGGCCCAAATTTTCTCATCTATGTCCAGTAAAGACAGAGAAGGGAACCTATTCAAGTGCTTGAGAAACAAAATTACTGCCTTAATGATGCCCACACCTTAGGCTGATGGCCATTGCCCTGTTCTTCAGTTCACCAAAGTATTCTCATGTGCCTGTACATTTGCCTGTTAATTTTTCAGAGAACTTATTTCATACGTGTATATATCAATCTCAAAATATAAAGCAGTAAATACAGTATCTTTTCCTAGATAATAGGCATATAGCTAAAGCATCTTTTCAGTAAGGCTATAGGGGTACTCCTGTTTATTGAGCCTGTATTTTTGTTCTAGTATGCCTGCTTCTAAAATGTCAGTGTCTGAACCCACAAATATGTAGGCAAAGATGACTTTTCTTTCAGAATTAGCAACCTATAAAAAACATCAGGAGGGAGAACTGTCATATTGATGTCCAATGGCATCTTATGAAAAAGCTGTCTGACAGCTTTATTTTGCCATTGGAGAGATTTACTCCTTGGCCCAGCTCATGAAAAGCTAGTACAGTACAAATGATTTTTTCCCTTGTCAAAACTCGTATTCCAAGCTGCAGCACTACTAACCAAGCCTGACTTGTTATTTTTCTTGGAATCAAGTCTCAGTGGTGAGATTTAGCTGGGGAAAGCAGCTGTCAGATGTCCTTGTATGCCACTATTTGCTGAGATTTAAAGTGAATTCATTATAAAATCACTACAGTCCCTGCTATCCTTAACAGCATGGTGTGCCAAACTTGCTACTGTTGCAATTAATTGTGTACTGTAAATTCACTGGATCATTTAAGGCCTAAGAATAGTGTCTTAGCTTAAGGTAGTGCTAAGGGAAAAAGAAAAAATAAGTACTTTCAAAAAGCTGAAAGTCATTTGAGGGATAAAAAGAACACTTACGGACCTATATATTCAATAAAAGCCAGTTAATTATAATTTTTACTGTGTGTTCTGAAAGAATGGGCTCATGGCACTTTGTGAGGAGGGCATACAGGAAAATCACAGTTAGAAAGTGTAACTGCAGTCGGAATAGACTTTTCACAGCTAGGACTACCCGAGGTAGAAGAGGTGCCAGCAACAACAAAGCTGGGAGTCTCACAACAAGTTTATAACTCACCTTGTTTGCCCAGCCAGGTCATGACAAAATGCACATGTCCATGTCATGGTCTTGCGATGAACATACTAACAATAAGTCAGAGGATTTGCTGTGTCTTTTTGTGATCAGTTGATAAACTTATCTCTACCCAAACTTGATGGATGGGGAAACAACATATACACATTCCAGTAGCCATTAGCATTGAAATTCTGCAGGTTAATACAGCTAAAGACCTTGGTTTATCTAACATCTTAAAAAGGACATAAAAAAGCCTAGAAACTCACCAATGAGTTTCAACAGTGAGAGAATGCCTTTTGAAGCTTTCCGTAGCCACAGCCTCATTTTATGGCAGAGTCCCGTTGGGAAGACTTCAGAAATTGTGGTTATTAGCGTAAAAATGGCTATTCTCATAAGTAGTTTTTTTTATAGGGAGTGTAAATTCAAACTGAAATTATTTGATCAGACTGAGTGCGAAAAGAGGATCATTTAACCTGGCATTCTATATATTATGTGGCAACAGGGCAAAAGCAAAAATAATTTCTGTAAAACATTATGTCAATGATAGTGATATCGCAGAATTGTATTCATGATCTTATTTTTAGATTAATTCCCTTGCTGTTAATATATAATGAAGACAATCACAACATTCCTTAAATAAGCTTAAAATAGCTAAATAATTCTTGGGATCTTGCTTTTAACACCCACATAGGAGTGCCTTTAACCTATACAGAGAAGAAAATGCACACTCTTATGTGCACCTACCTCATCCAGCCCAAAATATCTGCTGCTCCATTTTATCTGATTTGCAGTAATAACAGCCTACACGGAACTAAATATGACAACTCCCTAAGAGCCGATGCCGTAATTTTACTAACAAATGAACTAAAACTAACAAGATCCCAAGGTAAATTAAACTACACTCATTATGAGCAGACCTGACACAAACTTTTTCGCCAAAAGGTCTTTTTGTGGAGGTCCCATACCCCTCGCAAGAATTTCTCCTTTTGAAATGTTGCTCCCTGCCCCTAAGCATTAGTTTAAGTTGAAAGAAAAAAGCCATTATAAGAGGCAGAAGGACTTCAGGCTTCTCTCCATCCATGAGAACTTAATATCTGGCACTTCATACAGAAGGTGGACTGTGGCACTGTTGGAAATTGGTTTGGGGAAGCACAAGGGTTTTCTTTTGTTGATAAGACTGCTGCAGCTGCTGCTGCTGTTGTTGATTTTCTTTCCCCACTGACCCTTGAGGAACCTCAAGACATTCAGCTTTACTACTTCTGTTTCATTGTTCCTCCACCGCTTTGTTGAAAGCCATGAATTCTTGATAATAATACTGGTATTTCAGTCTAAGAAAATTTGTCTTTTTTTTTTTTCCAATTACACAGTGTGCATGGACAGTTTTGAAGCCAGAACTAACACTGATATATCAATTTTGATATTAGCCTGTTTGCATGGCAGCAATACCTTTCCCAAACTGCCCATAATTCCAAGTTTGGAGGGTATCCCATCCTTTGGAACTAATAATGACCCAAACAGGTATTACCACAGCTTGCAATGCACTGTGTTCCATAAAATAGCAATGGATCTCACATGAGGAAAAAACGACACAATGTACACCTCAGCACTGAGGTGTACAACAGGCTGACTATCAAGCATATTCAAATTGAAATAAAGGAAGCTACATTACACAAAAAAACATCATTCCGGGACCAATAAACATTAAAGCTGGAGGTCCAAACCCAAGCCATCTGTTAAGGAAGGGCATTTGAGACAGAAACGGAACACGGTAAAGAATAACATTCCCAAAGAAGCCCTCTCAGAATGCATTTTCATGTTTTCATGTTTCCACAGTCCAAACAGTTTCGTTTCAAACTGCATTTGGTGTTTAAGATCAACCTGTAAATTATTGCAGACTATTATATCCTCCTATTAAAATTCATAGAAGTGTATGAGTAACCTTTTAGAGGGTATATTTAGTACATGCAGATTTTAGAAATTATACGAGGCATTAGTGATGATGATGTTGCTACAGAGAAGTTATTTAAAGGGATACAAATTTCAGTGTGAAAGGGAAGAAGCAGGGAAGTGGGGTAACTGACTTCAGATATGTGTTGTGCTATCTACACCTGACTCTGGAGAAAACTCTCTTTGCATCCAGTGCTGGGATAGTAAGTGAAAATAATCAGAATGCTTTTTTGGCTGATCGTTTTCCAGCCTTGATAATGGGCTTGTGTTTTGCTATTTTTAAGCTAAACAATTTTTCTTCTAGGTCAGGTTGGGTCTCATGGCTACTGTAAAGAACTATGTCTCTATTGATTTCTGGAAAACAGACACACATATTGATCGAGACTGACAAACGGAGATGTTGGGTGATGCGTTTCACATTGTCAAGATACCACCTCCTACAGTCTGAGCTCAGGGCAGTCTTTTTCCTTGCTGAAGCTTGTTTCATCAGTCCATTCAAGCATATTAATTCTCACACGTGGGTTTCAGATTTCTCTATGGGAAAATTGAAATTGGCTAATGACGCACTTTACTGAAGACTTAATAAGATATTATGATAATACCTTATTCTATGAGTTGAAATGACATTTCTTAACTATCATTATATACTCACAGGGCAGAGGAATTACTCTGATGCAGTGTATGGAGTTCCAGTTGCTATATTAATAGTAGAAACAGAACTCCAATTTCACTTGCTTCTGGAAAACTTTACTTGAAAATCCTATATTACTGCACTGACATGATGAATGATTTCCCCGGCTTTGTGTGACAGAGCTTAAGTTCCACAGTCTAGAGAGAGAATGACATATTGGCGAAGACAACAACGCCAGTGTTATTTCCTGTGGTCAATTCTTTGGACTCCTTTTGCTCCAGCGTGCAGTTTTCTTTTGTGAGGACCAGGAGTGTACCTCCCTGCCTTCAAGGCTAACTTTCTTGGAGAGGTCTTTGAAAAGCCTCAGCTGACTCTTTAACATCTCCAGAAAAAGCTGGATGAGGTTTCAGCAGAGGCTTCCTCTCAAAAAACTCTGCCAGGAAACCTCACTGGGCGCCCCTCCCTTTCCTGGTGAGCTCCTTTCCAGAGTGTTCCCACCAGTGCAACACTGCAGGCATTGCAGCCTTGGACCTCTTCAATTCGGACCTAGGCCCAATGGATTGCCTTCCAGCCTGACCTTAAACCTGCCTTGTCACCGTTGACTTACCCAGTGACTGCTGGCCTTTGTCTCAACCTGGCAATTGTCTCTGACCATGACTTGATATGGAAATACCTTCAAATACCGATACTAATGAGAAGCCTTGATGCATACGATTCAGAAACTATTTGCACTGAGAGAAGTGTTTTGAATATATTTGCACTGTTACATGAGCGTCCTGGTTCTGGCCAGGACAGGGATGATTTTTGCAGCAGCCAGAAGGAGCATGGCTGGGACATGGAGGTTGCTCTGTACCACTCCAGGTCACTGCTGGGGCTGCTGGGGAAGGGGTCCCTTCCATCTGAGTAAGTGTGGCAGAAGGAGTGGGGTGGGGTAATGCTGGTTCCGAGCTGGAGGAAGCAGTTGGGTAGCGCCGGTTCCAAGCAATCGCATGTGAATTGTTTGCCTCTCTTGTACTCTTTGTTATTGATATTGCAGTTGTTACGGATTGTTTTCTTATCTCATTGCTGTTTCCAGGAAATTGTTCTTATCTCAACCTGTAATCTTTACCTCTTGTACCTCCCGTTCTCCTCTCCTACTTCCGAGGGAGGGGGAGGGGAAAGTGAATGAGCGGTGCCTGGTTTGGAGTTTCAGGGGGAACATTATATTGGGGAATACCATTCCTAAACCACAACAGAGTGTCAGTGAAACAGCATGCACATCCCTTCTTGCCATGAAGAAAACATGGAGGAAGATTCAAAATAATGGACAGAAAAAGCTGGTTTAGCTTTTAGCATCATTTTGAAGGGCCTGAATCTTTATTATATGGAGCCCTTCTTGACTTGAGAGTCTCAAGCATTTTGCAAGAGGGCTGTCCTGCTGAATCCTAGTTATCATGCAAGGTCTCTCCCTCAGTGAACAGGCTCCACAAAGCCCAGAGCATTGCCAGCTATAGAAGTGATGTTTGGTATATGAGTTTGAAAACCCCGGAGTAAAATAGTAAAAAGCAAACTTGGTTACGCTCTGTAAATACCTAGAGGGAAAGCAGAAGTTGCAGCAGTTGTTATGAAATTTCTCACTGTAGCAGGAAAAGCATAAAATAACCCACCAATGGAACATGAAGCAAGGCATTTTTAAGCTAGAAATAAAGTTCAGTGAAGTTCATTAACCTTTGACACAATTTGCTGAGAGTTATGTTAGATTCTTTATGACTAAAAATTTGTATAGTGAAAAATATGATCTTTTCTAAAACATATGCTCTATATAAAGAGAAAATGCCATGCATGCTTTAAAGTGGAGGTCAGAATAAATAACTGTAAAAATCCCTTCTGGCTTTATAATCTACTTTTCAAATAAAACAAAAGTTATTATCTGCCCTTGAAAACTACTTGGAATCTTCAGTGATGCAGAACATGACTGATTTTCCACTCGTACTTAGCTATATAATTAATAAGATGGATACCCCATCATTTCTCTACAAACAGCACCGGATTCTTGTTTAGTTGTGAAAGTGGAGCTTAAGGTTGCTATTTTCATGCTGTGCCGCATTACTGAAGTTGTGCCTCTGAGAGGCTCCTTTTTCTCTCATATTTCACTGTCATAGTTTTATCACTGTCCAGTGACGCTCCAACAACACGTGGCATTGCCAAGCCATGCAGATCCACAAAGCAATCTCCTCAGTCTGCTAAGGTTTCATCTACCCTTCAATTCCTGGTCAAAATTGGCTTCCCGCACTAGTCTCAAAGAAACAGAACAATGTAGAATGGAAGGGACATCCAGAAAGCATTTGCTCCACACATCTGCTCAAAGTAGTGCTAACTTCAGGCTTGAATCAGAGCACTTCCAGACCTGAAAAATCTCCAGAGTTTGGGATTTTACAGCCCTTCCGGGCAGCTTGCTGCAGTGGATCACTACTCTCACAGTAAAGTATTTTTCCTTTAGATCGGTTGGAATTTCCTCTGTTGTGCCTTTTTTCCCACTGCCTACCTTAGAGAAATGTCTGTCCCTGACTTCTATAAAACCACCCCTTAAGTAATGGAAGACAGCATTTAGATCCCTCCTTAGCTTTCCCTTCTCCAGCCTGAACAAGCCCAGCTTTCTCTATTTCTACTCGTATATTACCTTCTCCGCTCTCCAAACCGTTCTCATGGCCCTACCATTGGATTGCCTCCAGCTGGGAGTCCAAAACTGGATTATTAAACTATGTAAGTATCCTGCCAGACCACTTGTACAGCACGTAAAGCTTCCTCTGAGTGACAGTCTAGCATACTGACCACTCTGGTATTATCTGGGAAGTAGCTGAGAGTTCATTCTGTCCCACCATTTTTGACATAAACATTAATTAGCATTAGCTTTAATGCAAGTCCCTGAGGAACAGCAGTGGACTCTGAACCACTGGCCATGATAGTCTGAATCTTGCTGTTCAGATAGTTTTCTGTTCACCTCATAGACCAAAAGACTGAAGGTTTTCAGGCAAGAGAGCCTGGTATGAGATTTCCTTTATTTCATTTTCAGATATTTACAACTGATCTGACAGATTCATTCATGTTTGAAGAGTCCTAGGTTTTCACATGCAATATTTTCTCACATTTTACTGCTCTTGTGACTATAGACATGTCCTTTTTGGAAAACTAACCCTATAAATCAGATTAGATTAGATTTAGTACATGTAACTCTGAATGTCATGTTGAGTACCTTTTTCCGATACCTTTTTCCTACACCTTTTTCCTACAAGTGAATGACTTAACTAAGTTTATTGTGTGACTCAAGTTATCAAGGTTTTGAAGTATTTCCATTAATATGAACTCAGATAGACTTAATTACATCTAGCTTTTAATTTTCCAATTACACTAAAAGTCCGAGAAGAGCCCACTGAAATAGTTTTTAAAAACCTTTGGGGGACACACAGGATGATCTCTGAATTAGATGCACCTGTAATAGTATGCACGGAATTGCATATCATATCCCATTCCAGAACAAAGATGCAATGTGAGAGAAGGGTTAGAATTTTGGACCAACTGTGCACAACACACTGCTACTTTGTAGATAGTGATAAACCTTTAGTGAGAAACTGGAAAAAACCACAATTTTGATGCCCAGAAAGAAGCACTAAGCCCAGCTGTATAGTGTGGACTTGCAGGGTGAGATCCAGCAGGATCTGCAAGCTGTGGACCTGTTAATGAGTAACTTGTAAAATTGATTGCACATTCTGTATCAAATGTATATTTTATTTATGACTTACTGTGTTCACTGAGTCTTATCAGCAATGACCAGCTGCTGCCTCTTCTTCAAGTCTTAAACTCTGTCAGTCTCTGGAAAAATAGATTGTATTGTACAATCTGACCTAACAGAACTGGCAGCTGTGAGTCTGTTTTATTGATGGATGGTCTGAACAAACTACTACCAGGGAAATCCTGGCTTCAGACTGGACATATTTATTTCAGAAAGGGAAACAGACTGAAGGCATGGAGTGAAGCAACAAAAAGTAGTTTTGCCTTATAATGCAAAATTTTTCATTTATTCCCAATAAATAACCCGTTGCTCCAGCAGTCTAGTTCAGTGTTGAGATCTCTGCTATGAATCACATAGTCTTCTTAAGATATTTGGAGTTGTGTATGAAGCAGAATACACTCTTATCTGTGTGCTATCCTGTGATAAGGTATGAAGAGGCAATAACTGTGAATGAGCTGGAAACCAAACTCATCAAGAATAATTTTCTTTGTCATTTTTATATAGTCCATTTCAAACTGCTCAGGTCTATCATATGGTAAGAGTACCTTTATGACTCCTAGTACCAGAGCAGAAATAGTGCAAATGCATGATGGAAAAGGTACAGATTTGGTATGAACTCACTCTGCCAGTTGCTGTGGTTTGACCACAGCTGTCAACTAAGTACCACACAGCTGCTTGCTCACACACACACCGCCCCCAGTGAGATGGGGGGAGAATGGAAAAAAGAAGTTAAAACTTATAGATTGAGATAAGAACAGCTCAATAATGGAAATAACAAAAAAACCCCAACAACAATAACAGTAATAATGTAATAAAAAGGGAGGAATGAAACCCAAAAGAAATGAGTGATATACAGTACAGTTGCTCATCATCCACTCACCAGGACCCAGCCTGTCCCCAAGTAGCGATTGGCATCTCCCAGCCAACTCCCCCACTTTATGTACTGACCATGATGTTCTATGGTACGGAATACCCCTTTGGCCAGTTTGTGTCAGCTGTCCTAGGCTTCCTCCCACCCAGCTTCTTGTGCACCTGCTCCCTGGCAGAGCACGGGAAATGGAAAAGTCCTTGACTTAGGGTAAGCAGTACCTAGCAGCAGCTGAGTTATCATAATTCTCATGCTAAATCCAAACCACAGCACTGTACCAGCTACTAGGAAAAAGAAGAACTCTATTCAAGCTGAAACCAGGACACCAGTCCAAATTGTGCAAAGACAATGATGGATTAACTTAGTCTAGGCAGGCTTTGTCCCACATCCAGTATTGCCTGTCTGTGCAGCTCCAGCTCTCTGCCAGCTGAGGTACCATTTGACATCTGTTCTTCTGCAGGAGACAACAAACCAGCCCAAGTGCATGAAACTGTTAACTGCATTAGCATCATCTTCAAAAAATTCAAATGAGATGCAGTGATGTTCACCTGCCTGAACTAGATGAAATATACATTTCTGGCTCATCCAGTACTGCACAGATCTGATATTAATGACTGTGAAACAGCTACAAACCTACTCTGCCAAGGTTCCAGAACTCTATTCCTTGACCAGAAAGAGACCATGTCATTGATTACTGCAAACATAAATCATCTAAGAGAAAATGTATAATCAAAGCTCATGTCTATTGTTCCAGAAGCATGCCAGATGTTTATTTAAAATTTTGACTGACAACATAATGAAATGAATGAGAGGACTATTTAAGTCAATACCTTTCTAGGAAGATGCTATGGTGTCGTAACTCTATCATGCAAGATGCCAAACAATAATTAGCTACTGACAATTATCTACATGATATTTTAGTTTTGTGAGCTCATAATTTTTAAACAAATACTCATATTTTTTGTGATGTAGTATTTTCTTAGAACCCTGTAAACAGGAAGTAAGGAAATTTGGTCTTTGCCCTATTCTTTCAATATAGCATTTACTTTTGTTGTAGAGGTGATCTCAAAATTAACGCTGTCACTTTAATTAGTCAGCAATGGAACAAAAACTTGCCATTGTGGGAAGAAAACAGGGCAGGCAAAATCAATATCTTCTTTTTGGAGAAAGGGCAGAGGCAGAAGACATACATGCACAACTTATGTCTTTTATTAAAGGGATCAGAATCCTTTTCCTCTGCAATCCCTACAGCCAGCCATTCACAATGGGTTTTGTGCAAATGGAATTTCAAGACATTTCAGATGAGGCACTAGTCCCCTCTGTGCTACAAGGAAGATGACACAAATACCTGCACAATGAATTATGGGGTGTTTCTGACACCTGACTGAACAAATCTCTGCATCACTGAAGCAATTGAGGTAGGTGATAACAAAAGATCAATTTCTTTGGAGGAGACAGTATTTTTTCCTCTATGCTACTATGCAGAATAAAGATGGAATGCAATATATACATTTTTCTGTACAATTTGTGTCCAGCAAGCTGGCAAAATCTAACGGTTAAAGCACTACACTGTTATTTATAAAAATAGTAGAAAATCAATTTTTTAATTAAGGGACACAATGAGTGAGACATGAAAATATGCATTTGAATATATAATGACTAAACATACTGTAACTTGGATGATACTTAACTGGCAATTGATACATGGAACACTGTTCAATTCATGTTTGCTGGACAATTATCGTCCTATCTCCACCATGCTTTGGTCACTATTCTTCAAGATTCACAGAAGTTATTGTTTTTACACTTGTCACCAATTGCTAGGATTCAAATGTGAAGAGTGTTATAATGGGCTCAGACCAACCTTGTAGCAAATTAAGAGATTTGGACATGTGGCTCTAGGTGTGTTAGGGAATAGGCTGATGGCTAGGAAGTTCTCTCTGATAACTGAAAATTCCTTCAAACCTTTGTCAAATAAATGCTTATTTTCTTTATGAATTCTGCCTCTAACTTCCAAATAACTTTTTTTTTCTGCTACCTTTTATCTGCCTAATCACATTTTTACCCGTGTTTTTTTTTTTTTTTTTTTTTTTAATNTTTTTTTTTTTTTTTTCTTCTGTAAAGCAGGGGATTTTTTAGTTGGAGAGAGATGACAATTAAAAAGGAGAAAGAGGGTGCATAACACAAGGGAGTGCCAAATTGTCATAATTCTCTGCTTATCTATTTAGGAAACCCTATAAAATGGCAAAGCAATCAAAGCCAAAATGAAGTAATTCCATATCAAAAGAAACTCGACGTCTCCTTAAATTTATGTATGGAATATTACCACGTTCAGAAACAAGGCAGACAAAACAAGCATCCAAAATGGATCCCCGCTAGCTTAGTGGATTCCAATATGTCATATGTGTAGGTATGTATGCATATATATAGGAAAAAATATATATATGTACCTTTTATATGTGCATATGCATATACAGGTATGGATGCAGATCCCTATGTGTGTGCAGGTACGTATCTTTTTAGCTCATGCACATTTCTGATTTATTTCCCTCTACCAGCTAACATTTGGTCTGTTTTATTAGGCAAGAAATGTCTTTCCTTTTGGTAATTCTGCACTGTGTAATAGCATCTGTCTGTCTTTCTATTCAGGCAGTCCCAGTCTGACAGCACAGTGAATGACATTTCAGTTACAATGTTCAGCATGAATAACAGAAGGGTAAAACAATTTTCTGAAAACTCGTCCCACCACACCTTCACCAGCCCAGCTCAATGGCCATCTAGAGCACTTTTGTGACAGGAGAGAGAAATGTTTGCACTTCAAGGAGCTCATTCTAATTCCTTGTTTCACAAAGCTGCCCAGAAAGAACTGAAAATCAATAAATGATAGCTCTGTAGTAAGTATTATGACTTCAGTCCCCAATTACGTTTAATAACTTTTAATAACAGGAGCATCAAGGAAACACTAAAATCTCTCTAATAATTCCCAGGCCTCTGAAGCTGAGGACTTGCTTTTGAGCATTGAGCCCCAGCAAAATATTATTTTAATTCTGGTGCTCAGAAAAGCTCGATGCTTTTAAAAATTTCTTTCACGCATTCGCTGTGTTAGCTACCACATGCACATATCCCATAACTTAATTGATTTAAAAGTTCACTACAAATTAAGCTGCAGAAAAACATAAAATAACATGACAATCCTACACATTGCTGAGTAGGGATGAATGCAAAGCACAAATACAAGACAGGGAACTTGCTTCAGGATAAACTAGAAGAGTCAGGGGAACCACAATTGAAATTTGAGTCACCAGTGCCATGAAAAAAACCAAACACCTCACACAGAGAGCTTCCAAGAGATGCATAGTGATTCTTTCTGTTTCAACTCTTGCATGCTTCATTACCAACTAAAATTCCAAACCAGCAACTAGCAAAGGGAGAAAAAGGGAAAAAGAGGCAAGGAGGAAGGGAGAGGTTGACTGGATAGGGACTAGTAGAGAGAAGTGAGAATAATCAGAAGTCCGGAAAACACGACAGACACAGAACAGACTGGCAGGACTTAGCTTAAGGAAGAAAAGACTAAAGGACACAACAACAGTTTTTGCTCACAAAATAGACTTCTGCAAAGCCAGGAGAGCAGTCTGTATTGCATTCACATGGTGGGCAGGCAAAGAATTAAAACTGGAGCAAGGAAGATCCAGAAGAGACCTCAGTGAAACCGCCTAATGGTAAGGACAGTGAAGCCCTGGAACAGGTGACCTGGGAAGGCTGTGACAGCCCTATGTCAGTGGTGAGCTCTATTGCACCAGAGAAATATGCATCAGGAAAGACAAAGGAGCAGCTGTCACAAGAGGTACTAGATGAGCTCCTAGAGGTCTCTCCAACATTACTGTTCTGTACCTTATGACCATACTGTAAGCATGAAAGAGAGTGGAGGAAACACATAATTCATTAAACTAGTGAAATTCTTGCCTGCTTGTTTTTTCTTGATTAAAGACTTACTGACTGCTTGAAAACAGATAGAAGTATGTCAAATTGAATGATAGATGTTGACTTCTACTTATTCAGAAACAAAACTTTGCAGCTGAGATCTATACCCAGATCTCACCAAAAGGCCTGTCAGTTCAGCTGTGTGCAAAGGCTTAAAGCAGATCCAAAGCTGTCTAGTCCTGAGTCTTCTGCTAGTTCTTGCAAAGCTCAAGACACATTGGCTTGTTTTTAGCTTTGCTCTCTTTGTTACTTGCCATTTTATACTAATCACTAATCTTCTTTACATTGTTTACTGATGATGGATGGATGATCTTTGAACAAAACCAGTCACACTAAATATCAGCATCATGACAGAGCTCCATAGCTTATGATGCCTGGTTTTTGTACTGCTTAAAATGCTGCTCTGAGAAAGGCAAAACTCTCTAGTCATGGGAAATCAGGTTTTTCCTAAAGCAGACTACATCAGAGCTTTAAGAGCACCTATGTCATGCACTAAGTTCCCTCCCTTTCATCCACTGGTAAGTTGGTGGAAAAGGTGACCAAAATACAAAAGGAAATCCCTGATTTAATATGAATATCTGAGCCAGTGAGGGTCATGAGAACAACCTCTGAGCCTGTGCTCATGCACGTACATCATTCACCTGAGATAGCATCCTCTTTGCAAGGGCCCAGCTACGCATGGTCACTCAGTGACCTCAACAACCATCAGAGATTTTTTTGTTACAGGATTCTTATTCAGCAGTGAGAATTCAAGCCTATCTGACCTATTCGTCTGTCCTCCACAAAACACCTTCAAAACCAAACCTTTAAGGATCTTATTTAGAATTCAAAGTAATCACTGGTTTTGATGAGCTTTGAATAAGACCCTGATGTCAACTGTCATTACAAAACAGGGAATGTAGCTGGGCGAAAGTGACTTGCCTGTACTTCTGTGATAAGCTTCTCTCTGGACTTCCTTACATCCAGTACTTAGGAGACAAGACAGTCTGAGACAAACCCAGAAAAGTCTTAACCAAACAAAATCTACCACAGTTTTAAGTTTTATAGCATATATTAAACACAAACTATGTTGGTCAGAATGACGGGAGCATGCAGTTAGCTGTTTCCTCAGCATAAAAAACTCTCTAAGCAATCAGTGACCGTGCCATAGAGAGATTACACAGGGACTGGGTAAAAAAGTAAAATCCACATTACCTTGCCCTCGACAAACTGTTATGAAAATGAATACAATTGTATAAAGATAACCGAAACCCAAGACAAAATCAAAGAGAAGATAAAGAAATTAGGCCTTATGTGACAAATAAAATTGTGAAGGGCTGGAGAGGAAAAAATAACAGAGCAATGGCAGAAATGGATGAAAAGTTCGAGTCATAATAATTGACCTGCAGAAATGCTTAAAACAACCACCTAACAAACTCCAGTGTTGCCCATTCTGCACTTCATAACAATGGAGGGAAATATTATATAACCCAGTTGTGAGTGCTGAGTGATTTGAAGGATGCATTTTCCTACATCGTATGCATTGGAAGTGTGCATGCTATTCCAGACCTTGCACTCTACTTTAAACAAGAGTTCAAATTTAGGATCTTGGATAGGTGACTCAAGGGTACTCAATGATGTATTTTGTCCTTTCTTCATCCCTAAACCACTATGGATGAAGTCCACAGTTATTTCTGGAAAGGACTATCACAAGTGTTATACCTTGCTCTTAGTCTTACACAAACGTTGTTCTGGACAAGGTGCACTCAGGGGCATTGAACTGAGCTGCTGCAGAGGGGGGAATAACATCATCATGATATCCTAATTCTTCATTATGAGTTCCTGTCCTCTTAGAGAAGCGCTGTAGAAACAGACAAAATGCTGGTCCAAAATCAGATAAGTCCCTAAAAAGTTGTGCAATGCATTTATGCAGTTCCTAAGGTGGGTACAATAGAGTCACTTTGCAGGATGACTGAATACACAACAGCTTCAATGTCTTTATAGTTCCTTTTGAGAAAAAGGCAACTAATACTAAAAACATTGCTAATTGAATATGCAAATGGATTTTGATGAAAAAGTGTATACTATTCTCACGACATGCAGAATTTTATTGTTTGAAATGTCGACAGACTTTCTGTTGGTATGAAGATAACATTTTTTTCACTGGAATTTAGAAAAAATAGAAATTATTTGCCTCATTTATAACTATAAATGATTGAAAAGTGAGTGGATGAACTTCTGTTTTAGAAAACTTAGTTAACTTTTTTCACTTGTTTTATTGTCTTGCTTCTTAAAATATGTACAGAGTGTATTACGTTCTTTTCCCCCTTTTCAGTTCAGTAACTCCATCTGGCATTTTTAGTGATCAGTCTAGCATGTCCAATCAAAAATGGACTCTTTCAATGCTTTGATCAACGGATATTTGAATATATCAACATATATTGCACATAACTGAATTGGTTTTTGGTACTTTATGTCTCAGTAACCGCAAGGATTTTATTGTGTTGATGTTCCACTCAGATGGATGCTGAGATGTGGGTAAAATGATCCACATACTTCTAGACACTGACCCCAGCATTAATAGGGAAAAATCTTTTAGGACATCCAAATGTAACTCACTGCAGACTCTTCTGAGATAATTTTATGACAGAACTTTGTCTTGAAGGAAGTACTCCAGAAAAAGTGATAAACCTTGAAGAATGAATAATAAAATCTCTAAATACAACATATGCCATTAGTTCTTTGCTTCACGTTTATCAAGTTTGGTTCCAAAATATAATTTTGACGACTACTGAAATTACCCTCAGATGTAAAATATTATTACAGTGCTTCCATTTTATAAGCACAGTTGAACCTCTGTTGAACAAATTTTTCTTTTTCTGAGGCTAGTCTTTTCCAATACTAAAACTCCCTTCAAATCTTTTCATCAAAAGGTTACGAATCCTCCTCTTTTATATTTCATGGCAATTGCAGTAATAAGTATCATACTGTTCTTTTCACATGTAGTTTTACTTTTCTTTCACTAAACTCAGCTAGAAGTCTCACTGTTCTCTACACATTTTCTATTAGAAGTATTAGGACTACTATCTAACTCTTTGCTCTATGCAGAAAAAATGTTTCAAAAATCTAGATGACTTTTAAAGGAGCATTATACAGAAATTGTCGTGTCTAGCCCAGTATAATTTTCTAATTTTCAATAATTTGATTGATTTCTCTTGGTTAACACTAAATCTTTGTGTATGGGCTCAAGTTTCTGAGATAGCTGAAGCACTAAAAGTTTTGTGAATTCCAAGCAGGAGAACAGAGACACAAACCTAACGCCTGTTTTGGGAAAAACCCCTTATACCTCCTCCTGGATATCAAATCCTTACTATCACTAGATGCTTATCAGCATATTAATAGTATTGTTCTTGCCTCCAGATTATTAAATTTATCACAGGAAACGCAGTGAGGAGGTAGACTAATAACATATGATACAATCCCATTCATTATTTCCAGTGTTCACAGAATTGCCTGTTAATTACTATTCATCTATTATTCACTCATTCATTCGTCACTTTTTGGAAATCAGACCAAAAATCCTGAGTTACATTTCACCTAATATCTTTCCTGAATAACAATGGGGATACTTGGACAACATTGCATTAAGCGTAGATGTAGCAGAATCAAATGCACAAGAGAGGTAAGGAATAGGATGCAATTTGAAAATATTTTTACTTGTGCCATGGACACATACTTTCTTATCCATACAGATAGAGTGTACAACCCTTTAAAAAACCCCAAAAGATACAAAACCCCACAGCGCTTCAGCCTAATGATTATCTATACCATTAAAAGTATTAAAAATTAATCTTAGGAAGAAAGCTGTTGACAAAAACCACCACTGCACATACCTGCAATTCTGTAGGTCTTGCAAAGATAGCTTGCACAGTAACCGCTTTGAAACCTCTTACAGGAATTAAAATGCAAATGTTGATTCTCACTACTGATAAAAATCTATTTCACCTTGGTTTCTAAAACCACGTTAGACTTTTACTGATACTTACCCTCATTCAATGTTATGTACTTTCGTCTGACGAATTTAAAAAAGCAGACATATTCTCCAAATATGATTTTTTTTCTCACTTGTTTTCCCACATGTGGCCCAGAAACAGGCTTTGTGCCAACCTGGCAGAACAAGCTCTCAGGCCTTGTCTGGGCTTGCCTGAGCCAGAGTTGGTTCTGTCATGGTTAACGGTTGCCATTGGCCACGTGACTGATGTCCGACCCAGCTCAGTGAATCCCATGGAAAAGTGAAAGGCCAGCAGACCTGGCAGTCCCTGCCAAACAAACCATAGCCCTTTGGATTAACTGAAGGTGGGAGAGAAAGTTGTGCAATTTTTAACCTTTAGCTGTAGACTGATGTGACAGAAGCAGGCTGTCATGAGAAGACAAGTAAATGGAGTTCTAGGTGAACTCAAGACCCAAGAGGAAGGAAAGCTCACCACGAGCACCATACTTTATCGAGAGAAGGACCTGGGATGCTGATGCTCATTTTGAGTCTCTCTACTACAGCACCAACTTGGGATCCAGAAGAATGCTGAGAAATTCAAAGGAAGAAAAGGGAAGACAGAAGAAGTTTTCTTAGATAATAATTTTAATTCTATTATCTACAAAGCTGTTTTTTTTTTTTTTTTCTCCATTAGTTGATTTGGACTGTCAGACTGTTAAAACATTAATTTTACTAACAACAGATCCTTGCCTCCACGTATGAGTTGTGTTCTCTTTTGCTCCCAGAGTGCAGTGAGTGCTCTGAGTGCAGCATCTAGCTCTTGCGCAGTAATAATTTACTGCTGTCACCAAGGCACTGGCTCACTCCACACTGCAAGCTGAGCTGGGGTGCACAGGCACTGTCCATTTTATGCACTTCACTCTGTCTAAACTGCAAAATGGTATTTTATGTAGGCTTCTTATGCTCATGCATGAAGCATACATGAAACTAAGAAACTTCCTTAGCTAGAGTCCTTTGCAGCTAGCTAAATTTTCTATGTCTGCCCTCCAACAGAAAGACCAACAGATATCATCTGAAACCAAAGTCATTACTCATCTAAGTTTTCTACCTTCCTCCTCCTGGATCAAATGTCAAACCTCTATCCCAATTAAAAAAAAAAAATTCTACTTTAGTTATAGCTGTTACAATGTCCTCCCTGGCTAAAATTATTGCTTTTATTTTAGCAGCTGATTTCCTACCCTGTGATCTACTGATGATCTACTTTTCACTTTTTCTTTCCTGTCTGCATCTGGTAGACCCTTTTACTATCTTGTTTTCAAAGACTAATTTAGTTCCAATATGTTCTCTTTTGATTTAACCTTTCTTTTTCCACTCATCTCTATATTTCTCTCCCATCTAACTTTTATACATTTATATCTTATTTTTCAAGGAAGACTATGTGATCAAACTATAACTTTTCATCTCACACAATTCTGATGTGCTATTTAATAGCCTTGTTTCCCTTTTGAAGCCTACATGCTGATGTAGAACTTATCTTCCAAATATACTGTATACACATTAAATTTCCATGAGATCATTTTTACAGGAAGAATTATTAAAAGCTTTGCTTATTTTCAATGCCATCAAGCTGTTCTTCTGGACATTTGATGGGGCCCAGCAGAGCAACAAGATTAGTGAATGGCAGAAGTTTTTCTTACTATGAAAGCACCTTGTCAAATTAAACATACATAATTTATAACAAAGATTTTCTTTGCTGCTCTTTTAGAGGGGTAAAAGTTTCATGCATCTGCAGAGTTTCCAGTCCTGTGTTATCAGACTATAACTGTGAGATATATGACTGACTAGAGCTTGAATAACAGTTTGTCTTAAGCAAAGATGTTTTGTATGTACAGTTGGTGACGAGTCCTCAAAGAAATGAATCACCAAACCTGCTAAAGCAGCACAATGAATACAGTCACCTAAAATTCTCTTAAGAATCAGAGAAAGTTTAGGATTTCATCGTAAGGTTCCTAGGATTAGGATGCACAGATCAAACTGGAAGAAGAAATAATGTGGAGGGGAATTTGCTGCAGATATGACTGACAAAGCGATCTAACTTCTAATATCTTCTAACATTTAAAATGGTGAATTGTTTGGGGAAATTTCTTTCTTTTCAAGATATGTTTTCCTTTTTGTTGCACTACATAATATGGTGATAACCTGTTTTACACTGGCTCAGGAAAGCAAAATTACAAACTCACTCTTTAGGGAGTTTTTAGTAAGAAACTGTTTTGTGGGCAGCTATCTCATTTCTTGTTAACGGTACAGGTTTTCTATCTCCTCAGAAATTAGGGATATCATAAGTGGACCCAGGAGACAGGTATTAGAATAAAATCAAGGGCAGGACCACCTCCTCCCACTTGATGTCGTAGTTTGACGCCTGTAATTAAACTATTTTAATGTGGGCTTTAAACAAAATCTGTCTTTCCCAGGACTCAGGTTCCTAACAGCGTCTTTCTTCGCTATTTCCTTTTTCCTCCACATTAAACAATTGTATGTTTTGAGATAGAAACCAATCGGACTTCAATTTTTTCCCTGGGTCTGAATTGTTTTCTCCTGCAACACAATAGAGAGTCTAGAGACTATTTCAATTTAACAAAAGGATTTCTTTCATGAAGGGAGAAAGTGGAAGGGAAATGAATCTTTCTTTGATTACTCTTCCCCATGCGAATTTTTAGCCAGGCAGATTCCTGAAAACCTCTTTAGAATCAAATATTAGTGCTTAAAGTAACATACCAGGAAAATGCTAGGTTTTTCATCACGTGCTAAGCTACAGAACTAAATAAACCTGTGAGATCTTACTGTGACAATCCCAATTTTGGCTGAGGAAGATGGTGTGAACTCTGTCTGCACAAATGCAATCCTAGCTTCTGTCCACAGCTATCCAGGAATGGCCACGAGGCAGGGCCACAGAAGGAGTTTTTAAGCTCTCTTTTTACACACATCCCTATGACAATATGAAGCCTATATTTATGCTACTAACGAAGATAAGACTGCCCAAACTCCCCAGGTTTTTTTGTTGTACCACAAAAATACATTGTAGGAACAGATGAAGGGACTGTGGTTAAAGTGCAGTTATCCTTTTTCATGTGTCCGCACCCAGATGAAGCTACAGCCAAATTATTACTGTCCCAGTAGTCTGTCTCAGACTCAGGAAATTTTTGTTCTTTATCAACTCTATCCCCTTGTGCTTGTCTTTAATCCACTTCTTTTGTGTGACATCTGCTCCTGGACCTGTTCAATCCATCACTAGCAGCCTGTTAAGACAAATGTTTAGGAAGAATTCAGTTTGCAGCTTTGGTGCAGTTTTGCCTCTCACTGCTGTCAGGGGACTACAAATTACAGCGCAGGGTAACTCCTGACTAAGGCTTGGCAGGTATGCTGTTCTAATATTTTCCTGACTTCCATGGAGATGCTCTCAGTTCCTACCAGCCCTATAAGCAGATGGTTAATTGTTACAAAGCTGCACACTGTTAATTTTGAAACTTGCATATGCTACCATTTTCAGGGTAACATATGGCTTAAAGGAATCATAGAAAATTTATAATAATGCAAGGACAGGAACAGCAAAAAAATCCCGACATCTTAAAATGGTGTTGGACTATTGTGAGTCACATTTCTGCTTTTGTGGCACAGCTTTTCAAGGATGATAAAACAGAAGGAACCTTTCCAGTGAATGAACATGGTACCATAAGCTACTGTGAGATGCTCCTGAATATTTAAAGAGCTGGCATTCTCCTAACTAGGATGTTTCATGTTGTCTTTTGTGAGAAATGAGCCACCAATGTGCAAATTCTCATTCCTTCCTTTAAGACCCTATTTTTTTGTTGTTGATGTTTCTAATACTGTACAGTTTGCCTTTTAAAATTATCCAGTACCATATTTTAACACCTCAAAGCATATCTTTACAAGACTTTCTTTCAGTCATGCCACCAATAGCATGTTAAAAAAGTTATTTACAAATAATTCTGGTAAATAATTTCTGATGCTACACCTTCAAGAATTACATACTGGTTTTCTTATTTCTGTTGATTTTTTTTTACTAATTAAATACTAATGGATAGAATGTCTTGATAAACCCACTGGTTAAAAGTCATTGTCGGGCCAATATTTACTGTTCTTCAAGTCAAAATAATGACCTCAGATCTTCTTTACGTCTCATCTTGATGTTTCTGTCTACCAGTTTCATTCTAATTTCTCACAAATGTAACAATCCATGCTAACAATTGACTGCCAAATTCTTTCACTAACAACAAAAATTCTCATCTTTGGTTTTTTCAAGAGTCACTCAGTGCTATATTTTTAAGATCTAAACTTAGCACAAAAATGTATACTTTGCTGTATTTATTTTACAGCTTAATGTTTGAGTGCTTTCCAATAGAGTTGAACTTGATAGCAAATGGCACTAGGAAATTATTGCATTTAAATAAAAAAAGATAGCCCTAAACAAGTTTATTCTATACAGGACTCTGAAAACATTTTATTACAATATAAGAGATGTAGTATAGAAATTGAGTTTTGAAGTGTTTCTATTTGCCAATCTATTTCATGTTGAGCTTAGCCTGTTAGCGAGAGATGCTCATGACCTCCTAAATACAAAGTGAGTTATATCACATAGTTTTCTTTTCATGTAATTATAGCCTCCCACATGGGAGGTTATGAGGATGAACTCCACGTCGTGCATCATTATTTCCTTTGTCAGATCCTGTAACTATATTACTCCATGTTACAGCCAGCCTCTACAGACAGCAAGAGTGCTTACCTATTTATTGCAGGACTTGAGATTTTAAAAGGCTGTTTCCCCTCAGTTAAAAGAAATATGACCAGCCTCAGTTAACAAAAAGAAAACCAGCCTCATAAGAGCATATTTTTGAGCTCCCCAAAATTATATGGAACTTCGCTGTTTGTTGATTCTAATAAAACATAACAATCCCTCAAGGAGGAAAAAGAAGCACTCTTAGGTGTGGGGTTTTTAGGTATAAAGAGATACATATATCTTTGGAGAATAAAACAAACAGAAAAAAAATGGTGTTTGACTTCTGAACAGAAGTATTTGTTTTATAAAACATATATAAATACACCAAATTAGTTGACCTTATCCGCACTTGCAAAGGACACAGTAGGTGTTGATTCTTTTTCTCTTTGAACAAAGTCACTTTTTTAAAATGCACAGCTTGGAAAAATACAAAAGAAGATAAATTTGCAACTGAGAGTTGGTTTTGGAAGAACTCCGCTGGAGGGATGGGTTCAGAGGAGAACAAAGAAGGAAGAACATATATGTCTGCCCAAGAAAAAAATTGAATGAAACCAAATATTTGTGCGTGCATGCGTGTGTGTGTGTATAATGATTTTTAAAAGTATGTAAAAGTAGTAAAAAATATGGGAAATGTTTCAACCTTAGTCAAAAAGCTTGAAGCTGTCAACACAGATACAGCTTGCAACACTTAGAAAAGATACTGCTCTGTGATGAAGTAGCTGGCTTGTGTTTTTTCTCATGTGATGCGTGATGACATCTATTCCCAAGTCCTTGGATCCCAAAGCATTCATTAGGAATGTGATGGAAATCTCCCCTGAATGATGAATGTAAAAGATCTGCTCTTGAAGCATCATTAATCTTTCTAGGCATAGAAATCAGTCTACTGTCACCATCCATTCACTATGACAGATAAAATGAGGGTGGGTTTTTTTTGTTTTTTGACTTATGGAAAACAAAAATGGTTCTGGAAAATGCATTGTGGTCATGATTCTGATCAGGAATGGGAGCATAATTCATGTGTTGTTTAAAGAAGCGTCGACAAACTCAGTTCCTTCAGATTTTATTCTGTGCTCATCTTCATGAACCCCCTCTATTCTCAGCACACTTAAGAACAACTAAAATCTTGGGAGGAAAAGCCACTGCTTTCTGTATCCTGGCAATATATTCTCAAATAATGACCAGTGGGATTTGGAGACCGTTGACTGCACTATGAAAATAAGAAGATATTTCCTCAAAAATCTAAATCAAGACTGATTTTAGTTTGATAGTTCATAAGTAATTTTCCTCCTTCCCCTTGGTAAGTGTCAGAGAAACTTAGAGATTAAATATATCTATCTAAGACAGGAAAAAATTTTCAGACAATGTGCCCTGCTGATTACTTACAGCTACCCTCAATATAAATCTACATGTTGTCGATTGATTTTTCTCTTTTCCTGTAAAAACAAACAGAAAAGATGTATATCTGCTATAAATGCAAAAGAAGAATAAAGCTATCATACATCATTCTCATTGGGTTTTTAGGGCCATTTATAACAATCTGAGTAAATTATTTATTTTAAAGAGGAGTGGGAAAAGTACAAGGAAGAATAGGAAAAAAAACCCTAAAATGAGAAGTATGAAATTATCTATGATCCACTGTAGCATAATAAGGTCTTGAACATTCTAAAATGTTGGGTTCTGGCCTTTGCCCACATTACTGGGCCCCATATTAGTGACTACTGCAAATAAAATGAACTAATTACTTAATCAAATTCATTCAGTTAAAAATAATCACAGGCATATGAAAAAGTGCAGTTGAAATAAAAAATAAGTAGTAGAAACACACTTCAGCTCTTTTCGTCTATTTCTTCCTATTTTCTCACTCCTAAACTTCTCTTTTATTTAAACAAACAATCAATCAACCAATCAATCAAACAAACAATTATGTTGTATTTCTTTGAGACTGTTTGGTGTTCATTTTCTTCATTTCTCATCCCAGAGTAACTATGCTAAGCCCCTGTTTTTGGACAAAGTCTGCACGAGACACCTCTTCTATTTTAGGATGTTTGTGACCTGAATGTCCTCTGATTCTTGATTGTTTGGACTCATTCAGATGTAAACAGAAGTCCCCTTTCAAAGAATCAATGGAGAGCTCCAGACGCACTCCTCATTTCTCTTTCCCCAGTACATCTGCTCCCGTTTCCACCACCCACTACTTGTAGCTACGTGGTCCTGCTCCAGCCACAGCTCTGTTCCCTGCCCAGGGCTGAATCAGTTCCTCGTCCAGTGGCACTGTAGACCAGAACACAAGAACAGCTTCAGATAAAAATAACCATAATCTCTGCTGTGAAGAGCTGTTGTTTGATCTGGATTTATTTCAGTAATGATACATCAACAATAATTAAATGTGTAATTATTGTATAGACATAGGGACTGGAGTTACAGAACACACTCTGTAATAAGATAGCTGCTGCAGGCAGCATTTCTTGATGAATAACAGGTAAAAGGAGGATTCATCACAGCCAAACAACATATCTACAGTTCTTTGCATAAACAAGTGTGTGTCTTCTACAAACATCACTTTTCTACTAATTTTTCAGGAATTTAAAAGTGAAAAATTTCTACAGCTGTTCAAATAACACATTTAGTAACACATTTTACAAACTCTCAACCTCTCCTTTCAAATCCAGAATATTTGAGGTGTGGGATTTTGAATACTTTGCAAACCAAAACAAAGCCCCAAACTCTTTAATAGAATTTAAAAACCTGCAAGCAAGGGCTGCAACCTTTTTAATATTTTCCGCCCATTTCTGTCTGGATCTACAATACACTGGCACATATGGTACTAAAAGAACTATATCTGCCACTATCATGTCTAGTGAAAAGCAACATTGCAGAATAAGTTGAGATTCATTTAAGGATCTATCAGATTTAAAGCCAAGCACGTATCATTACAGATCAGTAATAACGAAAAACAAAGACAGTAATATTTGGGTGGATGACACAGTCTTTCTAAGAAAAATGTCTGCCATATAAAAATGCTTCTTGTCAGTACATGCTTATATAAAACATGGGACTTTTAGAACCCAAAGCTTTTTATTATGTGTTTATTAAAAAAACACCAAATAAACCCGCATAAGATAAACTACAAATATTTGCTGTCACCAAAATCCAGATACTTAAGGCTAAAGGGATATAATAAGTAAATATAAAAACATGAAATCTATACTACTCTGGAACATTGATCCAAAGAACATGAGAGAATTCATAATTCTGTAGTTACAGTGTTAGTCTATGTCTACATAAGGAAAAACTGAAGAATGCAGTTTAAGCCTGGTCTTGTTTAGACTTCATGAAACCATTTCATGAGTGATAAAACAAACGAAAAATAAATCATAAGTTAGAAGCTGCCTTGAGAAAAAATAAACAGATCTTCAGTCAGTGCTCAGGATGAAGACAGGAAGCAGCACACATTATACCATAGCAAAAACATACCCAAGGAATAACAGTAATCTCACATTTGATGACAATACTTGAGTCATAAATGGAACCTGTAGTAATTCAGAGATACTCCTGCCTTAGTGCACTGCATTATTCCATTTAGCTACATGACTAACTATCAGCTTAATGCTTTTCAGTCATTATTTTCTGAAATACTTTGGCCGAGGGAGAATTTAGAGTGCAAACATCACTTCAATAAACACCGTTACAACCTTCTTTCAGATTCTAGATCTGAAATATAGAATCAGTGTGAATAATCATTCAAGAAAAAACCCAAAATTATGGTCTACTGAGCTAGGTTTAGTACTCCTCACATGAAGACAGCTTACCAGTAGCAAGGATCTTTTTCTTATGCAAAATTATCTATGAATAGTTTGAAAAAACTAAGTTTTATTCTCAAACAATTGCAGCACTTTTAAATATATGCCTCCTTTGTCATATTTAAAGCATCAATTTTTTTTGATTGAGCACAAAATTATGCTAAATTTAGCAGCTGGAATGAAACTTTATGTGTTTTGAACTTATTGTGACACCTCTCATAAAGAGCACTACTCTGACGTTTTAGGAAACATTTTTTGCTATTGGTGATATCCAAGTGCTCTGTAAAGCAAGGAAAGTGAAAGAATGACAGAATCCAAGAAACACTATGAATTTAAAAAGAGTTATTTATTAATTACTAGAAGTAACTTCTAAAGAAGACATGAGATTTGAGAGAAAGTTTTTTACAAATCCTCCATCTTTAGAAGTGAAAAGACAAGAAGGTGAAACTTATCAACAAACAAGTTGTTCTGATTGCTTCATAATCCTGATTTAATACTTGTATTCATCACCTCTAAATCAAAAGATGTATATGGATTTGATACAATGAGATTTGAATACTGTTTAGAACAATATAAATGTAACATATTTCCTCAAAATTTAAAGCTGCAGAAGTTTTTTTTTTTTTTTTTTCCTTCATATTTAGAAACATTCGAAATTTGGGGAAGAAATGGTGTTTAGTAAAACCTATGAAATGTTAAAATTTCTTTCAAGTGCATAACAGGTTTCATATCAGTTTTTTTTTCCCCAGAGAAAAAGGTTTGTTAATTTTTAGCAATTTGTAAAGAGTAGCTTACACAGTTTAAGTTTTTTCAGGTAACAGTGATTTGTGGCTTCCTGTGGACCAGAAAGATAGTGCAAAATAATTACGAATCATAGAAAATAGAATTGTTTAGGCTGGAAAACGCCTTTATGATCATCTAGTCCAATCATTAAGAGTATTGCCAAGTCCACTCCTAAACCATGTCCCTAAGTGCCACACCTATAGGTCTTCTAAATCCCTCCAGGGATGGTCATTGAACCACTTCCCTGGGCATTCTGTTCTGATGGTGGGAAAGATTCAGATTAGGATACAATCTACCAATAAAGATGGTGTACTGCTAGAATATATTGGAAAAGTCATGGAACTCAGTGGAGATTTTTATAAAAATGTGAGAGGTAAATTTATGTCAGGGAGAAAAAGGCATTATTTGATAGGGGATTAAGTGAATTCTTTAATTCTCTTCTAGCCCTCTTTTTCTATAACTTGAAAATTGGAATGGCTGATTCTCTGCAGAGACTGTGTTTTTGGCCACAGGAAGATAAGAGAGAGTGTGCCCTTTATTGAGATCTCCCCACACACTGGAACCCACCAGACAGCACAGTCCCGGATGCTCTGCAGAGGTGCAACCTCCCTCCTGCTCCAGGCACATCACAGGATGAGAGGCTGACTGCAACGGGCTAGAGGTGTCATAGCAAGGAAAATTCAACAGTCACAAGTAAGTGGGACTTGTCCAAATCACACCAGACAGCCATCTCTTTAACAGAAGTTTTTAGACATCAGGTCATCACTTGCTTGGCTGATTATAATGGACAAATATCAGAGTTCTATGATCTCACATCAGCTGCCACTAGCCCAAAATACTTCCTGTATGTGTCAGCTACTAACAACAAATTTACAAGTGCAAGGACTGAGCAAATCTGCCATGGTAAAACCATTTAATTTCTCTGCAACAGAAGTAGGAAGTCATTTGCACAATGACATGCTCAAATGTTTGCTGTGAACATTCTGTTTCTGCTGCGAGTAGTATAAGATTAAGAAAAAGGGGCAAAACCCCAGTGTTTTAGCTTGATTTTTATGGTCCCGACTAAGCTTGCTTTTGCAAACTGTCTGCACACTGAGCCAGCTTTCCTGCCAAGCTCTGGACGCCTTGTGCCACCATGCTGGCTATTCAAAACAGTTTGCAGGGGAGGCAAATGGACAGCTTTCAGGGGAATTTACGGAGATTTGCTTCACCAGAGCAGTGGCAGCACTACCGTGCAGGGGGAGACAAGCCTGCTATTTTTAAATTCTGCTGCCTGATGTGCAGCTCACATCAGACAAAGGTGATTGTCGCTGCTCTAGCCCCTGTGAAGGAGTAATTGCCTCACTCCCTCCTTGAATCTTTGAAGAGATAATAAGAAAATGCTGGTTTTGTTAAGCAATATGCTCAGTTCTCCTTCCCAGCAGTCCACAGAAAGAGAGGCTGTCAAAATTTGCCTGTCAGTTCTGACCTTCAGCGATCTTTATTGTTAGGACTGACATGTTAATTATGGCCACATAAAAAGCAGGATACAAAAACATGGCTGTTTCACAGGAGGGGCCATGATCACTGCACTGCATGTTGCATTGACAATATGTGCGGTTCTGCTACTACACACATGATGCCAAGGAGCTATTTTTCACTGTAGCCCATTTCAAATCACAGGAAATAACACACCTACAGAAGGATTACTCTGTTTTTACACTGGAAAGGTACATACCCAGCCACCAACCCAAATCAACCTCTCCCCCCGTGATTTAGTGTTAGCAGAATTTACCTACAAGGCTGGGAAGGAGCAGTTGATCCTTGAGCTCTGACCCCAGGGGTTGCTCCCCTGCCTCCCTACCAGCTCCCCTTTCCTTCAGTTTGATGCCAGGATTATTTGCCAATATGCGGGTAAAAATGCCAGGCCAGCAGGGTCTTGAGAACAGATGGGAGCGGGACAGTACCACAAGCGACAGATTACCTAATGATGTAAATTCTTATTTTCAAGGTACTGCATTTTTAAAGGGATGGTGTTTTTCTGAGGATCAGGTAGAGCCATGCTTTCCTAGGACAGGAGAGCTCTTACTGTTTATCATTAACAATCTACCACCGAGAACACTTTTAATGGTGAGTCCTGAGGGGATGGTGAAGCCTTTTACCAGTAGTGGATGCTTTCCTCCCATCCCTCCCTTGCTGAGAAGCCCCAAATGCTCCCCAGATTCAAAATCCCAAACTAGTGGTCTTTGCCTCCAGAAACCTCCAGAAACAAAAATAGACCTGCCTCTTCTGCCTATGGCAGTTTAAAATGAAGCATTCGTGAGTATAAATATCAAAGTTTGACACTGTCACCTTAAAACAGATGAGTCTTTGAAAGCAGTGATCCATGAAAACCCCACAGCTAGCACTGGGAGTGAAGATTTCTTCTCACTGGGAGACCGAGGTGCTAAAGGGAAAATATTGCCAGGAAGAATAGGCACTGAATGGAAGGATATGATGTCTTATGTAGAGAAGACTGTAAAGCAACCAAATACCTCTCTATTTACTAGGAAGATAAACATCATTCACCCGGGGAAGCTGGATATTTAAAGGCTACATCCTTTCATTATTCATACATTTATTTCTGGTTTGTTATTGGTTTTGGTTCATATTTTTCTATTGTTGCAGAATGTAATAAATTGTTACTAAAATTTTTAAAACCATGAAAAGAAGGATGGAAAAGGTGGAAATAATTTTGGAGGCCTTCCAACAGTTCTAAACTGCATATGAATTTTTGTATTTAAAATAGCTGTGTACCTTTTGCTCATACTGGTTCTGCTGGTAACAGGTGTTCTTTTATTTTAAGTCTTGTTATTTTGCAGTTTTCCGTCTTCCACACACTCAGGGCACAGTTCTCATCTCATTCATATCATGCCACTGATTGCAGTGAAGACAGCCTTTTTTATCCAATGTAAGCAGGATCAGGCCTTTAGCCTGTGGAAGAAAAAGCTTTTGAGCTCAGTTACACAGAAGTTATCACGGACCAAAGAGTGAGCTCCGGGAGTTAGGTCTCCTGGGACAAATACTGCTTCTGTGCCGTCCTTTAGCTGAAAGACTACCCTCTAGTCCTGTACTAATGCATTATTCAAATATAATGGGTGAAATTAGTTGGGAGCTGAAGTACCTAGTTACCAAATATCTTCATGCCATATAATAAAAATAAAGAAGAAAAAACAATCATAAAAAGATAAAAATCAGCTGGCAGTATTTTTAAGAAAACGCCCTCAGGAGAAGATGAAACCAGTCCTTGCCACTAAATCAGCATATCCTACCAGATCAGTAATTAACAATATTGGCACTAATAACCTTCGGTAGCATGGCAGCATGCTGATATCAGTTGGGATTCCTGTGATCATTTTTGCAGAAGGAAGGAAGGAGGACTGAAATTTGCACAGACGGAGGAAATGGAAGGAAATGCATGCTTTTGAGAGAGAAAATGAAGTTTATGGGCTAGAAAAAGCAACAGATTCTGAACTAAACTAGCTCAAGTTTTAAGCTTCTATTACAAATGTCCTGATCTCAAGCATATCAGTATTTTAAAAAGGAAGGGAAAATGCACTTTATTTCATGGTTCGAAAGTAACTGACCATTTTAAAGCAGAGAAAAACTATGGCTCAGGAACAGCATCTTTAAATCTAAAAAAAGGGTTAGAATATAGTTGGAATAGGTCCTAGGATACTCTTATCATTCACTTTCAATTAACACAAATGACTACTTTCTGTATCAAGTGTCATAATCCTTCTGGTTGCTCATAAGAGAAAAATGAGCATGTGTGAAGTGGAATGAGGCTGCGGGTGAGAAACCTGGTGAAATACAAGACCCAACTACACCTTTAGCAGAAGGATGTGAAAAATTGAATAATTGGTGTTCAGCAGTGGTAAAATGAATGAAGAAGTTGTATACAATTTCCAAGTGACTTTTTTTGGTGGGAATCTAATCTATTGCCTTTTCATGACACTTTGCCTTAAGCACTGCAGAAACAGGGTTCACGTAATACTGGAAACTTCACACAAAGGAATGAATTGGCAAAAGGATTCTGCAGACACCTTGAGTCTAGAGAGGAGACAGCGACTGAGAATGGAGCCAATTTGATGACATCTTCTGAGATATTGTGCTATATCCATCCTTTCCTCTGAGCAAAGTGAAATTTTGGTGTAGCTGCTTAGTTATTCGGTTCAGCAAAATTTTAAAATTATTCAGTAATCTTATGAGACTGAGTAGCTGGTAAATAAAACCAAATTAAATGTTGAAAAATATACAGTAATGTTTGTGGAAAAAAAAATCCTAATGCATAATAATGGGCTTTGAAAATGCCCATTGAAATACTCAGGAAAGAGATATTGGGGTTGTAAGAGATATTTCTATGAAAAGTTCAGTAAGGCACTTTGAGTGCCTTACTGGAATTGTATGTATTGTTGCTACTTACTGAACTTACTGTATTGTTGTTCCTTACTGAACTAGGAATTGTTAAGGAAAAAGTGGAGAGCAAAACTGCAGACATCATTCTGCTACTATATAAATGCGTGTACATTTTAAAAACTTGCTGCAGTCCTAGTGTTTGAACCAGCTCACAAATGTTATGGAAGAATTAGAAAAAGTACTGAGCAAGATAGGAGGATGTAATGCCGCCTGTACAAGAAAAAAAGTGAGTATAGAGCGTTGCCAAAGCAGCATTTCTCCACACTGGAAAAGGAAGTGTAAAAAACAGATTAAATACTAGCTTATGATAAATGGTGTGGGAAACACAAATACAGATGTTTCAGGTGATATGATAAAACTGAGTCATCAAATGAAACTATCAGGTGAGAGACTGGAAACTAAGAACCTATTTTTTACATGCAGACTATTTGTAACGTGAAGTTCACTCTATGATGACATCACAGCTATTCAGATTAAAAAAACAAGGCCAATTTTGAAAAAAACTCCCAATCTTATTCATGGATGAAATGATCCATTTAAATGTTAGTAGTACAAAGATACCTCCTGCAATTCAGCAAGTCCTTGAGTCACAGACTGAGGAAAGTTACTCTCAAGCACTTGCTGTATTTCTATACCCTTGTCTAGGCAAATGATGCTTCTGTTAGACAAAAATTGCAAATCTGGCTATTTGGCTTGACTCAGTGCATCTTTCAATATTTTCATGCCCGCTCAGTATTTCTAATTCATGCACTAAAACAAGCACGTGAAAAATTAAATCACATTTGCACTGTATCTCCTGAATGGCTGTACTTTCATCAGCTTAGAAGCCAGTCTTTTAAACTACCTGGACTAAGAGAAACAATGGATCAAGGTAACTGGTGCAACTCTGTAGGCTGTCATTCATAAGCTACGGTCACACAGTATATATGCACACCAGAGATACCCTTCATAGAACTGTGTCACAAACAGACCTTTTCCAAGCCACTCTGCAAGTGTTCTGCATCACCTTGACATTTACAGTCTCACTGAAAAGAAAGAGCTGATGTATATCTTCACTCTTTGAAAAAGATACAGTTCAGACTCATTTTAGAGAAATACGTGAAATCATATGTAGTTATTCTAATCCCTGGTCAAATGCTACCTGTATGCAGCCTTTCAAGCTCTGCATATAAATAACTAGCTCAGACCACTGTCTACACCTTTCACATACAAGATTTAGAACATTTTTTAAAATTAACTACAGCTGTTGAAAGACAACTACAAAAAGTAGCATTAGATATTCTTTTTTATTTAGAACAGGTTAAAAATGTCATGAAGAGGATGAAAGATGAAAAGGACATGTGCAGAGAAATAAGACCTTCCATTTACTTCTAAAACTATTTTGCTAATTGCTCCCTCTCATAGGTGTATCTCGGGAAAATGAAACAATAAGGTGAAAGAATAATAATGAGGCATCTAAAAATGAACAAAGGCTTGGATTAAAGGCCTCTGAAAGGACAGAAAATTGAAGGTGATGAACAAGAATGCAAAGATCAGAAAAATCAAGGCAAGAAAGAACAGGACTTCATAACAGCTGATTCTTTATATCCACAGTCCTTCTTTTTCACTCAGAACCATACAACATAATATTGTAGAAACTGTACCATTCCCATCTATGTGAAGAAATTTTTCATCTCTTAATATCAAAAGTATCAGGATTTTTTGGCAAATTGTCGCCCATTCATTGACCTAAAATTAAATTAAAACTATTCCTGCTGGGATCCTCTGAGATACCCTGAAGAGAGCATCCACGAACACTTTGTCACCTGAGGATTCCACAGACAGTACCACTGCATTTCCCCTCCACTTCCCTACTTGAGTGTAAATTACATAGCTTCACTTTTCTGATTTGAAATGCAATAGATTTAAAAGATCAGTGCTTACTGCAATCATAGTTGACTGCAATCATGTCATATTTAAGGAAAAGAAGAAAGATTTAAGATAATTGAGGAGAGTTGGATTCAGCAAATCACATTAGAAAGGAAAAATATGTTTGATGAAATCTCCCATTTTTTACGTAGTCTTCAGATATTTATATCCAGACAGGATAATCATATACCACAGAAAGAAAGTATAACTAAGGTTAGGGAAACACTGTTTATTTATTGCATTTAAACGTAAACATTCTGTCCTCGAAAAGTTAACAGCAAAATATGGATACCATTCTTCTCAAATGTACTAATCTTAATATTACAATTGATTTGGTCAGATACAAATCTGTAAACATAATGGACATAATTCTCTTTCACTTTGAGCTCATGAGGAAAATCTCTGTGCACATACCTTTAGATTCATAGCATTCTGCTGACACTAGTGACAGTTTTGTGCTTATCCTAAAAGTATGCTACCTTTTACATTCGGGATTTGCAATAACATACAGATTCTTGCTTTTCTCTAAAAGTCAGTGGCAGTCAGTCTAACTCTCTTGGTCCTCCTCTAAGGCTTTATGCTGAAGTTATTTGTATTTATTTTGCAATCAAAATCCAAACCTAGGTAACAATTTTGAGTATTCCTCACACTTCATGACATTTAGCTATTTTGCTTAAATCCCCACTATGACACAAGTGTATTCAAAGTACTGGAAAGGACTGGAAGGTGAAAGTTCTTCTGGTACGCAACTAAAATGCATCATTACTGGTAAAACAAATTGCATCACTTATCTCAGTAAGAAAACTTAGAATTGCCTGAACCAGAGCTTGTTTACAGTACCGTGTTGTTTAATTGTGATCACACCACTGAAAACTTCAGCAAAATGAGGATCTCTGTGGAACTGCATATGCATTGCCAGAGAATGTGCTTTTGAATGCAAAGTCCAGGAGAGTCCCAATGTCACAGCAAGACTGAGAAATGCAAAAAGTAGTTAAATTAGACTCAGAGCAACAACACATATACAGGCCTAAAGGGCTCTTTGCATGGTGTGCTGGTTTTGGCTGAGGCAGAATTACTGTCTTCACAGTGGCAGGTCTGGAGCTCTGTTTATGACTTGAGCTGAATGCAGGGTGGATAACACAAGAGCTATTTTGTTAATGCTCAGCTGGGCTCACACAGAGCCAAGGACTTTTCTGCTTTTCGTGCAGCCACACTGACCGGGAAGCTGGGGGTGCATGAGAGGCTGGG
>VZTA01015770.1:56949-68389 GCA_013398855.1 Mohoua ochrocephala | reverse complement strand
AATTGATCTTGTCTGGACTCTGCATTGAGGAAATACTTGTCATGTTTCTCATTGCCAGCTGCGTGGTGTTTTTCCTCAGTTCGTGTTGAGCTGTGCTGGCTGTGGGGAGGATCCACCGGCTCTGTGCGGGCTGTTCTGGCCCCAGAGGCCCACGCCACCNGTGGGAGAGGGGGACATTGGGCCCGCTCTGGGATGGGGCGTCTCCCTTCCTCATCGCCTCTCCGCAGGGAAGCAGGAAATAAAAAGGAAATTCTGGCCTTTCTTCCTTCCTTAAATATGTACATCACAGAGGTGTGACCAGCTTATATAACTGGTTTAGCAACCTGTCCATCAACCATCAGCTCTGTGTCGGCCACAGAAGCCCTTCCAAACTCCAAACCACCACACTTACTTAGCAAAGATTAAGAAATGTTAGGTATGTATAGGAGTGCCTATTTTTAATAGCATAAAGTCTTTTCATATTCTGACCAAAGTACTGTGCAAAAAGGTGAGAAGGAAATGAGACTGGGCAAATATTTATTTTCAGTATTTACTTGACTTTCAATTGATCATGTTAGTCTGTATTCTCTTACAGTAATTTAATTATGTATTGCAGAAGTATTTATCCAACCATACCAGGTAATAACTTGAGAAAGGTCAAGTAGAAAAGTTCCAGCTATTTATAATGATGAATAGCTGATTCTACAAAGTTAAAATGTTCTGTGGAAATATATTGATTTCATCAATGCATTTCTACAGTATCTTGGCTTAAGACCAGAAAATCCAGGTACTTAATAACAAAAAATAAAAACTAGGCTGAGAAATCAGTCAGTACTCACATGAAGTAAGTTAGCAGTTTGCAGAGCATCATCCTTCTTGATGTCTGAGATTTTTTGCAGAGCTAATGAGTGAAAATGCTTTGTTACAGTGAAATTTAGGATCAAATTATTAAGTTTATGTTTTACAGAAGACATACTTTTTCCTGAAATTTCTTATTCATATCTTCTATTTTTTGTATCTGATATTTTCTGTTCAAATTTAAGGAAGTTATCTCGATTACTGAGGAGAACAGAATTATTACCAACTTTGTAATATAATTTCTGAACTAAATGGACCCAAAGCAGAATATCTTTATTTTTTTCCAAAGCTTGACCTTTGGCATATAGCCAAAGAAGGTAGTAATTGTAAGTATGTTTAGAGTTCATCAGATGCTACTTTTTAACATGAAGAATACTTTTTTCCTTGTAGTTTTTATTTCTGTCAACACCTCGAAGTTCCACAAACTCAATATTCTGTGTCCAGAACTGTCTGTAAACAAATGCTTAGAGAAGAACTACATAAATAGGATAGGCCTATTTGAAACCTTTTCTAATATTTTCTCAGCCTTAAGATGTTCTCAGATACCAGACGTGGTATCCATGTACCTTGTAACCATCAGTGTATCTCTCTTCCATTTTCCCTGTTGAATCCATGTAAATTTTATGTATCTACAGCAACTTTTTTTTTTACATTTTTTTTTGCTAACTCCCTGTAGCATCTACTTTTTTTTTTTTTTTGGAGTCTGGTTCTTACAAGCCTCATTTCATAAGTCTTCATTCTTGGAAGACTGTGAATAATCAGTCATTATCTATCCTCTACATGCCATACATTTATTATATAATATGACATATCTGTCTAAACTAATTCTTTCTGTGTAAAGTTTTATGTAATTTGATAATACTTTTCATTTTTCTGTCTTGTTATAGTACGTTCATTTTAAGATAGGGGACCACAGCTGAACACCATAGTTTTATGAAATCCACAATTCCCATGAATGAAGGAATCATATTGTTCTGGTTCCTTTTTTTTTTTTTTTTCCCCCTAAATCATCCTCACATTTCTTAATACTTGAGTAGAATTGTGAATTACTTTTGAAAAGAAAACTGGCTTTTTTCTGGAAAATTTTCTATTAAAAACTTATGAACTTGGTCTTAAATTTTTAATGAGTAACTCAGGATCCATTATTTTATTTGTAAAACTAGGATTGATTTTCTTTTTAATTGCATTTTAAATTTATCCTCATTCACTTTTTGCTTTTAAATTTACCCTCATTCACAGTCTTTCTGCACTTTTCTGCAGTCAATTCTTGTCCTAATTATGTGGGTAACTTAGTGTCAACAGCAGACTTTTACACTTTGCTGTGAATTTTCTTTTCTGTCTCATTTACTAATTTATGTAATTTAGTGATTACAGTTTCATTATCATAGAAAAATACATTTGGATATTTTTCCTGAATATTTATTGAAGAACAAGTGCTCGGTGTTCTTTTTAAGGTAAAATACATCCTGAACAGACCTTGCATTTCCAAATTCAGTACTAAAATTACTGCCAATTACACACGACAAACTCTAAGTGAAAAAGTACATCCTTCTGCAATGAATTAACCTTTTTTTTCCCATGCTTTTCTCTATTAAATCTGTACTGGCGGGATTTGAACACCGTAGTATCAAATACCTAAAAACGTTTTGTTGAGCACAGATGTAAAACAGTTCAGATATAAAAATTACTTTTATTATTGCAAGTGACTATTCCTTGTTCCAGTCGAGGAAGACTGGTGGAACAGACTGTGTTTGGGATTCTGGTTATGTACCATGCAACTTGTAATTACTTTTCAGTTGTCAGTCACTGATTTTATAGCATGTGACAACAATTCTTTGTTACATAATTTGTCTTCAATTGACATTTTTTCCTTCACATTCCAGTTGCAACTATTGCACTGGGACAAAAAAACAAATTAAAAATCTTATGAGAGTGCACCAGTCCTAGGGGAAAATATTTGACTATTACAAGCATGCAATATACAGCTTCATCAAATTTTCTTTCCCGCATTTAAAATTGAACGATACATTAATTAATCATACATTAATATTTATTATTCAAGAGCATGATTTTTAGCCATGTAACTTCTGTAGAATTTCTTGGTTATCTCAAGAACATGCAATTAATACAGAATGGTGGATAAGTCTTACTGGTTCTTGGTTTCCATGAGAAGGAAAACAATTTTTTTCCCTCTCCTCTGACATCTGCACAGTGTCAGTGAACTTGGTAATAATTGCTATAGAGATACTCCTATTTTTATGCAATTAATTTTGAAGCACTTTGATTCTTCAGAGTTACATATGTATGTTTGTTTTGGTTTTTATCATCCCAAGGTGTTACATAAAACTCTAAAACAGTTTTGGCTTGTTTGGGTACTGCTGCTGTTCATTGCAAAGTTCATTGCACATCTTAGTACGGCACCTCTGAGGTTTCATTCAACTTTCAAGAGTAAGCATGAGTCCCTCAACATGACATTTTCAAAATTTCAGATCCTGGGCCCATTTTACTTGTATTTAAGATAAAAGGCCTTAGTTTCTGGCTGCCTGAAAATATGAACTAATACTAATTAAGAAAAAACACAGTTCAAGTGAAGGAAGGTGCCTTTGCCTAAAATCTCATATTTTAAATTAAAGCTGTCTTGTAATTTCTGAAAGCTTGCAGCTGTCAGTATTGAACGCTGAATCATATTATGACTACAATTAAAAAATAGCAAAAATAGTAGCAGGTTATTTGCAAGAAATACTTTTTTTGTTATAAAATCATGTAAGTTTTATGAAATCAATGTATCTGCTGAGGAACTGCAAATGGATCATGTATGTCTTGCAAAGATAACTTATAAAATCACTTTGAATCTTTCTGAAATATTTCTCATTAATCAACCAGAATCAATGAAGAGTTTCAGTCTAAAATTTTTTAAAATTCTGTTCCTTTATAACTCTTTGACAAACTTCTACATAACTCCTGAAGTTTCTTATCCTGACATTTACCACACAAGTGTGAAAATAATAGCAATGAACAATCAGTAATAACATCCTGGGTACAGCAGAATTTTGACTACCTTTTAACTGCCTAAAATTAAATCATCTTCTGTTAGTTTCTGTCTAGTTTAAATTTTAAGATAAACGTGAGCTGCTACTAAAGGGGGATGTTCACTGCTCTCAACTGTGTTTCTGCCTCCTTCCTGACCAGCGCTGCTGCCACTGTACAGCTGAATGGGGGGACTGCCATTCCTGAATAGTGGTTGGGTATAGTGGTTGGAGAAGGAGGTGGAGGAGAGAGGGGCTCAACAGCACCCTGAACTTAACTTGGCTCAGAGAAACAGTGGCCTTTGAGGAGCTGGGTTTTTCTAAAACATCAACATGTGAATAGCCACCTGACAGTAAGTGTCCTAATTCTCTCTCCAGATGTCCATGGGCTTTAGTTTCTAAACCTGCTGTAATTATTTTACTTCTTGAGATTTCTGAGACAAAATTGCTGAGTGTTCAATTGGCTCCTGTATATCTAATACATGAAAAGAAATACGTATGGTGGAGTAACTGTGTGGTTGAGATCTTTATAACACTGTGCATGATGGTCTTCCCTAACTGATAGATTTTCATGGTGCAGTAGCAATTTTTAAGAATCCAAATGCTTTCAAGTATGTTATCATTGTTGCTTTTTATTTGATTTGAACTTTTATATGTTTTTGCTATTCAGAAAGGTGGTTTTTGGTTCTGCTGCCACAGTGTCCTCTGCAGTAGGGACAGTTAAGAACTAAAAAACCTAAAGATCTTGCTGGTCCAAAAGATGGAGGTTAACAGCGAGATTCTCTCTAAGACTCTCACATCCAACTGGCAGTTCTAAAAAACTTCCTACAGTTTTCTTAATTAATAGGGCAGCTCTCCTGATAAGCCTGAGGCACTCCTCTTTGATATGAGGAGCATAGAGTTAAAATTTCCTGCTACTCCTAACAGGGCAGAACTCCTCATTCTTTTGTTTTCCAGAAAAATGAAAGACTGATTATGAAACTGTGCATTCATGTCCCTGTGGTATTCATTACATTGGAAGTCAGGAACTACCAGCCTTCAGCAGCCATTTCAGGTTTTTTTTTTTTTATATTTAAGGAAATATTCCTATTTTGTTTAATTTTTTATGTCTAGTTTTCTCCAAGCATCCTGGTTTTACAAGACTAATTACTGCTGGATTGTGATATATTTGGCTTCATGGACAATATTAGGCATTCCTCTTAGTCTTTGGAAATTATTAAACTGTTTAGTGAGCCTTTTTTTTTGCTTGTGACTTCCTGAATACCCACACCACTAAAGGGTCACTCAATAAAGAAAAACAATGACACCTTTTCTGAGTCAGGTATTGTTTTCTATATTGCGACACCCTTACTTAGCATAGAACCACCTCTCTATTGTAATAGTGTTTCTGAAGTAGCAAATAGCTTGCTAAAGAAAAAAAAAACAACTTTATGCTTCTTAATTTATATTTTTAAACACTTCTTTGACCTTTTCCTTCCAAGTAACGATTCTGGTTAGATAATAGATTATAATAAGTGCTGTTATGATCCTCATTATTGTCCACAGTATAATAATAAAATCTTCCTTTGACCAATCCAATTCCTTGTTTTAAATTGATTTCCAATACATTGACTGTTGGATTGAAAGAACTTGGACATTTTATATTGTATGGAGTAAAACAGCTATGATTAAGGATCTGCATAAGTATCTTTTGCCTTGGAGTTTTTTATTTGGTTTCTTTTAAGGTGAGATTATGCATAATGGTTCCAATAGCATTCTGGAACATTGTCTCAAACATTATTCTGAAAATGTTAAAGAAAACTCTATAAAAAATTAATTAAATGAAGATGTGAAAGCAGAGATGAGGCATGCAGTCCTTCTACGTACAATTTCTTCGGTCTCAAGGGAGTCACCTGGGACTTATTCAGACGTGTTTCTATACCAAAATAAGACTGTTTAACCTCATAAGCTTCTTGATTTATTTGCTGCTTTCCTTGATGGTTTCTTCATAGTCTTAGTATAATTTTAAAAAAGAACTCTACTCTGAGAAAATGTCAAAATAAGTGCTATCTTTACCTCACTTACACATTTTAAAAAGTCAAAACTTAAGGTCTGAAAAAGCACAAACTGCAAATGGAAACAATTTAGAATTTTGTATGATGAACTCACAGGGACACGTTGATCCACTGTGAAAGCAGATGACAGCGTAGGCTTGTGAAGCGTGTAGCTCTGAGCTCGTGTAGTGCGTCCTCTCCTCAATCAAGTGTACTCACCTAACTTAACATGATGACACAAAGAACACCCTCTTCTGAAGTCTCATGAAAAAGACAGGGCAGCGATGCAGAATTTTAAGCAAGACCAAGACAGAAGCAATCACCAGCTGTAGTGTGCTGTCTCCTCCTCTTTAGTGACTTGCGTACAGATACAGTTCCAGCAGAGTGACAAACTGCAGTGAGGGGCCATAAATGTGGTCAGGGATCCAAAAGGGTTGTACAGTGATGTGCTCACTGTTCATGTGTTCATTTATGAGAATTTATTGGAGGAATCTTTGAATTACAATATAGTTTCATTACTGATTCCTGATCAGTTATTACTGTTGGTGTTATGATACAGAGCTACAAATATATATATATATATAAACACTTCCTTCCTTTAAGCATCTCAGACATTTTCTACAGTAATAATTATGCTTTTGAAGATAAAATGGCTGTGATTTCACTATTATTTTCGAGCTTGGACTGTAAAAAACTACAGGGTGTGAAGAGAGCAGAGAGAAATAATGTCTGAACTTTCACTTCAAGTTTGGGGTCTTTTTACGTTGCCGTAATATTTTAGTGCATAGTATAATAATGTACACTGAAGGTGTGATATAAATACTGTTTTGAATCACCTTTGAAATTAGGTGTGTGTAAATTGTCTTATAGAATAAAAATATCAGCTTCTGTGGCTTTTTAAGAATTAAGCTTTAGTTGCTGGCTAAAAGAAACATGCCAAGAATTTTCTACTAAAGGTATTTTTGTTTTAATTTTCAGTTGTTTTTAGATTAACCTCAATTTTTATTATGCAGTTGAGTTTTGTGTTGACAATTTTTAACTTGTTTGTAGGAGCTGCAGAGAAAGGGAAAATTATTAGCTGGCAAATGTAGAGTTTGTGAAGTCTGGAATCCAGTGAAGTCTGGAAAAAGAAAATTACATAGGAAGGGGCAAAGGGGTATATTTATATTCAAATCAGTACCAAGTAGTATATTCAAGAATTAAAATAATTTAAATAAATACGAAACAAATATTAGGAGACATGGACCACTGGTGACATCATTCTAGACCATCTGCAGAATGAAGTAATTGGCTATCCAAGTTTTGCTTCTATTTCCTAAAATGGCTTTTAAAATATGGCGGAAAAATAATATTCACAGTCAAAGTTTCAGTTTCTAGTGATAAGGAGAAGTAGCTTTCTGTGCAGCAGAGCTGATCCTCCAGTGTTGAGGATTGGTGTTTGTGGTTGTTTTGTTTGGGGTTTTTCTGGTTGCTTGGTTGATTGGGTTTTTTTCTGGTGTGTTATTATTTGTTTGTTTGTTTGTATTTTTTGGGGTTTTTATTATTGTTATTATTAGTTTTGGTTTTTTGTTTGTTTGATTGGTTTGGTTCGTTTTGGTTTGGTTTTTCTTGTTTTTAAGCATGGCTTCAACCTTGTCTATGTGAATCAAGGAGGAGCTAGAGTTTTCAAAGGCTTGGGGCTGCTGTAATCCAGAATATGCCCACAATTTTTGTTGTGTTGAGCAGAAAGCAAGTTTCCTTTCTAAAATATGTGCACAGATATGTGCATGCACCTCACTGCCTCAACAAAAAAGATGGGAATAACAGAGACAAGAAGATGCTGTTCTTTTACTTTTATCTAGAAGGCCTCTGGTTGTATTTAAAAATTAAGATTACTGTCAGACACTGTTCCTTTAAACTCAATTAAAGATTAAAATTTTTGATATTGCAAGGTTAAATGTGAGGGAAAATAGTTCAGAGAAGACTGACAGTAGCTTTAAAAAATACGTGGGTTTAAAAATAAAACACTAAAGCCACTGATATCAGGTGCATCTATGTTACTGCACCATACTGCGGTGAAAAAATACATAAACATTTAGGGAGTAATTAAACACATAGTTCCTTTTTTTTTCCTCAGGGCAGGAAGGAAGCAATCAATGGGATCTCACCTGCTATGAATGATTAAAGTCACCACTTTCTCCATATGGGAAAAAGCACATGAGCATTTACCTTCATCCCAGTAGCAACATGAAAAATTCATTTAAGTATTTTTGGTTTAATTTGTAGCAAACTAAGGAAAGTATATATTTTCAGACTTTTAAACGCTGTAATTTAACACCACAAAAATAAAGATAAAATATATGTAAGAGTGGTATGTACCATGCCCTTTTATTTGAATGATTTATTAGGGCTATTGTCATGTAAAACATGACATACTTTGGCCAAAGCTGCTTCACACTAGATTTTATGAACAGCTTGAAGTACTTAGTAGAGAAAATACATCTAGAAGGTATTTCTAAATCAAATAGGAACGAAGGAAACAAAATGTGGGACATCAAGAAGGAAGAGTAAAAGAAGCATGAGGCAGGAGCATGTTTAGGAGCATGACAACATCATTTTGCATCTATTTGAGATTTTGGTAGTTTAACACCATAACTACTGTGTGCCATTCAGGTCTGTGTCTGAAGAATCAAGTGGTGGAGTTAGAGCACTAAAATGTTAGAGCGGAGCCCGCACTTGAACGGGGTGGCAGGGGGAGAGAGGAGAAAGAGTATCAGAGTCCCATTGTCCTACCTGAAAGAAAGATGAACATCTTTTACTTTCTGGAGATGAAGGAAAATGTGATGGGAAGAGGAGAGGAGGAGGAAAGGGGAAAAGTTCATCCTCTTTTTGAACTTGAAAAAAGAGAGAATAATCTCTTTGCTGGAATAGGAAGTATCTCCCATGTCTGAAAGAGTAAGTTCTTTACTGTTAAACCCTATTGTTGATACTTCTTCTGCATGTTGCAATACTAGAATAATCATGATGGGTAGGTTAATGCCACATTTATTTTCATCATTAAGTCCACACCAACCATAGCTCTTCATAGTTAAATGCTGTAACTCACTATTTGTGATTTAAAAGTGTGTATTCATGGTTATACATGACAGCATTTTATGAGTATTCATGATCAATTGGTTCATAGCAGAAATATTTGGAATTAAAAATGTTTATTCATATGAGAAACACAAAAAAATTAAGAAATTTTTTATATTGGTAGTCCAGAGTCTTATAGTCTTCTTCAATTTGCCTACTCAAAGTAATTTTTTTTTTTTTTACATTTTACACAGTATCAACCATTCAAGATTTTTCTTAACATTATGGAGCTTGAGGAGCTTTCTATAACAACTGAGAAGTATATTGTTGAGCATAATCTCAGATATAAATGACAAAATATGCTTCTCTATCCTTTTTCTTCTGCACCTAATCTAATGAATGTAGAATTTCTATCAGTTTTTATACACCTGTCTCCTTTTGATTTTCCATCACTAATATTATTTGAGGGAAGAAACACATTTGATCTACAAATGTCCACTGTGGTAGACGATGAAACTAAGGGCTCTTCATTTTGTGTGACACTTTTTATTTATCTGGACTAGGATTGTTTTTTTGGGAATTGTGAAAGTAACACAATCAGAATGTGGGTATGTTTAGCTGAGCATAACTAACATAAGATAATGCTGAGCTCTATGGTCTATGACAAGCATAATGCACTCAAGAGTCTTAATGTTTTTCTACTTCATAGTTGGCCTTTAAGATTTATTACTGCTGTGATATTTAAGTAGCAAACACTACTGAACATGCAGAATCAAATACGAGTATTGAAGGAATTTAATAAAGTAAATAATTACCAAAATTAATGAAGTGCTTAGAGTGAAATATAACTTCATTTGGACATTTAATTCAGGAAGAAAAAGTAAATCTTCTTCTTGTAATGTTTTGCTAAGTAAAGTAATTACACTGTTGTATCACAAATGTACTACATTCATCATTTTGTTTTTCCTGCATGTTTTGTCCCTGTTGAAAACAATGATTATTTCCAGTGAAACAGATGCTGCAATTCAGTTATTTTTCTGAGAAGGTTATGTTGTCTGCTCTATAACAGTAGACAATTTTAATTAACATGTTTTGTAATTCATTGAAAATTAGAAGAATTAATACAGAGGACAATAAATGTCATTCAGAGGTAGTCAGTTTACATGCAAAATATGAATCAAGTATTCTAGTAGAAAAATAATGAAAATCACATAACTTATAAAATAATTTATCTTCTATATAGCTGAATGTTCATTGGAAATGTAATGTGTTTTCTTTAAACCAATTAATTTCTATTAATTGTCATTCACACATACAACAGAGAAGCGTAGATCATACTAATATTAGTCTGTGTATTTTCTTTATGACTGGCCATTTAGATGATGAATTGTGTGCATCGCTTTAGGACTTTTATTCCTTTTACAAAAACTCTTAGCAGATAGCCAAGAATTGTGAGGGGCACATAAAGATGACAAAAAAATGCTACAATCTGCTAGAATTTTAACAGTTTAACTTTAAATAAAGGACGTATAAATGCTAACTATTTTTGCTGTTGATGTATGTGCTGTCTTCCAACACTTACCGATCATGAGAAAAATCTTCCACACTCTGTGATTTCAATTTCATCAGTTTGATAAACGTTTACTGATGTCAAGTGATGAAGAGTCACACATAGCTCCATTCTTCCTGCTCCTGCTTTCCAAGAGCACTTCATCCCCCTGTTTCTGGACCTGTCTGACTCTGACTAACGGGACACGTAAAGTCTCAAAGGCCTGTATCTCTTGGGTCTTGCACCATACCCTGGGCTTTGTGTGATTCCCCAAAGCCTCCATTGCTTAGGGCAGGATGACTCTTCTTTCTTTTAGCAATTAGTCAGTAGACTGATTTTTTTTCCCTCTGGGGAAATTAGTCTGTGATTATTCATGAAATATATTTTTCTTCAAGGTGTTTTGTTTTGGTTTTATTTGGATAAGAATAAAACTTTACCCATTACATCCTTCCCTTTAAATGAATAGCTTTCCTATATCTTCTAAAGCTGCTTTTGAATTCAAACTCTGTTTACTTAGACAGAAGTCCTGTTGGATTGTTTAGCCCCTTTAAGTATGTGCGTCTCAAAGAGTATCAAAGCAACATTAATTTGTTGAATTTAAACTTATATTTCGGGTTATTACAGTCAGGTTATTACAGCCCGGCCCTGTATGCTCCAAGAGTAAAGAATCTAGTATTTCCATACAGTCTGTGATGTTGATTTGACCCATAATGTTCCACTGTTTAAGAAGCAATTAGAGATTAAATTTATATTTGCTTAGTAATAACATAATTAGAACATACTCAACATAAAGCAATAGGATCTTAAGTATATGCGTGTCTTGGGATGACTTTATGATGTGTATCCCCTATCTCCTGCTCTATGCCCAGACATGATTCCTGTGCCTTTCTGTATCTTTTAAACTGGGTGCAAGGGAAGGAAAAAAAAAAAAAAAAGCCAGA
>VZTA01015770.1:16414-39555 GCA_013398855.1 Mohoua ochrocephala | reverse complement strand
TTTGGCCATTCTTATAGTATAGTAATAAAGAGAGCAATATATTCACAGTGAACATGTCAAGCCTGAATAAAGTGATCATGAAGCTTTTGATAGACAGAAAAGCAATTTATTTTTTTTAATTAGAGGGTTGGAATTGGTGTCATAATTGTATGTTGTTCATACTGATTATTAACATTTTTACTGCCTTGTGAAAAATGATAATAGGGTTAAAAGGAAAACTTCTCAAGTGATTGCGAGGAGGACCAGGAGAATGCCACCTTCAAATAAGAAGTACTGAAATATAAGTTCAGTTGATTTAACCTTCAGCTAAAATAAGAAGCTAACTCTACATTTGATATTAAGTCCTGCGTAGAATACATGATCAAATTGAATATAGGGACAGAATTCTAATTTACATCATCTGTGTCCAGGTTCCTTTTTCTTTCCTACGTATCAACAGAAAGAGAATGTGATAAAGTCATCATTTATTTCTAGATTAGTATTTCTGCAGTACAGATACTGCTGTTCAATTCAGTGCAATGTTAAAGTCATTTGAAACTTGGTTGATTGGGTGGGTTTTTTCAGTTCTTCAGATGAACACTTGGATATTTAGAATTAAAATTTGTATTTTATTGCAAGATGTCTTGTTTAAATTTTGTCTTTAAAAAAGCCACCTAAAAATATTTTTTTGTTTTAGATTATACCTAACAGTTGTGGGGTTGTTTTTTTTTTTTCTTTTTCTTCCTTTTCCCCTTTCTTCAGTAGGAAAATTTGGGGGCAAAAGGCAGATAAAATAAGTAGATAGGAAAAGGTATTTAAAAGTATGAAAAAGCAGAGAGATAAAAATGGTTTCTTTGGATATAATTTTTTAGGTTGTAGATGGAAATTACACACACACACACACACACACACACACACACACACACAAAACCAGTCAGTAATTAAGGCAGGAATCTCAGAGACAGTTTCAAGTTTTGTACTCTGAGTCAGAGAGGATGAGAGTTAGAACCTGGGATTTTTTCAACTTTTCATCAATTTAGGTTTTGATATTCTTGTTTTCATACTCGGGGCTCTTTCCATCAAAGTGTTCTTGCTTCTGGCCTTTTCATTTTGTATAGCATTATAATAATTATACTGAGCAATAATCGTGAAAAAGACGTAACTTTATGTTCCAGTGATTAAGAAATTCCCAGAGGTATGGAAATGCCTATTGAATTTGGCATACCAAAACAGGCAGGCAACTGTTTGAAATCAGAGTCCCTTTCAGGACTGTTTACTGCCTCAACCCCTGCTATTTTCTGGAGTTGCTTCACTTTTGTGCTTATTCCAAATATAAAATTCAGAAGCTCAGTTTTTTCTTTGTGTCTTATTTTTGCCTCTTTGAAACAAAAGTCTTAAATTCTAGAGCTACCTCAGGATATGGCCAATGAGTGTACTAGATGTACTAGTTGTTTCCTGTGGTCATGAATGCTTTATGTTACTACATACTGTATTTTAAATAGAAAAAAAAACCCCACCAAACCCTGTAATATGCCTACTTTGAGTGGTTTTCCTGTCTAGCAAAATTGCTCTTGGTACATGGAGGGTTTTCCATTGTGTAATGCAAATATATCTAAAATTATAATCTGAATTATTAGGAACTCTTCCTCCTCAAAACTTTTGCCTTCTCATAGTTTTCTTTAAAAGCAATTCTTCTCTGATTTGCACAGTATACCTGACAAAGACTATGAAAACAAAACAGAACAAAACAAAACAAAAGTGTAGGAGTAATCACTGCTTACCTGTAATTCTGCTGTCACTAGATGGTAGTGTGCTACACTTACCCTCTATGTGTTTCTAATTACTGAATTCTTTTATTTATCCCCAGAGAACAAAGAACAATAAATTAACTACTTTACTAATCATGACTGCTACATGTGAATGAGGCCTTATTGAAATAAAAGTCACTGGTAATAAACAGCTCAAGTTTTTAAACATTTTCAGGTTTTTTTATGATGATACTTCAATAATGAGAGCAAATATTTGAAATTGTTNTTAAGAAATTCCCAGAGGTATGGAAATGCCTATTGAATTTGGCATACCAAAACAGGCAGGCAACTGTTTGAAATCAGAGTCCCTTTCAGGACTGTTTACTGCCTCAACCCCTGCTATTTTCTGGAGTTGCTTCACTTTTGTGCTTATTCCAAATATAAAATTCAGAAGCTCAGTTTTTTCTTTGTGTCTTATTTTTGCCTCTTTGAAACAAAAGTCTTAAATTCTAGAGCTACCTCAGGATATGGCCAATGAGTGTACTAGATGTACTAGTTGTTTCCTGTGGTCATGAATGCTTTATGTTACTACATACTGTATTTTAAATAGAAAAAAAAACCCCACCAAACCCTGTAATATGCCTACTTTGAGTGGTTTTCCTGTCTAGCAAAATTGCTCTTGGTACATGGAGGGTTTTCCATTGTGTAATGCAAATATATCTAAAATTACAATCTGAATTATTAGGAACTCTTCCTCCTCAAAACTTTTGCCTTCTCATAGTTTTCTTTAAAAGCAATTCTTCTCTGATTTGCACAGTATACCTGACAAAGACTATGAAAACAAAACAGAACAAAGCAAAACAAAAGTGTNCAAAACAAAAGTGTAGGAGTAATCACTGCTTACCTGTAATTCTGCTGTCACTAGATGGTAGTGTGCTACACTTACCCTCTATGTGTTTCTAATTACTGAATTCTTTTATTTATCCCCAGAGAACAAAGAACAATAAATTAACTACTTTACTAATCATGACTGCTACATGTGAATGAGGCCTTATTGAAATAAAAGTCACTGGTAATAAACAGCTCAAGTTTTTAAACATTTTCAGGTTTTTTTATGATGATACTTCAATAATGAGAACAAATATTTGAATTTGTTTTTACGTTAATCTACATTAAGTTACATCATTGTGCCTGCCCTCCAGTGCAGAAGAAAACAAGCATGAGGAGCATGAAAACCAGCTTCCAGCACAGCAGCCAATGAAAAGAAAATGGCTTATACTGCCAGAGGGAAGTGCTTGGATTGCTTGGCTCTTCACTGTGGAGAGTTGGGGTTTTTTTACTTGAGTTTTGTTTTGTTTTGCTTTTGAGAAAAGTACTTGCACTTGAGAATGAACAAATTGTATGAATATAGCACCTGCTGGCAAGCTGACAATGGGTAGCAGCTCTACAGGCAGAGCTCAGATAAGTAGAAAAAAATGCAATAAGGCTTTCTATTGAGATGTTTGTGTTTGCTTGGAATTCTATGCATGTCTGGTTTTGTTTCCGTTTCTAGGAGGCTTATTTTATGTAACAGAACTTCTGCCTGAGGATTCAAAGATCATAGAGTAATGAAACTTATAGATCATTTGTGATAGGAAGAAAAATCACTGAGTTCAGAGTCTCAAATTGCCTTGTTTTCCAAGCTGTGGGTGGAAAACAATAGCCATTTCTACCCTTTCTTTATCAGCAAAATGAAGAGATGAAAATCAGCTTCTGACAATATTGGGGAAAGCCAATTTAGTGTTTCAGCCTTCCAATTCCTGTAGGGTATTTCATTTTGCTGTTTCTGCAAACCCCCAGTCTTTCTGGAAAATTAAAAATAGTTTGGTAGTTGTTGGTTTCAAGCTACTGAATTTAATTTTGAATATTTGAATTTTTGCTTTCTGCAATACATGATCAGCTACTAAAATTAGTTATCTTCCAGGTATCAACCATTTTATATCATTGTCTTGCTATCCTGACTCACCTGAACTGTTCCTTGCTTTTTTAAATTCATGTAGTTCAAAGCAGCTTTAAAGTGTTCTTTTCTTACCTTTTCACTCAGACCAGCAAAACATTTCATCTCTAAATGGAATTTACCGTCAGAACAGAGATCAGATATTGGGACAGTTGAAGTCCTCATCACCAATATGCAGAATTAGTTGGGCACACAGAAAGGGTCTCTGCGCTGTGTGGAACAGGTCAGTAGCATGGAGGGCTGGGATAACAATTAACTATTGCAAGGAAATTGAGATGTGAGTGGCTCCAGTGCCGCCTCCTAAGTGTGAGTTCCTGTTGCGTGAAATGAGGACAGATTTTGCACAATGCTAGGGACTGAGTGATCAATCAAGGGCACCAGGGTACCTGCTGTAGAACTGTAAGAAGATAGCTGCTTGTACAACTAATTTCAGCTTCCTGTTCATAGTAATGGAGCTTGAAGCCAACGAAGGCCATCCAGAAGGCTGTGGCAGAGCGATGGTGTGCCGTAGTAGTATGCAGGATTACTTCTATAAAGGGAATATTGCGAAATTCAGGGCTTCATGAAAATAATAGTATCATGTTTAAACGTGTCAGTGTTCTCTTGAGTTAGTGTTGACACAGTTTGCTAGCTATTTAGACTCTCAAGCCCACAGAAGTACACTTTCAAAGCAACACAGATCCCTGAAATTCTGAAAGAATCCATACATAATCAAGTCCGAAGATACTCTTACTTTCTATAGTGCACTTGGATTTAGAATAAAATGTTGTGTATTCTCTGAAATTTAATGAAAAATATCTAGAGTGTTCATAGCTCCTTGTCAAAAAAAAAAAAAAAAAAAAGTATTAATGTATTTAATAGATTTGATTTGCTGGGTTTGATTTGCTGGATTTTTGTTATCATCTCTGTTTTCCCCACCAGCCAAGGTAACTAAAGAAAAAAAGTGTGGGGGAAAAAAAGGCAACCTTTTTTGACATAAATGCTGGTTTTCATCCATGTTTGGAAAAAGCACTTACGCTTTTTAGGAACCACTGAAATAGCAATACTGGAGGTTGTTCCTTCAGGAGAAAAGCTTTCCATTCCATTTTGCAATTTCCTTTTTTTCTGACAGACTGTCAATACTGTGCATGACCTTTGCCTTACAAACAAAGCTGTGTTTTAGTCAGAACTAATTAATTGTGTTTGAGCATATTGTCTCCTGGCCCTTTCTCATGATAAAATCCTGGATGCCCAGAGATACCTTCTTCAGCTTGAACTGTAGAAGTTTAGTGCTCTGTGACAGTGACTGACTTATTCCCAGTGATGATTTGTGGAGTAAGTGGCAGTGATAACAGACATAGTATTCTGAAAGTTTGCTGAAGACCTTTGTAGAAGCGAGTCTTGTTCATGTTCCTCATAAGATTTAGCTAGCACTTCGTGTTCCTTTCTCGACGAAACAAAAAGAGTGTGTTATAGAGATACAGAATTTTTTTTTAAGATATTGCATTGTATTTTTAAGTTAGCACATTTCTGGGAGTTGGTGCTTACTAGTAATGAGATGGCAACAACTTTTAGTGTGCCTTTGTAATCAGTTTTATAAAATGTCTTAGAGTTCTTGTTCCATTTTCCTGAATCATGAGTCTCTTAAAAGAACTTTTCCCTTAGGAACTGTTTTTTCTCCTTGCCAATCTGTGACTCTTTATTCTCTACAAGTAGGCCTGTGGTAATATTCTGTATATGTTGCATCTTGTTTGGCATGTAATCAAGCTTCAGTATTTCCGTGTTGAACTAGGAGATTTTTGGATGTAGATGCTCAACCTCTGTGTGTAGCTCTTCACATTATTAAGCAGGGAGTTTCTGTAACTGTTAATTATGTTTTTCTCCTTTAAAAAAAATGGACAGTAATCTAGACATATTTTCCTCTCTCTGCTCCATCGGTATCATGATACAGTAATTGTAGTGTATCTGAAGCAAAAGTCACAGCAATTAAACAGCACTGTGAAAATGCTTCATCTGAGCAAACAATATGTTCATGGTGCTAATACATTGTTCTCTGTATTTCAGACTGTTAATTATATTAATTACTCAAAATGAGTTTGCAGCTGAAATCCTGATTGTCAAATCTAATTCGATTTTAACTGCTAACGGTTCTGACAGTAGAGACTGGTAACTGCAAATAATATTGCTATTTTCTCTCTATAATGGGAAGTTTTAGCAGCATCTTCGGATGTCTGTTTTAAAGTATATAAATTTAGTGTTTCGGCAGTAATATTAACTTTTCTGTTCTGCTGACAAAACCTGTGGCCTTATTCTGGAAACTTTGGTTACTTTAATAATGAGGACACCTACTGATCACAGAGCATCTAATGCTGACAATTTTTATGGACTGGTAATCCTATTTTTATAGAGTTGGATTATGATTAACTTTTCAATATTGTTGATGAGCACTTAAAAGTGTTTTTCAGGGAAAAAACCCAACATATTCCTTGATTGAATCATAGTCTGATTGCCTGTAAATGTGTCCCTCTCTGCAAAGTTAAAATATGGTTTTGGCATGTCTATCTTGTGTAATGAGCTTTCTTCAGAGGTCTCTGAAACACTGGAGACACACAAACTTATTAACCTGGGGAGGAAAAAAAACTAGTTAATATCTAAGTGCTCCTGTGGAGGTCTCCTATTTGAAAAGTTAAAAGTATATGAGGCTATGATTTTGCTGAATAACATTTGTAAGAAAGTGAGATGACGTGACATGACATAAGCACAGGAGTAGCAATACAACATAAGATTTGTCAGACACTGTCAAACTAATATTACACGTAGGCAACTACCATAGCTCTGGCAGTGACAATTATCTAGTGATTATGGAAGAATATAAGAAAAGAGCATGGACTAAGGGATCTTCCTCATACGTTGTCTTCTTCTACTAACTAACTTCTAGTAACTTCTGTAGTTCATACACTCTTAGGTTTCTAGGGAAAAGATCCATCACATTAATAGTCACGGTGTTGTCCTTGTGAAGTTGAGCACATCTGTACTTTTGGCCTCCTAATTATCTTGTGGCAATGAGACTTATATTACCAATCTCGGATTTATTCTGTGTCTTCTGGAGCAGCTTCATTGTTTCAGCGCCTTCAGTTGCAGCTTGATAACTAGGATAAATCCAATGTGAGACTGATTTGTTCTTCCAAGATTCTAGAATACATTTTATAAATTCCAGGATTTTATATATGTCGTTTAGTGTATGAACTATAAAATATCACAATTATTTAGGAAGATTTAATACTTAATAAAACAGAGGCATAAACTAAATAAATTTTCTGAGGTGAAAAATCATTAAAATAATAAAGGAATAGCTTTATAACCGGTGTAAAACTGAGGACCTTAGATCCTCATAAAGTGCTGTTTCTAGTTCTTGACGTAAATAAGTGTTCTATGAGCACCTTAAAAAATTTGTATATACTTTATTTTTCTTTTAGATAAATATTTCTAAGGAAAGAAGATTTAACGAGTATAAAAAAAAGGGAGGAAAATTGGTAGAGTATTACAGAACTTCCATCCTCTGTGGTTGGAAAGGCGTCACTGAATGAAAACGAATTTGATGGAAAGAAGGTCTTATAACTTAAAGTAAGCTTTGGTAAACAGAGATGCAAGAAATCTAGATGAAAGTGAACTCATCTCTATTCTTTCGTTCAAGGTTTCACATTGAAGAGAAAAAAACAAAATACTTTTTTGTTGTCTTTTAATTAAGAATTTGTATGATTACATTGCCTTAGCCATGAATAATTGTATGCTGTATACGTGCTCTTGCAGGGAGTAAATAAATCCAGAATATGTGCACACATCTCTAAGGGTCTGGCACATGCATTTTAGGTTAAATTGACTCTGTTGATGATGTGGTCAGTTTTATTTCACAGTGAGTTTCATGGGGCAGCAGGGCACCTACCCCAATTCTTGAAGTATCTGCTCTTATTGTAAACAGCAGAAATGCAGTTCAGCCTGTCCAGTCTGGTGCCTGGCTCTGCACAAGGGAACATTTTCATGGAACATCAATGTGTACTTGTGTAACACTATCCTATTCAGAATTTCAAATGAAGTATATAAAATATCTCAGCTCTAGTACCTGGTCTTTCTGTTATAATTGGTGGGTTTTCTACCAAACACTTTTCTTGCATACTGAATCATAGTAGATAAATAAAAAAGAGTTTGGAGAGTTTCTTATAGATTCAAACAAAGAAAGCATAAAAATTCATCTAGTCAGGGAAGAATTTATCCAAAAAAGTGTTTAGGACCTCTTACGTATGCCTGTGTTCATTTACTCCTCCCTGAGTGTTTCACAGATCAGCACTGTGTTTTTTGTTCCTGGAATGTATCATCAGAGTTTTTATTATATTTAGATTGTGATTCTAGCTAGAGATTGCAACAAGAGAAGAAAAGAATTGGAACAATTCCTGATTTTATTGTTTTTAGGACAGATTATCACATTTTTAAATGGAAAGCTACTTAAATGAGTGAGTGGTTCAAACAAAGATAAAAGATTAATTTCAACACAGTATGTTTTTGGGGAGTTCCCAGTCAAGAAAAGGTCTTTTAATATTAATATTCAATTTTAACTAACTTTCACAATGTACGTCAAATATTCCATCATATACTGCACATGATTGCTGTCATAAAAAAAATATTTTGTCCACCTCTCATCAAGCTCTTTGGCATCCTATTGATTTAGGCTGAAAACCATCTTGGCACAGACTCAAAAGAATACTTAAGCTCAGTGAAATGTGAATTGTGATTTCATGTCTTATGTATTGTCACTGCATATTGGATTGGAGCTCTTGTGGAACGTGAGTCAGTGTGTAGGAAAAAGGAGCTTCTTACAAACACAGCAGCACCACAACTGAGCTGTGCTTCACCTTCTATTTTCTTAAAACATCATATATGTGCCATTAAATGGCTGCAATGCCCCTCTGTGGATGCTATTTTCATCAATTAGGTTTTATTTTTTCTGCCTTTCATGTGCTCTTTATCTTTTACTTTTTACTCCTGCAGTTATATTTTAACATAGAGAGTTGTTGATTGAATATTCTCCAACAAAAAAACCCAGTAAAATTCTAATACTAAATTACCCTAAAATGAAACCATTATAAAGAAAAGAACTTTTCATCTGAACTAGCTCATATCAGAGAATGGCTCTTCTCTGGAGCAGAGAAAATGTAATAAGCACTATTGTTTTCCAGTACAGGAAACAACCCAAAGATGACTATTTCAATGGAACCATAAATGGAGAGTAATGGGAATATTGATAGACATAAAAGTACCTATTACTGATGACACTTCAAGCAGGATAGGATATTTTAAAGATTAATTCCCAAAACTGCATGCATTCCTTTTTAACTAACTCCATTACGGCATTCAAAAACGTTCTTGAGGGTTCAGAACAAGGAGTAAAACTAAAATTGTTATGGCATGCTGCAGAAAAAATATATTGAAAAGTTTTTAATGAATTTTACTGAAAACAACCTCTCTAAATAAATAAAGTTTGCACTTATTTTCTAAAAGTTGCATTTAGTTGTAGAAGTAACTGTTTTATACCAAACACATAGGTAGTAAAGTACATATTTTAAATGTATCACAGATAATTTACTGCACATGAGGTTTTAAAATTTTTATCATATTTTTATTGCTAAATTTATTGTTGTTTTCTACTAGAAATTGTGACTTTCTGTGCTTAAAATAATGACTTGTCCCTTTTCAAGAGTTACTGAGAAAGTCTTACTTTATAATTGTAATAAAAATATTAACACATTAAAAAGGCAAAAATAGCTGCCATCTGTTCCAATCAATAATGCAATCTCCCTTTATATAATATATACTTCAAAAGTAGAAAAAAAAGAAACTTTGGATTTGAGCATGCTCAATTTATCTTTGTACATTTCACACACACAGTAAAGGCAGAGGAAAAATCTAAACTTTAGAACCCAACCATTTAAATCAGTTAAAGGAATCTCTCAGGAAGGAAGGAAGGACCTCCATGAAGAAAAGAAGTCATGCGACATTTAAATGGAGAAAGATATTTCTATTGGGACGGGGAGGGGGAATTCAACATTGGAACCCAAACTGCTTTTAAATCTCATATCTACATGTGCATATAATAAGATAAACTGCCTAGTTCAATAGATGTGAGAGAGTCACAATTCTTCAGGGGCACTGATCATTTCTTTAGTTGCAGATTTATTGAAGTTTCTGATGAGAAGACAATCTCAAATGAAAAAAGAAGCATAATGATGTACCAGTTTTGAAGATGTTTAGACATACAGAGTTTCATAGAGTAAAATATGTACGAAAATATTAGTTGGTTTTCACTTTGGGGCTTTGTAGGGTTTATTTGTTTGTTTTCAATCCATAATAGGAAACCGAGTCTGATTTTCTGCGTTCACAGCAGCCAAATTCCTTATCATGTTGTTATTTCAAGGGGCTGCACGGTTTGCTGCCAAAAAAGCAGGTTGCAGCAACTTCATTGTGCTCATGTGGAGCACAACCATTACAAATTCTGTTTGAAGATGATAACCTTTAATACTGCCTTGCAAACCTAAAGCTCAGCGTTGGCTTGGTGTGATGGTTTTCTGTTGCTTAAATACTTTTCCTCTTAAATTTTAAAAGTAGTGTTAGAGGATTTGAGATCAACACCTGCTTAATATCTGGGTCTCTCTCCATGGAGATAGTGACTGAGGGTGGAAAACCTGTATCCTCAGTGGGATCTTTCAATAATTGCTGTAAGTGAAGGATTAACTACTGACATGACACATCCATTGGCTTCAACTGCCTTTGTTAGTGATCTCAAAGGGGTACCTTCCTGTAATTTGAACAGCCCGGTTCACACATTAAAGTTCCTTACTTTGCAGCACTGGATTAATCTCTTGTGTTTTAGTAAAGAGGAGCTATTTCTAAAAGTTAATCGTGTCTTCAGGCTGTGAAATTTTATGAACTTTTATCCCTTGACACTGAAATTTGCCTGAAATATTCATGAGCGTTTTCATAATTTCATTTGAAGCAATGTGTTTGGTGTTTTTTGCTGTTAGATATTGCTGAGTTAGTTTGGGTTTTTTTAATTAGTATGAAGATACAGGAATCTCTCCCAGTGAAAAATAATGACATTTATTAAGAAAAAATTGATTTTTTTTATAGTAGTCTTATTGTTTCTGATTGCAAAAAAATAAGAAGCGATTTTGTGCTTATATGCAGTTGTGAGCTAAACTAATGAAGTTGTACCAAATGCCAGATAAAAAGTTTGATCTCAGTGAACTCTGATACTACATTTTTTAAAATATAATAACAGATGAAATGGAAGTTGACTATATATGTAGTGTATATGTGTTCATACTTACGGTATTTGAACTGTGGCCACATCATCCTTTTTCCCAGGTTTTCGGTTTGCTTTGCATGTGTTTGGTTTCTGGTTTTGGGCTTTGGTTGTGGTTTTTTGGTTTTTTTTTTAAGTTGTGACCATGACTGAAGATTTGTCTGTGTGGGAATTTATTTCTTTCCATGATGGAAAATAGCTCACTCATTGGAACTATGAAAAATACGAAATGTTGCTTCCACAAAGTCCTTGCAAATGCAGTCACCTCACCAAGAATTTCTTGCATCTGTCAGGAACAGGTCCTTGGCAGCACATTGCCCTGATGATTTCGGAACACAACAATGTTTGGATGCCTCTACCCCATTTTCAAGCTTTTGCTTCAGCTTTTGCCATTCAGCTTATTAGCTGTATCCTTCCCCCATGGGAGCCAGTTTTGAAATGGAACCCTGACTTTCTCCACCTCCCAGTATAGCACATACTTAGTTCCCTAAGCGATTGGAGCAGCATAGGAGCACATACAGGAGTGACGGTACGATAAGACAGTAATGATCAACATTTTAGAAGTATTTAAATTAATTGCTTATTTCAAGCTTTAACAAATCAAATATGTCCTTAGCTTATCAGAAGGAAAGGTTCTTCATTAGAATAGCATTGATATAGGAAAGTAATGTAAGACAAAAGGAGGAGTTATCAGATAGAGATAAAGCATTTCGGTATTGTCATGTTATTACTTAGTTTAATTATTTTTTTATCTCTGTAAGAAGACAATTGAGTGGGAAGTGAAAATGATAAGTATAAAATTTGTATCAATTTGTTGCATACAAGTTTCAGATTAGCTTGCTTCAATTCCCATCAATTGGAGACAGTCTTGTTGATTGCTATAGTCTAATTTTTAATCTAACAAGAAGATTATTATTATCATTAATCCAGTTACAATAATGCTAAAACTTGTGGTTCGGTTCAGTATATTCAGTTAAAATGAGATAAATACAAAAATTTCCAAGAATCTACCTCTTTTTCTGATGTTCTCGTTGCCCTTGCCCTGCCCTTTGGTTCCCCAAGGCTCGCTCTGCAGGGCTGAAGAAGGACTGCAGACCAAGAAGACTCTCTGTGTGATTTTTTCCAGGGATGAAATTGAGGTTCATGAGCCCTAGGTCTCATGGATTGTTCTTTTGACCCTTTTTGAAGGTGGTTGCAACACCTACATTTCTTTCATCCTTTCTGCAGATCTGTGTCCAGAGCTCTTGTGGGCAGCCTCGGTGAAGCTTAAAGCCTTGCCTTAAGCACACTGGGTAGATTCCACAGCTATCCCAGTGCACTTCATGCATAGCAAGACAGGGCAGGTGTTTGACTGCGGAGCTGGAGGCAGTGTGCGGCAAAGCCTGTATGCCAAGGCCGGTGGGAAGAGAGGGAAGGCATGCTGAGGAAAAGAGTGCTTCGTTATTGTGCTGGCACGGGCAAGTTGCCAATGGGTGAGCAACACGCAGTGAGAACACTTGGCAGAAACCGTGTGAAGTCAGTACTCATGTCTGAACTAGGCATGGCTTCAGGTGGATATGGGAATATATCGGCTTTATCAGGAACACTGGTATGTTGTTTGTAGGTGTCCAAGTGGTTTACCTAGCCAGTGGATTACTTGAAGTGTACTTTTATGGTGAGATACCTGACGTTAAGGACTATGGCTGCTGGCCAGAAATTGTCCGTGTAGAATTCTGGAAGATTCTGTTTGTGAGAGATTTGGAGTTTTTAAACCTACTTTTAAAGTTACCTTTAATTTCTTTTACTCTGAAAAATTTTCTGCTGTCCCAAATCTGTAACATAACGAATATCTGGAAAGTAATCATTTTTCTCTTGGCCTTGATTTTGTTAAGTTCCTTTCGTTTTCTTGTATGAAAAGTCCCTGCAAATCCATTAATATGTTACTGGCTTTTCTTGGCTCTCCTTTGAGTTCAAATGCATTGGACAGATTGACCAACACTTTACAGATTACTCTAGACAAAACTCTGGGGAAAGATCATCAGTGATTTGTAGAAAGACAGTGGACATTTTTACCCTTTTCTTTCCTTTCTGGTATACTCCACTCTTTCCTTAAGGTAAAATATCTTTGAGTAAAACAAATTAAGTGCCTTCTAAAAAAAGCTGCTGCACATAAGATGAAAACTGATTGTGAGCACAGCAGAAGAACATTGCAAATTGTCCAGTGAGAGTACTGTCAGGTTACACTCAGGTAGAATAATACGTTATTCCTTTATACACAGCGAAAATTACACATTTCTACTTATCTTCCAAATCGTTACTAATATGTGGCTTAAAATAATTCTGGATATTCAATAGGTTCTTGTTTGGTTCATATCAGAAGAAGAAAATGAAGAATGACGTTCATCGGAGTAGCTGGTTTCTGCTTAATGGTTTGAGTTTGTCTCTCTGCTTTTGTGTATCTGGCTCATTTCTGCAGAGCTTCTGCTTGTGTATCAGGGCAAACAAAGTGATTGCTGATTTGATACTCTGCTGATATGTAGTTCTGTGTTGTCATTAAAACCAACAGCTTTCCATATGTGAATATCAAAAGACTAGATTTCAAGAGACAGTTTGTTGTGTATCAAAATAATGTGTATCAGCTTGAGAGAAGATGAATCATTTCAGCAAAGGATTTATTTTCCACACTCAGACCACATGTTACTTTAGACATACACTTAAACATTCAGAAGTGTTTGAACAATTATGTCTGAAACTACAGACCTTTCCTTCTCTTTCAATAGCGGCATTTGTTCCGTGAAAAGAAATCAGGACCTTTTGAAATCCATGCCCCTCTGTTCTATGAGCACAGTAAAGTTTAACTATAGCACGTCTCTTTCTGTTAATAGTTGGTTGCCTTTGTAATTAGACAGGTAAAAAATGTAGGTGGAGGAATGCTTGTTACACTAGAAGCTTGTGTGGCACAACACTGTTGATTTAAAAGAACTTCAGTGTCACTGCCTTCAGAAAATGAAGCAGCTGCAATAAGCAAACAGCTATTTGAAGAGAAATGGGGACTAATGAACAGATTGCTTAGGGCATATTCAAAAAGTCTACAGGTGGTAAATTTAGAATTAATTAAAGCTTGAACTAATATCTAAAGAAATTCTTTGGAATTTCTCCTAATCAAATGATAACTACTTTAATCCTGTTGTGGTTCACAAGTTACTTTCAACAGCTTTAAAATTTCAGTCCCTAAAATACTTAGAAAAAGATCTTTAGGTGTGATAAGCGGTCAAGTGAGAGTCACTTGAAGATTGGGAGAAGATAACTCACACTTACTTTTGCCATACAAATAAAATTTATTTAACACTCTTATTGTCTTCAAATATCTATGCACGTGTAAAACAGATATGTTATTAATGTACTTGGCAGGGAATTAATTTAGGTTCATAAAGTGTGTTCTTTTGGGTTTATTTCTTAATTTTTTATTTTGTTTATGTTTTTAAATTATTGTCCAGATTATTTCAAAGATTCTTTAGCAGCCATGTCTGTAATTCAAAATGCACTAGGTCTGGGGTTCAGAGGGTCACAAAACCTACAGATCCAGGGACACTTCAGCCCTGGTGTCCCTGGAGCTGTAAGATTTGTGCATCTTTTAATTGTAATGGCAGCTTGGATGCAAGACTGAGGTGCATTTGAGGCTGAGTTCCTGTGGGTGGCCCAGATGAGAAAGGTTTGGAGGGAGCATTTTTGGTACAGTGCCACGCTCCCTTTGGCATGCCTTCTGCAGCCCCCGTGTCCCATGTGACAGCAAAACAAGCTGCTACAACATCCTCCCCCTTTCATCCTGCAGAGAGCATCAAAAAGTGCAGTTCAGGAGTGTTTCTTACTTTGGAGATGCCCTGGCTTCTGGGAGAATTCTGTATTAGTTTTCTGCTTGCTGGATGGGGTTTTGGATGGTTTTTAAAATAGCTGTTGGTATCTGTGATGAACAGCAAAGGATATACTGGTCTTCAAATTAGCCTGGAGATGTAGACTCACAGTATCTTTAAGTTTATGTAAGAAATTGTGTTATTAAAAAAGACAGTTCTACAATACAGTGTTTCTGAAGTGATACAATTTTTATAACTAGAGAAAAATTAATGACACTAAAGATATAAATTTGGGGCCAAGTAACAGTGTCAAGCACATGTTATTACTTCAGACCCTGAGATTTTGGCTGGAAGGGTAAGAATTTTCTTAGGTAAGTAGAGGCCATGTTAAACAAAGCTTCCAATAGAAAACAGGTATTAAAAAATTGAAGTCGTAGTTCCAAAAACTAGTTGAGATTATATTAAAAAAAAATAAATCCATCTTAGGTATAAAGGATTTCAGTAAGCTACATGTGATTATTTATTTCTTAGTTTCCTAAGAGGACAAATAAATTAGTAAAAACTAAAATTATCAATTGATTTAACTGTGCAATAGCCAGTATTTGTTACATAAGACTGTATGGAGAATTTTTACACATCTAAATCTTCTGTCTGAGGAGCTTTAGAGTAACAATAATCAGCTGTGTGCACAAACTAGTTCTATGTTTAGTCAAGCAGCTGAACAGCTGAAAACTGCCAGTGAAACCTGTTAATTGGAAGTTAAGAACAGACATACTTACCAAAATTTGGCTTTGAGGGGTTTCCCCTCCTTGTCTCAAAATTTGGAATAAAATGCAAAAATAAGTACAAATTACTTATTTTCAACAAATGTTCTTCAGTGAAATGTTACTAAATTTAAAATCGATCAGAACTGAGCAAAGCATCAGCAAGAAATGCAAAAGCAATTTTTGCTGTTATTGAGGAGAAAGGGAGAGTTTGATGATATTCCATTTAATTCCTTCACAAGTTTTTGGGGTTTTGTTTGTTATGTTTGGGGGTTTTTTAACTGTGTTTTCTAGTGAAGAACATTTTTTATAAAAAAGTATCTTGCTCAGCACACTAATTTTCTGCCAAGTAATTATCCAAGGAAAGTAATCCATTAGTTCTGCTCTGACTCGGCCTTACAGATAATCAGATGAATCATAGGTATTGATGAGAATGTTTTGCTTGTCTTTTTCAAAGGCCATGATGTTACTTCAGTTCCAATCATTCACTAACTGCAATCATTAATGTTTCCTTCACGAGACTACAGAATGTAGAATGCAAGGTTCCTGTTGAGGTTAATACCCTGGCTTCATTCACTAAATTCTGGTTGTATTTTATGCTGATAAACTTCAGCCAACCATACAGAAACACACACTCTCTACTGAAAACCTTAGAAATTGAGATTTAGGTGATGCATAGTGCAAAATAAAGAATCTAACTTGTTAGACTATAAGTATGATTCATCTGGAAGATGAAGTAAAATCATGTTCTGTACCAGTTTATTTGCCACTGTTGCTAATCCTACTGCCAGGTGTGTATCATTTGTAGCATAATTGAGGGTGTGCTTTCCACACCTTGAATGATGTTATTTACCTAAGCCATAGATTTGAATTACAGTCTACACTTGAATATGCACATGTGCATCACATCTTAGAAAATGGAGTACTTGGGTGGATAATAGGATGGTTTAATTGCATTCATTATCCTTATCATAGCTTATCTCTGGGGAAAATGCTACTCAATTTTCTGCATTGGCTTCAAGATACAAGTGGGTTTTCTTTGTGGGTTTGTGTTTGGTGGTTTGTTTTTTGATCTTCTGTCATTCTTAATAGCTGTGCTCCTTCTTTTACTTAATTGTTCCTTCACCGCTGTGAATTGCTTATTTATTTTAAGGTTGTGAGATAATGGTGTATGAAATACTCCTCCCAACAGAAAAGATAATTGTCTTTGACCGAGAAGCACCTGAACTTTGAGGGATGCTGAGTTATTGACATCTAACAAGTTGATATAAGTGTGTTTGGAACTGGAAGAGAAAATTTACTTAGCTGATAAAGTCGAGAAGATCAAGACTGTTTGGCAAACTGTATTTTTCTTATTATAGCATCAGAAGACTACCTAGGATGTTTTGTTTGTTTCAATTAATTGATTAATCAGTCTAATGAGGTAAACAGCTATCTTTTGGAAGAGCTGTAAACTCAAAGGAGGAGAAAATAAGTCAGTATTTCACCTTTGGTCTAATGACAAGAAGTTGGAAACTGTTTAGAGAAATTTCCTTTTGCAAGAAGAGACCAAGAACAAGCAAATGCAGAGCTGCCTTATTTTTCCAGACTAGGACTGCTGTCATCACAAAGAAATTAAATCTATGTTCTTACTATTTTCTGAAACAAGCTGATTACTCAGTGGTTGTGAAGAGTAATTTTCATTATGTGTTATTAATTTGTTATTTATATAAACTCTTTAAGGAAATAAACCAGTACATTGATAATTGCATGTAATTTTTTAAATATTTCAGTGGAATGCTATGTTCACACAGTCTACAAATGATATTGATAATTAATTGGAATTTATTTCATTACTATAAGTTTAAATATTTGTATTGATCTCAAAAGTATATTTATTTTATTTATAAATAGAAGAAAAATCAGTTTTAAATTATCCAAGATATCTTGAAAATGTATTTTTTGTATTTATGCACGTCTTATTCTGATGTGCTGTTCAAGATATTTCTTCCTAGATTTCTATTTTAGTTCTGTCATAACCTCCACTAATTCTTTAATTTCATTTTTATTATTGTAAGTTTGTAATTATAATTATCTTCTCCAGATAAATTAACATATTATTGAATAGTATTAACATACTTTTCTTTCTTTATTAATTTTTAATGAAAAACTTAACTTTCCAACTTCCATTTTTTAGATTTTATCCATTTTTCTACAAGGATGGATCAAATATATATAAAAAACCCTTTTACTGCTAGAAAAAAAAATAAGTAAAAAGTCATACATATTTATTATCAAAGAATTCAGACCAGGTAAACTTGCAGTCACTTAAGAGTGTGCACTTCATATTGGCTTAAGTAACGAAAATCATGTGGAAACTATTCAAGTGAAAAGAAATCTTTTCAGGTACTAATTGATATATTTTTCTTACCTTGTACATTGCATTATAAAATGAGAATGATGTTCCAAAAAATTCATCTTACGTTTTTTGAAATAGCTAATTTTGCTTCAGATGTTTGTGATGGAATAAAATCCAGCTGAAGTCAGTGGTGGGAAAAATAAATTTTAAATAGATGAGTTAAGAAGAATTGTGATGAGTTCTAAAGCAGAAAAGTAGATTTTTTTTTTTTCTTTTAAACCTTTGTGACTTATTAGATTTTCTTTGAGCAACACTTAGATCTGCACTTGGGGTTTTTTTAGATTTTTTTTTCTGTTACTTAAGACACTGTACTGATTTCTTATATTATGCATGTGCCATTTCATTAAAAAGATACTGAATGATTAAATTAAAGTGAGAAATTATGGAGTTTATTTTTTTGACTAATGCTAGAGTTCTGGCAAAAAATTTTGGACTACCTATTGCATTCACCCCCTATATATTCTATGGTTATGACCATATGGTCATACGGATGCAATCGTAGGCTTTGAATTTGCATTCTGTTTTCAAGTGTGCTAAAATTGTACTGACACCTCATATAGCTTATTTAAGCAAAAGGCATGCACATATGGCAAGCATAGTGTGAAGAACAATTTTGTAACTCGTTCTCATGCACAGTGCTGTACCGAGCTCAGTCAATCAACACCATCTTGGCAGAGTGGCAGTACAGAATCTGCATAGCAATTATAGTCCATCAGTGAGTATTGTCCTACAGTTTGTAACAACTATTTTACTACTTCTATATAAAATTAATTCCTCATCTATGTTTTCACGGCATGCTTAAGCTGCTCTTGGCCTGTTTTCCTTTCTAAATGTGGTTTAGCAAGGCTGCCTGCTTCTATTTGCCAGTCCCTCCTGAATTGGTTGGCCAGTATGTACTGCAGGTGAAAGTAAGGAAGAAGTCTCGAGGCTCATTACGTTTGTACGTGGATTGTGAGGAAACTGGTTAACAGGTTGAATGTGGGAGCAGCTTTGCTGTTCCCTTGAGGGGAGGACAGACAGGACGGGACCTGAGCATCACACATTGTATTTGTAGCAGCTAATCAACCAGTGACCGTACTTTTTCTAACCACCCTTTCAGTGCACAAATAGCTGCAGGCACAGCGTGTGCAATCTTTTGTTTATTTCGGATGTGGTAGGGGTATTGGGAAGCTGATGTCATTGTCACAAAAATAAAAACAAACACAAATCTGTAGGAGGAATAATTTAGATGTTTTTCTCTGTGAAACAACTTGTTCATGCTGTGTTTTAACTGATGACTGAAAATGTACAGGTATCAAAAAGCCTCCTGTGCTTTCACTGGACACACCATGAAAATTTTTAAGTAAACAGGCCTAGAGAATTGGCATGCTATAGCACATTATTATTTCCATCTTAAATAATGGGCAAGTGACCTACTTTTTCTTCTGAAAGACCTTTCAAGTATGCATGCAAAGCTTTTAGAATGAGATGTGTACATAACAGAACATAATGCTAGGGACAGAAAGACTCAAGAAGGGGGGATCAGTACTTAATGAAAACCTCTACCAATACGTGTCATTTGGAGGCAGGGAAAGATATGTGATACTGGGGGAGGATTTTGTCTGTGCATGGTTTGCCTTCCAAGACTGACTTCAGCTGCAGTAAGACACATCTGAGAGAACATGCCTCAGCTATTCCGTTCTGGAACCTTTTCATCTCTTGTGAGGCAATACAGAATACCAGAACTGCAGGGGTAACATTGTTCTGAAGTTTCTGCTTGTCAAAGCTAGAACTTGAGCTTCCCAAGTTAAAAAGGTACTCAGGGTCCAGCATGAGGAACAGAATGTTTACCTATAAATCATTTCTGCTGGACATGCTGGCTGTAGCTTTTATATTTGAAGGAAAGAAGTAAGCAACTTGTCTGACCTGTTACAGATGACTGTTTCCCTCTGCTGACCCCAAAGAGGGTCTATATGACTAGCTGCTTGAGACATTTCAAAGGTCTAAATTTTGTCAGTTTAATCCATCTTCTATCTGTTCAGTTGCTTCAGGGAGACTGAAAGTGTGTGTGTAAACATAACCCTTATCAGATTCTATTTTCCAAACCCTTTGAATGTGCTAATAATTATAACAATGTTATGAGTAAATTCAGATACTTAATAAGATCATATTTGAAAAGTGCCTTACTAAGATGAGCACAGTAAAAAATGTAGGAGCTACAATAGCAAGAAAATGAATCATTAAGGGAATCAGAAAAAGTCAGTTGAATTTATTTTTGGCTAAGATTTGTACAGATATTTTTCCATTGTTTAAGTACTAGTGAGAACTTTAGACGTTGACTCTAACAAGTCTTTATGGTGCTGAGTTATGTGAACTCACAGGGGGTACTGTAATGTAGCCTGGGAGTTCTATATCCTTAGTAAAACCAGAATTAATCTAGACTTTGATCTTACTTTTTTTAACAGATGCACAATATTTTTGGCGTTTTCACATACTTTTTGTTTACATTCTCCAGCTGAAATTTTATTTTTGATAGTTTTCAGTGTCTTGGGGTAAGAGAAGGACTTATGTTACTGGGTTTCATGTGGTGTTCACTATCTTTGCAGTCCTTAAGATGAAAAGCATCCCCTTTACCATGCAGATGAAAGCTATGCTGTATTGCTGTATTCTTTCCCAATAAGTTCTTACTCCATTATAAAAAATAAACCAGCAAAACAGTAGCAAGTTCTTGGCCTATATTTTTTGTATTCTTCCATAGAAAATGAAGAACTACTTCAGCAGGAACATTGTGCCTAATAACTAACCTAATTTTTATTCCTACCTGCTAGGGGTACTCCAGAGGCACAACAGTAGAAAGACAGGAGATATCCTAAACATCAGTTCTTACAGCTACTCGGGCTGCTAATTAAAAGAAGATAACTAAGTATGTTGTCTCTCTACAGTCGTCATACCTACAGAATTATTTGGAATTATTGTGCTTGGAAGTTGTATGCTCCTATTTAATAGAAGATAAGACCAGCTTCCAGAGTGCACAAGGATTTTACGGAGACTATGCCGAAATGGCATTTTGGATGTCTACAACGGTAAATAAATTTAGAACTAGACAGAGAAGGTGTAAGTAGCTAACCTAAATATTAATTTCAATGTCTATTTGAAGACCTTTTTTTTAAATGGGAGAGTTCAATTCAGCAGGTGGTGGTGACGGTAATTTTTTTTGCCATACTTTTTCCCAAGTTCATATAATTTTTATTTTACGTAAGATTTTTAGTAAAGGTGGCTGGTAAACCCATGTTACCTACAGAAATGAAAGAATGCTAAGAGCACAACTGTTTCACTCCAAATTATCAGCATGCTGTCTATGTAGTGTGGGAGTACATGTTATAAAATACGTGTGGATGTGAACAGTAAACAGAAAACAGTTTGTTTGGTTTATTTATGTTTGTCATGTGATTTCAAGAGAGGAAATAGTAAAATGAAAAAAGTTCTCTCTGTCAGAAGACAGTCGCTGGCTGTATTCTGTGCCCCTCTTGTACACATATCCTTCACGAATCAGACTTCGTACCCTGGCTGAGGTGATAATTCATTGCTCTACGGCTATATTGCATATCCCTGAAGAGGGGGTCACAAAATTGGCTCACAACTGAATAATAATCTGGGTGACTGAAATAGTTGCAAAACTTAATATATAATTAAAAATACTCAATGAGCACTGAGGGCTTGGCGGTTTATTTCTTCCTTACATTGTGCAGTTCTTGCATTTTTGCAAAATTTGTGTAAAACGTCACAGTCATTGAGAAGTGTCAGTAGCTTGCTGGGTACAGAAAAAGTTCTTTATGCTTTGAAGTTCCCCGAGTGCTGGTGCAGCACTTTGAAAAATTCCTTAATGACTGAGTAGCAGTTCTTGAACTAGTGATTTGGGAGTCCCCTGCTAGCACACTAATGATTCAGACAGCGGCATTAAATCAGTTGCTTTAGTTTAAGTACTTCTTGAATGTACATAAAGTCTCACTTTACTGGGAATTGAACTAACTACCTGCAGTCTGAAAAGCAATAAGTTGTGCACTTAAGCAAAGGTGAATTACTAATAAAGAGAGAGTTTTCTCCCGTATGTGTTTTTTGAAAGCTCTTCGCTGTTTGGGTAGAAGGATGGTACAGCAGTTGTTGAAGCTTCGCATGTTGGACCCTACCAGTCCTTGGAGAGATCTTTTTAACAATTTTCAGAAGAAAAGTGACTCAGAAATACCATGATAAAGGCTTTCAGAAGACACAAGAGGCAACACTTCAACAATATATCACAAATACATTAAATTTCCCTAATCTCTTTGGCAGCTGCACTCCTTTTTTTGTGCTCTGACAGTGACTTCAGAATAAAATAAGGATGGTACTACCAGTACAGAGTCTACCTTCTGCCTACGTTGATTTCCTACATGTTTTACTTAAATATTATTAAAAGCCTTTTTGTAGGCATAGTTTTGTGAATTTGTCTCCCATGGGTTACACTGCTGAGAAGACCATTTGATAAATACTTTATCTGTTTTAGATTTTATTGTTCTCAGTCCAGGCCTACCAAGCAGAAGGTCAGCCAAAAATATCAGGAGCAGTTCATAGATGAGCTAGGATCTCCTGAGCAGACTCAAACACCAAAAGGAAGCATACAGTAGGTGGAAGGACAGATGATCTGGGGGGAATATAGAGGCAGCATTTAAGCCTGCAGAGATGCTGTGGAGGGAGGAGGGACAAAGCCCAAACTGAACAGAATCTGGTCAGGATATCAAAAGACAATGAGAAGGATTTCTATATGTACATAGGTGATAAAAGGAAGAATAGGGAAAATGTGGGCCCACTGCTGGATGAGGCAGGGAACCTGGTGACACAGGACATGGAAAAAGCTGGGGTTCTGAATTCCTCTCAGTTTTAACTGGCAAAACCATTCTTCAGAAATCTTAATTACTGAAGCCAGGGAAAAGCCTGGTGCAAGGAAAATGTACTTGTGGTGCAAGAGGATCAGGTCAGGGAATATTTAAACAAACTGGACATACATAAGTCCATGGGCTGTGATGGGATGTCACATTTGATCAAACTGATAATCTTACATGAGAAAATGACAGTCTTGG